>OY720348.1:68930747-69274818 GCA_963082975.1 Labia minor
GGCGATCTTTCTATCACAAATTCTAAGGATCTCTCGACTCGAGTTCCGGGAGCGGCGGGCAGCCAGCTGCCTCCATCACTTATCACAAGAAAGCCTGCATTAGCTAGGCCTGGAAATCACGGTCACCGGCTTGAATAAAGTGTTACTGGTGGTGGTCCTGGGCTCCGGACTACTCGAACCACTACTCGACGACGCGGTTGTCGCGGTCGCTGCAACCGTCGTCTGAAGCACTTGTAGCTGCTGTTGTTGCAGGGAGCGTAACGTGGAGTAGAACTCATGGTAGGGTGCTGGATGATACATGACTGGTGGGACCCTTGGATAGGTGCCTTGGGGTGAAGTCTCCGACGAGGAGGGATGTCCTGGACCCAACAAACGCTCCACGGAAAATCCGCTGGTGGGCGCAACTGGCATTGGTTTGGCCAAATTGCCACCCTGAAGCATGGCTGCTGGGTAGGGATAGGAGTGGGCTGCTGCTGCTGCAGCGACGGCCGAGTAACGATGGTAGAGAGGACTGCAGTAGAGTTGCCCGAGGGGGGAAAGGGTCCAGGGTGCTGGTGGCGGATAACCCGAGGCTGAGGTACCGGGTGGGTAGAGACCAGCGCCGAGCACGGTTCGTTTGAATGCCGCGAGACGGGAACGAGTGGCTGCCGTGGAGCGGCGTCGGAGTTTGCCTGTCGAGCCACCGATGAAGACATCCTCACTGCTCGGATCCAACATCCAATAGTTTCCCTTTCCGGGATCATCGTAATGTCGGGGCACCTTCACGAAACACTTGTTCAGGGAGAGGTTATGTCGAATGGAGTTTTGCCAACCTTGTTTGTTCTCGCGGTAGTATGGAAAATGTTTCATAATATACTCGTAGATGCCGTTTAAGGTGAGCCGCTTTTCGGGACTCTGCCGGATCGCCATCATAATCAGCGCGTTGTAACTGAACGGTGGTTTCTCGTTCTTCTTTTTCTCTTCAGCCGCTTTGGGATCGGAGGCCGAGGCGGCGGCCGAGGCGCTCGCCGAATCCGATTGTCCGCTGGGACTAACACAGACGGGCTCATCCGTTCTCGGACCGTTCGAGCAGTCCAGGGGGGGTGGGGTTGCGCCCCCCGTCACATCCAAATCACTCTCACAATCGGAGATCTCGGTCGCGGACTCACACAAGGCACCCGGATACGGTTCACTGGGGGGTCGACTCGCCGTCTCGGGCAAGATTGCGCTGATGCTGAACGACGACTTGAGCGGCGTACGAGCCATGAGTGGCGTGTTCGGGGCACCCTCCAGCTTCACCATGTTGACATGGAACCGGTCGCCGCATGCAATCGCGGTACTAAACGCGCCGACCGCCTGCACCACCTTTAAGAACCACGTGGCTCCGCCTTGGACACGCCTACCAGACCCGAGCCGTCCACCAATCCGAGCACACCGATACGCCCTGTCGGCTTGCATTTGAATTCAATGCAACCAACTACCCCCTGGTTTTCCTTAACGCTTGCTCTCTTGCCTAGATTTTTTTTTATTTTTTTTCATCAACGTCAACCGTCAACAATCATCATGGAAGAAAATAAAAAAACATTCGATCATTCATTCATTCATTTTATGAAAAACATCACACATACAAAAACAAAGAGCAAAATACGATTCAAGAAAAAAAAAAGGGAACATAAAGGATACAAATTTATGTTCCAATTCATTAAAAAAAAAGGCCAATAATTTGCCAAATCCTTAAATTTTTTTTTTTTTTTATTAATTTAATAAAATTTTCAAAACAACACCACAAACAAAAAATAAAACAGATGAATATTACTTTATATATATATATTAGTATCATATTTATCAGGGATATAATCACGAGATGTTTTCTATAGTTTTTGCAATATTGACAAAATTGATATTATTTATTTTAATTGAAACATATACTCTATAGAATTTTGTATTATTTAATTAAATAATATATTTTTTATAGATTCTTTATTATTTATGAATATATAGCATCAGATTATCCTATAATTTATATTATATATATATATATATGAAAATTTTTATGTATTTAAAATATATTAAGTATGATCATTATTTTGAAATTTATTAAATGTACAGTTAATATTTATATAGAATTTTAAACGAAATAGATAATAATCCAAATTTCTCAATAGGAAAATTTTTATATTAAATATTAATAAAATAAAATTATAAACAAAATTAAATAAAATATTAATTAAAAATATATTAATGCATAATATATATATATATATATAAAAACCAAGATCAAGGTAATTCTGATAATATAAAGGCATATAAAAAAGAAAATTAGGAGAAGATTAAAATTGGATGGAGGTGGCTCATAATACGGACAGTATACTCTTCATTAATACTGTGACCAAGTTATTAACCCCAAAGAGGAACTAAAACTATTAATAATAATAAATTTCAAAATAATATATATATGTTGGTTTAGATTTCCGTGAATGTTATTGTTATTATTACTATCAGATTTATCAAGGATATAATCACGTATTTTTGTGAGATTGTTTTCATTGATTGAACTTCACTAAAGAAGGACCAAACTTTCTTTTAATACATCCATAGCTTCTTTATTATACATATCCAGTTGTTCATTTGTAATCATTATTCTGTCTGAAGATAATTTTTCTGTATTTACTGGATCTTGCAATGCCCATAATACTTTTGTTTTCTTTTCCGTTATAATATTGATTTCCTGTACTATTCTTATTAAATTTGGTGAGATTGTTTTCATTGATTGAATTAACATACATACTCAATGAGATCTACGTATATTTAATTTATATTTAATATTTAATTATTAATTTTAATTTTTTTTTTTTTAAATTGATATATTCATAATTTCTAAAATTCATTAAATTTTATATTTAAACCACAAATTACATTCAATTTTTTTATTAATTATTTTAGTAAAATTAAAATAAAAAAATTTATAAGCATAATATTTTTTTAATTATTATTTTATTTAATTTTGTTTATAATTTTATTTTATTAATATTTAATATAAAAATTTTCCTATTGAGAAATTTGGATTATTATCTATTTCATTTAAAATTCTATATAAATATTAACTATACATTTAATAAATTTCAAAATAATGATCATACTTAATATATTTTAAATACTTAAAAATTTTCATATATATATATATATATATATATATAATATAAATTATAGGATAATCTGATGCTATATATTCATAAATAATAAAGAATCTATAAAAAATATATTATTTAATTAAATAATACAAATTCTATAGTATATATGTTTCAATTAAAATAAATAATATCAATTTTGTTAATATTGAAAAAATTCTATAGAAAACATTTCGAAAATATGAATTAGAGAGAGTATTTAAGTTTAAAAATAATAAAATATAAAATTAAATTAATATTATCATTCTTATTTTTTTATCAAAAATATTTCGACATAAATAAAATAAGAATAAATAGAATTATAAAATTATTAGTAGAGGGATATAAATATAATAAAAATAGTTAGAGTTAATTTATATATATATATATATATATATTATATACATATATACATATTATAAATATTCCAGAAGGATATATATATATATTTTAAATATTTAAAAATTTTCATATATATATATATATATATATATATATATATTTATTAAATATCCTTCTGGAAATGTGTAAAAATGGTTAACACGTTCCTTCCGGCATATACCACCGGTGGCTCAAGCCGACACATAAAATAAATAGATAAATTATGGAGCCGCCGGGAACGTGTTAAAGAGATACAAGAAAAATAGGAATCTATTTTTTTGTGCATGAATTAAAATTTACTAATAAAATATTTAATGTTAATATTATTATAAATTTTTTTGTTTTAATTTCACTAAAATAATTAATAAAAAAATTGAATGTAATTTATGGTTGAATATGGTAAGATGATAATAATCGTGAGCAAGTATTAACAGTTCATTATTTACGTTCCCGCCGGCTCCATAATTTGTCTATTTATTTTATGTAACGGTAGAGTCACCGGTGGTACATGCCGGCGGGAACGTGTTAATTCATTTTTTTGAAATTTTATTAATTCAAAATGGTCTCGTATCATATTGGTATTGTTTTTAATAAACCGATTTCATGTGATTAAAGAATTATTAAGATTTGTTTCAAATACAACCCCCCCCCCCCCCGTTCCGCCTAGGGGGAGAATATCAAATGAACATAGTAAATAAATAAAGATAAGAAAAAAAAAGGGAAAAAAAAACAATCTGTTGGGAGGGTGTACGGCACCAACTTAGATATTTCTTTTCAATAAACAAAGGTAATATTTTAGTGGTTTGGCTCGCTTATATATTTTTAAAGTATTTAAAAAATATGTTCGCTTGATGAATAAATAAATATCCGAAGAAAGAAATACATTTTTTATAATCATCGAATAATAATAAATGGAATCGAGAAGGGATGAAAACAGAGGGGCGTTTCGATTATAAAGGAATTGATCAGGCCGAAAGATTCGAGGTCAGAACATCAAAAGGAGGAATAACATTTTTAGAAAATTTGAACAATTCAGTAGGGCAAATGAAAATGAAAGAAAGGAAGAAAGAAAAGAGAAACCAGAGCGTTTTCGTTCATTTTATTGATAAATTAAAAGAGAAAAAGAAGTGTAGGTGGAGGGGGGGGGAGATGGCTGACTCTCCAATCAATGACCAAAAAATAAAAAAGTAAAGATATATATATATATTAAAACGTTTTTTTTATTGTGAATATACAAGGTATGTTCAAAAGAAAAGGTGAATTTTGAATTTTCGCGGGATGTATAGATTCGATCATATGTTGACATTATCAGCCATTTTAGATTAGTAATTTGTTTTTGACAACTGGAAAAATTAGTCACGTTTTGTGTGTTCTTCGATTTTTTACTTTAAAAAAAATAAGGGATATTACAAGGAAGTTATGCAACGTGTCCGTGAGGCAATACGGTTCAAACGATCGGAATTGTGCAAAAACAAATCATGGATTCTGCATCACGTTAATGCGCCAGCTCACACATCATTGCTTGTTTGTGATTTTTTGGCCAAAAACAACAACCATAATCATGCCTCCACCACCGTATTCACCAGATTTGGCTTCTTGTGACTTTTTCCTATTTCCAAAACTGAAGAAATCAGTGACAGGAAAGCGGTTTGCCACAATTAAGTCAGAATCGAAGAACGAGATGATTGCCATGCCGAAAGCGCATTTCAGAAGTGTTTCGACAATTCGACGAAGCGCTGGCATAAGTGCATTATATCTGAGGGGTATTATTTTCACCGGGATAAAAATGAATATTGATGAATAAATAAATACTTTTCGAAATAATTCAGAATTCACCTTTTCTTTTGAACAAACCTCATATTTAAACTTCAAAATTAAGATACATACTCAATGAGATGTATATTTAATTTATATTTAATATTTAATTATTCATTTTTATTTTATTTTTTTAAATTGATATATTCAAGATTTCTCAAATTCATTAAATTTTATATTTAAATAAAAAATAAATTTAATTAAATTATAAACATAAAGAATAATCTCGAATTTTTTTAAAAACAATTTCTTAATAAGATATTAATTATTAATTAATATTTATTATTATTAATTATTATTAATTTATATTGAAATATTTTTTTAATAAAAATTTCAATATTAATATATTTTATTCACTTGATTTGTTTTTTTGTCATTCATTGAATCTAATAGAAATAATAATTTAATAAAAAATAAGTTGACCTGTGGCCAGGTCCGAACCGACCGACGGTTTGAAATAAATTAATTTCCAGCTACAGAAACAATTTCAAATAATTTTAATATATCTATTAATGTAATAACAAACAGATATGGATACATAAATAATAAATATAAACATTTTTAATTTTATTTTATTTATAATATATATGCAAGACCAGGCTGTGACGTCATGAATGGCTGGATGACGTCATATAATTTTAAATCAAGAAAAAACTAATAAATATGATTTTTCTCGATGATAAAACCAATACAAAGTGCATGATTCGTGGCGATATATAAAAAAATCTCCTTTGGTGTGAAAATAACCCTTCCCTTCCTATCGTCGATCGCTAATACTACCACTTCCGGTTTCCAGAATTGCACCAAAAGTTGATCAATTCATCCCACTGATGCATTAAGTAAATATATCAAATTTCATCAAAATCGGTTGAGCCGTTCAGGCTGTACACATCTATACGGACGGACAGACGGACAGACGGACGGACAGACATCATGCTAAAAATAGTTTTTTACCGACCGACGATAGTAAGGGAGGTATTGTTTTCACACCAAATTTCACATGTGGAGATTTTTACATATCTCCACGAATCATGCATTTTCTAAACAGAAAAAAGTATTTTTAGCATGATGTCTGTCCGTCCGTCTGTCCGTCTGTCCGTCCGTCTGTCCGTCCGTATAGATGTGTACAGCCTGAACGGCTCAACCGATTTTGATGAAATTTGGTATATTTACTTAATGCATCAGTGGGATGAATTGATCAACTTTTGGTGCAATTCCGGAAACCGGAAGTGGTAGTATTAGCGATCGACGATAGGAAGGAAAGGGTTATTTTCACACCAAAGGAGATTTTTTTATATATCACCACGAATCATGCACTTTGTATTGGTTTTATCCTCGAGAAAAATCATATTTATTAGTTTTTTCTTGATTTAAAATTATATGACGTCATCCAGCCATTCATGACGTCCCAGCCTGGTCTTGCATATATATTATAAATAAAATAAAATTAAAAATGTTTATATTTATTATTTATGTATCCATATCTGTTTTTTATTACATTAAAAAATATATAACAAAATTATTTGAAATTGTTTCTGTAGCTGGAAATTAATTTATTTCAAACCGTCGGTCGGTTCGGACCTGGCTACAGGTCAACTTATTCTGTTTAGAAAATGCATGATTCGTGGAGATATGTAAAAATCTCCACATGTGAAATTTGGTGTGAAAACAATACCTCCCTTACTATCGTCGGTCGGTAAAAAATCATAAAAGAGGAATCCACCAATTAAAATTCAGGATTATAATATATAAATATTTCCCCTTCCAGTATATGATTATGATCTGAGATAATGAATGAAAAATAATAAACCCTTCACTCAAATAATATAATCAATAAATATAAAATAATTAATGAATATTAATTAAACTTCAATTCACAAGTTAAGACATCTGCTCCATAATTTGTCTATTTATTTTATATGGCGGTATGAGCCACCGGTGGTACATGCAGCGGGAACGTGTTAAACTTATATATATACTTATACTTTATATATCATAATTAAAATGAACGATGAATACCAATTATTTTATATATATATATATATATATATATATATATAAAATAAATAAATTAATTAATTGATAAATATATATATTTTATTTAATGACGAACCAGTTGTTTAAAGGAGGATTGAAGTACTTGGTTTTTTTATTTATTATTTAAAATAGGCATTGAGGTGTCGAGAACTATTTTAGGGAGATCACCCTTCTATCATCTTAGCTCCCTTTTCCTCTTCCCTAGTATTTGGGGTTAGAAGCGCCCTCTTTGGATACTTCTAAAATAAATAACCCGGAACTAATCATCGAGTCCCAATTCTATCAATCATTTCAAGTGATTCAAAGCCAACATCACATAGTGCGAGAAAAAAATAATAAATATATAACTCCTTTCCTTTCTCATTCTATATTATATATATATATAGCTTGTAAGGTCGATGATGGCGGGGTGGTAAGGAGGAGGGGGGGAGTGAGGTATAGGGGGAAGGGCAAATATAAAATTCTCTATAAATTGTTTCATATAAAATTTTCTAAATTATATATATATATAGGTTTTTAAGCAGTTAAATAGTAAAATATTTTTAAAAGTATATTAAAAATAAAAAAATTAAAAAACATTTTTAAAATTGACTCAAATGTAAAAAAATAAAAAATACTATCTATTAAAGAGGAGGAGGAAGGGGGGAGAGTGAGGTTTAGGAGGAAGGGCAAATATAAAATTCTCTATAAATTTTTTCATATAAAATTTTCTAAACTTTATATATATATATAAGTTTTTAAGCAGTTAGATAGTAAAATATTTTAAAGAGGATATTAAAAATAAAAAAATTAAAAAACAAATTTTTAAAATTGACTCAAATGTAAAAAAAAATACTATCTATTAAAAGTCTACTTTGAAAAACATTAATAAAATGAACCGAAATATAGTAAAAAAAAAAATAATTGAAAAAGAAAAATTGAGTGAGCGATTAAAAGCAAAGTGAGGTCGATGATGGCGGGGTGGTGAGGAGGAGGAAGGGAGGGGGAGAGTGAGGTATAGGGGGAAGGGCAAATATAAAATTCTCTATAAATTGTTTCATATAAAATTTTCTAAATTTTCAATAGTTTATAAAATATAGAACTATTTTACTTTATTAATATTGATTTATTATTTTGTTTATTAATGAATTTAAACGAAAATGTTGCCAAGCCGTTACATCTCAATAGAATCTTATAATATATAAAATTTGTTTATGGTTTACCGTTTGATCCGAATTTTGTTCATAAAATTACTGTCATTTACATATATCAACTGGAAAACCACTTTTTTTGGAATCAGAATGACTTGAAACGTGGAGATCTATGAAAAAACGCATACATGAAATGAATCGGTATTATAAATACTTTCCTCCGGAAACAATTTGGAAAATTTTTCGATTGAAAAATAAAAAAAAAAAAAAATTAAAGTTAAACAAAATTAAAAAAATAATATACATAATTACAATTAGGGCTATTCCCATATATATTATATTTATTCAAACAGAAATTTTACTTAATATATTTACTTACTCTTACTTATCGCTAGAATCGAAAAAAACAATGTATATATATATATTAATATAAAATTTCCCTTGCTGATTTTTATTTTAATTATCATAATATAATTTATAATATAACAACGAGATTGATAAAAGTGGCTATTGTGTATGTGAGGGTGGGGGTTCGTTTCGCAGAGCTCTTCCCCACCCCCACTTTCATTATTCCCATGCAAATTGCATGTTTATTTGTTATTTGATAAGCTACCACCTCCTGATAGGCGATGTTGATGGCCGCACCCTAATTCACTTACCACAAAAAGGAGGGCTTGGCAAACAAATAGATATAGAACATTTCTAAATTTGAACAATAATTCTAACGTATCCCCTGGAAACATTTCATGTATCCGTTTAACCTTTAATCTAAAACACTTAACACTAATAAAATGGCCAGGAACTAAAATAGATTTCATTTAGACAATTCCTTCGTTAATTTTCTTTTATTCTTCACTTCAATCAATAAAATGGTTTAATATTTTATTATTTTATTTTTTGTTTTTTTTATTCATCATTAATTAAAATTTAAACATATATATATATATATATATATTTGTTGTTATTATTAATTTTTTAATTTATTCTTTGTTATTATTTATTTAAATTCTAGTCAAATTTTATATGGAACTACTTTACAGATTATTATTTCAGCTGTAATATTTTATTTATTTATTTATTTATTTATTTATTTATTTATTTATTTATTTATTTATTTATTTATTTAGATGTTTTATTGTCAATTAACATAAATGGAATCGGTCAGAATTCAGTTTGCTTCAATTTACTGTTTGTCTGACTGTGCCCCAGCGAAGAAGATTAAATTCTTCCTGAAGGGGTTGCTTGGTAAAGTGTGAAATTAATCACCTTTAGAAACGTTGGATGATTTCCTTACAGCACAAATAGTTTTTGTTACTTGGAATTTCAAATAATAGTAATAATATTAATAATTAGGGTAACTAGTAAAAAACCATGACACTGTAAAGTCAAAAACGAAACGGTGTTATAAAATGAAGAGGTAACAATTATAAGAAAAAAAATTTTAAAAAAATGGTTCATAAACCCCTTCTAATTCTCAAATCGTCAAATATGATGTAATCATAAAAAAAAGTAAAATGATAAAAAATAAAATGATTATATAAACAAACAATTATTCTATAGTGACAAAATCGATACAATAATTTAGTTAGATTTAGAGGCTTACGCAACAAATTTCTAATTTCTCACACTCTATAATACACAATTATTGTTATTTATTATTATTATTATTATTTTGGGATAGATCCTGAGCCACACGCAAAGCTTTAAAGACAAATTCTCGATTCTTCAGTGTGGTAGACTGTCGTGCTAACCACTAAACCACTGAAGAGCCTAGTTATTTATTATTTAATTATTTATTCATTAAGAAATTGAATACATGTTTGCTATTTTATTTCCTTCCCTTCTTTGGGAACCGGTTACATATTTCTATATTACCATATGATTTCCATTCTAATTAATGGTTATAAATGCACTTAAATTAAATATAATAGCTTCATTATATCAAAGACATGATTTCAATAACCAAAATATTTGTAATCTAGAATTTAAATTTCAAAGTTATCAACAGAATAAATGTAAACAATAATTAAATAATTACATATGTGGATCCTTATTAAAATGCTCAAAATAAAATACTATAGTATTACAATTTATGTTTTTTTATAGTTTGTTCAAAATGACACATTAAAAAAACGGTAGGGTCAAAAAAATATGAAATAACCTATGGTACATATGGCCACCCTAAATATATATGGAACTGGAAAAGATGATAATATAACTCAGTGATTCTTAATCAGGGTGGCGCGAGATTATGACTTCGGACTTTTTTTCAAAATTTTTTCAATTTGGTTCTAAAAAAAACAAAAAGTAAACCGTTTTTGGGACCACTTTGTTTTCAATATTATTAACTTTTACACTTATCTTTTTCTTAGTGTGCCGCCAAATTTTTAAACCGTTAAAAGTGTGCCGCGGTAAAAAAAAAAGGTTGAGAACCACTGATTTAATTATAGCCTGTACAATTTAGTGGGTCTTACACATAATTTTCTTAATTACAGTTATTTATTTTAATCCCTATATATTTTTATTAAAGATTTTTTCAAATGGAATCTCTCCATTAAAAAAATATTTATAGTAATTTAATCTTATTTATTGTTTTAAAAATATTTTTCCTTTGTTATTGATTTGTAATTAATATATATATATATTTATAAATTTCATAGTAAATTATATTTTTTCCAAAAGATCTATGATTATGATGATTGTAATTAAAAACATATTTCCTGAAAACTCATATAAAATTCTTTCAAGTTTTTTTGTTTTATATATATATTATATACTATTTATATAATTTTTATTCATTTTCATAATTTTGAACAAGATGTATTTTCAATGTAATTAATTATTGTAAGTTTAGTGAACTTTTAAGCAGACTAATATTGATGTAGTAATTATTATTATATTTAAATCAATTTGAATAGTAATTGAGTAAAAAAAAAATATTTACATTCATAAAATAAAAATCAAAAAAAAAAAAAAAAATAAACTGAATCACAAGTTAAATTCGTTAAATATTTTAATAATCTTATTTTTTAAGTGTTTTCACATTTTTAATATTGATTTTTTTTTTTTTTTTTTTGTTGTAGTTGTTGATTTCTCTTGTATTTAATTATTCAGAGAATAAATATTATTAAATATATATTCTGCTTATTGAAGGGACAAAGCACCCGATTAGCCTAAATTATCAATGAATGTGGATTTAATGCTTTGTGTTCAGAAATTGCTATCAATAAATATAAAATAAATTCATTAATAGTTTATGATACGATTAAAGTGTTAAAATTGACTAAATATTAACTTAAGACTTGCATTAAGTAGATTTTTAAGAAAACAAGATCTATTTTGAAAACAAGAAATTTGATTTAACAGGAAAAATAGATTTATTTCTAGATATGTAAGTTATAGTTAATGGTGCTTAAATCGAAGCTATTGGAATGACACACGAAAATGTTGGTTGCAGTGTAAGCCGTTAATGATGACTAAACGTGCCTAGCAAACGATCATTTAGGGGGCGACCTCCCTTGGGGGATGGCGGCTTGGGGTGTCTTATTCCTTGTTAACTTAGTGATCAACATAATAATTGTCGTCCAATGATACTTGCTTACAACAAAAAATAAGCTGGAGTGTCTCCACTCGACTATCTCGCAATTTGAATTGGATTAAATAATATAAGATATTTTATTTAAATTAAATTTAATTAATGATAAATTATAAATTAAAATTAATAAATAATATTAATTAAACCAGCGCATGTTTGGCTCTTTATTAATGTCACCAAGACACGTGTTTGCGCGTGAGATTTGCAGTGTTAAAAAATTAATTCTGGTACTTTCAGCGATTCAATCCAGCTGAAATTCTATATATAGCAGTTTTATACAATTTTTAATCATGTGAATAACTATCAAACATATATCTATTATTTTTACGGTCAGTTTAGAGGGAAAAAATGGAAACGTTGTAGGTAATGACCCTCTTCCGAAAGATCCAGATTTCTCAAAAGTTGATAGAAAACTACGAATTTTGAATAATGCCCGTAAACCAAATTTCATGATTCTAGCTCAAACCGTTTTTGCGTAATCTTGTCTACATGCATACACACACACACACACACACACACACACATATATATATATATATATATATATATACACATACACACACACACACACACACACACACACACACAGACAGACATTTTTGTCAACCTTAGTGAAAATGATTCAGGAACCTTCAAAACGTATAAAAACATCAAAATCTCAACATCGAAAATTTTTGTGATCGCAATACTATCTCTGGCGAGATTGTAAAAATATATCGTCACGTTTTACATCATGCATTTTCACTATACTATTTCAGGGATGTCAAGTTAATAGATACACAAGAGAATCAAACACAATCACGGCTAAATGCTAATCACGGCTCTAAATTGACGGCTAAATGCTCCATGAACTGAAACAATGGACTCTAGTTTTCCAATTGTAGAACACAACAAGACTTCACCTGTGATCTCTTCTCCATTTCACTACAGACTATCAACCGACAAATAATACCAGAACAAACAATAGCGCAAATGCGGCCATGATTGGAACTTTTATCCGTAATAATAATAAATTGTAAACTTTTCTCTATCCATTAGAACCACGTTTTCATCTTTTGTAGTTTGGAAGAAATACATGTTTGCAATCTGCTCCGACCGACGATAGTAAGGGAGGTATTGTTTTCACACCAAATTTCACATGTGGAGATTTTTAACATATCTCCACGAATCATGCATTTTCTTAATAGAAAAAAGTATTTTTAGCATGTCTGTCCGTCCGTATAGATGTGTACAGCTTAAACGGCTCAACCGATTTTGATGAAATTTGGTATATTTACTTAATGCATCAGTAGGATGAATTGATAATTTTGGTGCAATTCCGGAAACCGGAAGTGGTAGTAATAGCGCTCGATGTTAGGAAGGGAAGGGTTATTTTCTCACCAAATTTCACATGAGGAGATTTTTTTACGTATCTCCACAAATCATGCACTTTGTATTGGTTTTATCCTCGAGAAAAATCATCTTTATTAGTTTTTTGTCAATTTAAAATTATATAACGTCACCCAGCCCTTCATGACGTCACAGCCTGGTCTTACATATATATTATAAATAAAATAAAATTAAAAATATTTATGTTATATGCCTATATGATTTTTATTACATTAATAGATATATTAAAATTATTTGAAATTGTTTCTGTAGCTGGAAATTAATTTACTTCAAACCGTCGGTCGGTTCTGCGCCTGGCCACAGGTCAACTTATTTTAATTAAAATAAAAATTTAAATACCACTCAATTAGATACTTCCTCTTAAAAATTAAATTGTGATTAAAATAAATCAATAGGTAAATGATACCAATCACAAATATAGCTCTGCTTTATATAATTATACGATATCTGTCTTTCATTTATTCTTGGAGTTCTAAAATGTTGCAACTTGAACGATATGGCTTGTCTCCCCTCTCGTTTTGATCTTGGGTAAATTTTTATTATGTTTTTTTAATAAAATAATAAAGTAGAAATAATCAAAAAAATATTATTATTATTATTATTATAAATATCAATTGATATAATTGTAATAGTTGAAAGTTTTCTTAATCATTTTCCATTGGATTGATAGTAACTTTTTGTTATTTTTGTTGTTGTTCAGGTCAAAGTTGTTTAAGCACTTGGACTAGATTATTGGCGTAGCGAGGTAATATAACTCACGTCTCGAGATGGTCCAGAATATCTTGACATGCTGAGAGCTCATAAAATAAAAAAGCATCCGAGGCTGCTTGGCTTGTTAGTTTTGAAATTGGAGCTCTGGCACCCCCAATGGGGCTCTCGGGTGTCGGCAATTTGTTGTCTGATCGTCGATGACAAGAGCCTCCTCCGAGGGGCATATGCTCCTTCTTTTGACAGATCAAATTGAATCCGAATCACGAAGAGCGAATGTTTAGTTAATGATCAGCTGATAAATGACAGCTCCAATCCACAATCCAAGTTCACTAATTAAACATCAACTCCACAATTTTTTTTTATGCATATTGCTGGTTCCAGTTTCCACTATTAGCAATGAAATTTTGAATTGCAGAGGGAATGATATAAAACGAATACTAATTATTAAGAACACTACCTTCCCAATATGAAACATGAGACATTGTTAAAGCTCAATAAATAATTCTTTTACTCTAATTACTATCTCGCCAGAGATAGTATTGCGATCACGAAAATTTTTGATGCTGAGATTTTGACGTTTTTATACGTTTTGAAGGTTCCTGAATCATTTTTATTGCGATAACGAAAATTTTCGATGTTGAGATTTTGATATTTTTAAACGTTTTGAAGGTTCCTGAATCATTTTCACTAAGGTTTAGAAAAATGTCTGTGTGTGTATGTGTGTAAATATGTAACCAAGATTACGCAAAAACGGTTTGAGCTAGTATCATGAAATTTGGTACATGGGCATTATTCAAAATTCATAGTTTTCTATCAACTTTTAAGAAATGTAGCTCAACCGGAAGAGGGTCATTACCTACAACATTTTGATTTGATTTTCTTCTAAAGTGACCGTAAAAATAAAGATATATGTTTGATCATTTTTCACATGATTAATAATTGTATAAAACTGCTATATATAGAATTTCAGCTTGATTGAATCGCTGAAAGTACCAGAAATAATTTTTTAACACTGCAATTCTCACGCGCAAACACGTGATGTGGTGCCATCAACAAAGAGCCAAACATGCGCTGGTTTAATAAATATTATTTATTAATTTTAATTTATAATTTATAATTAATGAAATTTAATTTAAATTAATATATGTTATTTAATCCAATTCAAATTTGCGAGATAGTCAAGTGGAGACACTCCAGATTTTTTTTTAATAATAAAATTAAATCAATTTATAATTAATTTGTCTATTATTATAATTAAAATTTAATTAGGAGTAGACAATAGAAATGTGGAGTTGGGGAAGATGGCTCAGGATAGAGATGGTTGTAGGAATTTGGTTGCTGTGGACAACTTTCGATTTCGTTGCTTCTCATAGGAAAATTTCGAATTTATATAAAATCTAATCATGTCGAGTATCTATCAGTTTAAATAGATGACTTCATTTATAAAAATTTTATATAAATATTAAATTTATTAGATCATAGTGAAAAATTGAATTTAAATCTATAATATAAAAAAAATTGTATAATCAATAAATAATTACATGTCCATCAAAATGACTATTTTTTCTTCTTCTATTTTTAATTAACTATTTTTTTTTTAATTTATTTCCTAAGTATAGATTTTATTTATAATTCAAGATGAAATAAAAATAATTTTCACAAATAATATCATTGAGAAACCGATATAATTTCATATCTTTTGAAAAATAATTGAAAGTGAATTAAAATTGAATCATTCGAATTAGTAGCTTTATTTTTTTAGTAACGAGATTATTGTAATAGTAGCTAAACATTTTGATACATGTTTCTGTGGTACAAACATTAAAAATCTGGAGTGTCTCCACTCGACTATCTCGCAAATTTTAATTGGATTAATTAACATATATTATATTTCAATTAAATTTAATTAATTAAATTATAAATTAAAATTAATAAATAATATTTATTAAACCAGCGCGTGTTAGGCTCTTTGATGATGGCATGATGACACGTGCTGGTGCGTGATTTGCAGTGTTAAAAAATTAATTCCGATACTTTCAGCGATTCAATCAAGCTGAAATTCTATATATAGCAGTTTTATACAGTTTTTAATCATGTAGGAAAACTAACAAACATATATCTTTATTTTTACGGTCAGTTTAGAGGAAAAAATATGTAAACGTGGGGGGTAGGTAATGGTCCTCTTCCGAAAGATCTACATTTCTCAAAAGTTGATAGAAAACTACGAATTTTGAATAATGCCCGTCTTGACTACACACACACACACACACACACACACACACACAACACAGACATTTTTCAACCATAGAAATAAGTTGACCTGTGGCCAGGTCCGAACCGACCGACGGTTTGAAGTAAATTAATTTCCAGCTACAGAAACAATTTCAAATAATTTTAATATATCTATTAATGTAATAAAAAACAGATATGGATACATAAATAATAAATATAAACATTTTTAATTTTATTTTATTTATAATATATATGCAAAACCAGGCTGTGACGTCATGAATGGCTGGATGACGTCATATAATTTTAAATCAAGAAAAACTAATAAATATGATTTTTCCCGAGGATAAAACCAATACAAAGTGCATGATTTGTGGTGATATATAAAAAAATCTCCTTTGGTGTGAAAATAACCCTTCCCTTCCTATCGTCGATTGCTAATACTACCACTTCCGGTTTCCAGAATCGCACCAAAAGTTGATCAATTCATCCCACTGATGCATTAAGTAAATATACCTAATTTCATCAAAATCCGTTCAGCCGTTCAGGCTGTACACATCTATACGGACGGACAGACGGACGGACGGACGGACCGACGGACAGACAGACATCATGCTAAAAATACTTTTTTCTGTTAAGAAAATGCATGATTCGTATAGATATGTAAAAATCTCCACATGTGAAATTTGGTGTGAAAACATACCTCCCTTACTATCGTCGGTCGGTAAAAATGACTCAGAGAACTTCTAAACGTATAAAAACATTAAAATCTCGACTTTTCGTGATCACAATACTATCTCTGGCGAGATAGTAAAAAGTGTGACAACCCCTACTTTAGACAATTAAATAATTATCATTTTTCTTTTTTTTATCAGTAGTTTTTAATATCTTTTGTTCAAAATAGTTTTTATCTATTTCATTGTTTATTAAATTTCAGCACTCCCAATAGTACCTATTGTTAATTTTTTAACTCTATAATCAGTTAGTGTCATTTTTTTCAAATATCATTGTAAGTAATGATATTTTATTTTATTTTTTAAAATAATAAATAAATAAATAAATAAATAAAGTATAGTTTTAAATAATTTTTTATGATTTAATTTTATTTTCTACTTATTAGTGTTATGAAATTGAAGAAAACTGTTATGAGAAAATAAAATGAATCAATTTTCATAGTTGGTAAAGTTTAATCTGTCCCATTATTTAGGTCTTGAAAGTTATTCTTTATCTAGAAATTGAATCAAAAAATGTTATGAATAATAAGATGATGTGACGAAACTCCCACTTGATGCACTCATCGTCCCCTTAAAGAATCCTTCGAAAAACCTATTATCATGCATTCGTCAATTCAACAACCACTAAACAAACACAGATCCATATATATTATCAAACTCTTAAAATCATTAAAAAAATTTTAATTAGAGAATTTCTGCTAATTAAATCATATTTTAGTTAATTTAACGATTAATTCATGTATTATCATTAGAAACAATTCAGTGTACCAAATCCAATTGTTATTTGGAAGATTTATTAATTGAATATTTCAATTGAAATAAGAAATTCTCTTTAAATATTATTTTAAATAAATATCAATCAAAGAAAGAAATTTTTAAAAAATCAAATATAATATATAGATAAGAGAAAGATTTATACAACTTTTGTTAGTGGAGTGAAAAGTTTCAAGCCTAACCAAGAAAAACGATGTTTTAAAATTTTTTTGTTTTTGCTTTATTTATCAACTTTCAAGATACCTGAGACCTGTACGATGTCAGCTGAACGTGTGCGAAATATTTTGCACAACCCTTTGAACATGGAAAGCTGTGTGCAATGTGGGTGCTGCGTTTGCTAACGTTACACCAAAAACTGCTTCGAAAAACCATTTCTACCCACAATTTGGCGCTTTAGGCGTAATCCAAACGAATTTTTGCGTCGATTCATAACTGTTGATGAGACTTAAATTAAATTAATTAATTAATTAATTAATTTAATCAGTTAATTGACTAAGTTAATGAATTAACTAAATTAGAACACCGTTATGAGAAATGTATCAGTGTTGATGGACATTATGTTGAAAAATAAAGCAAAAAAAAAATTTAAAAACATCATTTTTATTGGTCAGGCCGGAAACTTTTCACCCCACCCATGTAAATAAATTTTATATTAATATATATTAAAAGTAATAATATTTTAAGTTTCTTACGAGGGCAGGTCAAAAAGTCACGGACTTTTTGAATGAAACCCAGGTTTTTGGATAAAAAAATTATTTTATTTTTCAACGTAGTCTCCTTTGAGCTCTCTACATTTCGTGTAATTTTTTAACCTTTCCAAAAAATAAGATTTGTCGAGGACATCTTTGGTGCCAATTCACTGAATATTATGATTATTATTTAATTTAAAAAAAATAAACAACAAAATATATTAAACAATTTCAAATAATTTGAAAGAACATAAATTAAAAAATATTAAAAAATTAAAAATTATAGTCATAAAACATACAGCCCTTAAACGTGAATATTAATGCACCAAAAGACAGAAAAGTATGGCCTGTGGATATAACATAATACATATTTCGTAATTTGATTACAATATTTTATTAAAATAAATATTTTTAATTTTATATTTATTTATAATATTTTGTATTTAAGGAAGCGCTGTCCGGCGTTGCCCGGCGCTATATTTTTATTATTAAAATTTCTATTTTAAATTTAAAAAAAAACTAACAAACATGATTTTCCTCGAGGCTGAAACCAATACAGATCGATTTTTCTTTATAAAAATTATCTATGGTGTGAATTTCAAAAAAAATCCTTATAGCGGTTTAATATATCAAAAATACAAATATATATAGGTACTTATATACAATTTTTGATTGCATAATAAGATAAGATAATATTATATCATCTCTAGAATTTATAATTCTTTTCGCTCTGTGTTAATATAGTTATTAATACTTTAATCAAATTTTCATTTTATTTTAGAAATTTATACAATATATACTTTAATATTTTATCATGATTGTTTGATAAAATGAAACCCGAATTGGCCTGACTCCAAATTGCAATGAATGAACCAACAACGACAAAAGGTAAACAAATTTGCGTATTAAAAAGTCACACTATTTCTTATTCACTGAAAGAACGAAAAAGCTTATCGTTCATGGACCATACTCAGTGATATTGTCAACAAATTAAGCTGTTCAATAGTAATAGATGATGGAAAAATTCCAAAAGTCTCATTCCCTTTTGTTGAGTCAGAAGAGGACATTTGACCGATTATATGGCCGTCACCTGCCAGCAGCCCGCTTGAAACTAAATAATTAAGAGAGAGATTCTGCGTTCTTTGTCGGTAACTGGATTAACTCCAGCGATATATATATATATATATGTTTTTTTGTGTCGGTGTAGAAAAAGCATGAAAACAACACCAACGAAATTGTTTTGCGTGTCCGTTCACAGTTACGCCTACTGGACTCTTCAAAGAAAAATAAGGGTCGAGTTCGACTGAAAAAAGAAGACACAATTGTCCTGCAAAGAAACATTTCATCCCCGAAAAGTCAATTGGGACTGAAGGGAGCCCCGGGTGCCATCATAGTATTAATGAAGGGGGGCAGTTGAGGTCCCTTTACTTCAAAAGAGACGCAACCTTCGATTTCAAAACAACCCCCTGGAAGATAAATAACTAGGGTAGGTTTCATGTCAATTTTAAATGTTTTTGCCAATTATCTCATCAGCACAATATAATGCAATTAAAATCAAAAATTCAATGTTCACCGATAATGAAGATATTCCTCTCGAAATTATGCCATTTAAAGGGTGCTCTTTAAATTGAATTTTGACTTTTTTTTTATTATATATATAATAGAAACATAATTAATAGCTATTAATAATAAATTAACATGAAAAATACAATGTTCACTGAGAATAAAGATACTCTGAGATCATAGAAAGAATGTCTAGCAATATTTTCCTAAGTTGCAGTAGTGAACTCAAAAGTTGTTGGTTACAGCAACCACATTCCTCCAACTATCCCTATCCTGATATGAAAAGAGAATAACAAACAAATAGTCTTTATAATATAAATAAAATTATTTTATAATCTGACAGGATAAGAAATCATAAGTGAACTATACAAATTTTAATTCAAACTAATTATTTTTTAATTAACAGGCTCATGTAGGATAGGAGGGGAGAGTCAAGATTCACTACAATCCCTACCTTACAAATATTTATAAAAAAACAATAAAAATAATTTTTTAATTTAAGTAATTTCTAAGTTTTTAGTAGTTAAAAAGTTTTTAATCGTGTATCTATATTTTTCTATATGTTTTTTCACAGAGGTCCACGTTTCAAGTTATTCTGATATCAAAATCAATTCACTCTCCATTCTCAACCAAATGTCAGGACGCCGCTAAAGAAGTTTCACTTCAAAAGTGGTTTTCACGTTGAAGTATGCGTGTGTATTTTTGCCCCCCCCCCCCTCCCCACCCCTTCAACTCCAAGTTCACGTTACTTTTAATCAGTCACATTTTTTTTCTTTTCAATTATTTTTTACCATACTCAATTCTTTTAATCAATGGTTTTCTAAAGTTCTTTTTATAGATACTATTTTTTTACACTTTAGTCAACTTTAATATCAAAATATTCTTTATTAATTTTTCAAAACTTAAATAATATTTTTATTTTCAATATACTTTATTAAATTTTTTACTATTTTAATGCTTAAAAAATAAATTTTTTAAAAATGTATATTTAAAAAGAGGATAGCCAAATATATTTAAACTACTGTATATTTCGTTTGAAAAGATATATGAGAGCTAGGGTAAAGTATACAGTCGTTGGCCCCGAGGTAGTCATTGGCCCCCTATCACTAAAACACAAATAATAAGAGATTTTTATTTTAAAAAATGCACTATTAACTATGGTTATATAATCGATAGTTTTATGGTTGTATAATCAATATATATATGTATATAAAAATCTGGAGTGTCTCCACTCGACTATCTCGCAAATTTGAATTGGATTAATTAAAATATATTATATTTAAATTAAATTTAATTAATTAAAATATAAATTAAAATGAATAAATAATATTTATTAAACGAGCGCGTGTTTGGCTCTATGTTGATGGCACCATGGCACGTGCTGGTGCGTGATTGCCAGTCAACGTGTTAAAAAATTAATTCCGGTACTTTCAGCGATTCAATCAAGCTGAAATTCTATATTTAGCAGTTTTATACAATTTTTAATCATGTGACAAAACAATCAAACATCTATCTTTATTTTTACGGTCAGTTTAGAGGAAAAAAATGAAAACGTGGTAGGTAATGAATGGTCCTCTTCCAAATGAGCTACATTTCTCAAAAGTTGATAGAAAACTACGAATTTTGAATAATGCCCGTGCACCAAATTTCATTATTTTAGCTCAAACCGTTTTTGCGTAATCATGTCTACATACACACAATTCATTTATAAATTTATGTATATAGTAAGATTATACCTCTATAATTACAATTTATAGGCGAGTGATTTAACAGCCATAGATAGTTATTCCATTAATTAAAGTGAATAATTAAAATAGTTATTAATTACCTAACAACGCAGATTCAGGTTACCTGGCGTCTTGTCATATTCACTGATCAATGCATACTAAATATTAAAAAAAGATTTATTTTTTTATTTTATTTATTATTATTATTATTTTTCCAAAGAAATTGCTTATCAATAGAAATTCCTTTCTCATTATCAGACATTACTATTATTTTTAACATTAATAATAAAAAATAATTATAAAAAATATGAAATAGAATTTATTTTTAAAAGATAAAATCCCTTGTCTTTTGTTTATTATTTATAAAATTATTATTTTTTTTCAAAGAATTGGCCAAATTGCTTATCGCCTGATGTTCAATGGAAAAATAATCATTGGAATTGTGCTAACGGTGCCCTTTTCACTTCTCCCCGCTAACAGGCATCAATATTATTATTCATATTTTTAATACTCTACAATTAAAAACATTAAATAAAAATTATTTTAAAAAAAAATACTACTAAATAACTCCTTCCACACATTTCCAGAAGTAAATATTATTATTAATAATAATAAATATTAAATAGAAATTATTAAGAAAAAATTATTTTCTTTTTTTTTAATTTTATTTATTATTAATATTTCAAATAATTTGACTTTCTCATTATCTCATACATTAATATTATTTTCAATATTAATAATAACTATAATATTGTAATAATAATAATAAATATTAAATAGAAATTATTAGAAAAAGAAAAAAAATATTATTTTTAAAAACCTAAAATTGAATATGATATTTGAGTGATATTTAGAAATTAGAATTAAATTTTATATCATTTAAAAAATTCACAATTTTTTAGCGTTGATATTTTTTATTCATTGGCGAAGGGACAGTTTCTCTGACTAAGGGATTCGTTTTTATTAAAAAATTATAGCATTATAATAATATACCTTTAGAAATATATATATATATATATATATATATATATATATATATATATAGGGTAAAGTATACAGTCGTTGGTCCCGAGGCAATCATTGGCCCCCTATCACTAAAACACAAATTATAAGAGATTATTATATTATTTTAAAAATTGCGCTATTAACTATGGTTATGTAATCGTTTGTAGTATGTTGTTGGTTGTATAATCACTATAGAATACCAACGCTAATAATTATAACAGGGGGCCATTAACTGTATTTTTTAGGATTTTTGTGTCCTTATTGAAAATGTCATGAGAAAATGATTTTTTTTTATTCATCAAAATGCTCATAGTTTCTTTGTTCTGCAATTGCCTGCAATTCCACAATTTGCCCAGATATGCATTAAAGACTGCTAGGAATTGCTTAAGGGGGCCAACGGCTGTATGCTTTACCATATATATTCAACTGGTTTTTCTAAATATTTAATATAAAATGAATATAAAATAAGTTGACCTGTGGCCAGGTCCGAACCGACCGACGGTTTGAAGTAAATTAATTTCCAGCTACAGAAAGAATTTCAAATATAATTTTAATATATCTATTAATGTAATAAAAATCATATAGGCATATAACATAAATATTTTTAATTTTATTTTATTTATAATATATATCATATATGTAAGACCAGGCTGTGACGTCATGAATGGCTGGATGACGTCATATAATTTTAAATAAGAAAAAACTAATAAATATGATTTTCCCGAGGATAAAACCAATACAAAGTGTATGATTTTCGTGGTGATATATAAAAAAAATCTCCTCATGTGAAATTTGGTGTGAAAATAACCCTTTCCTTCCTATCGTCGATCGCTAATACTACCACTTCCGGTTTCCGGAATTGCACCAAAAGTTGATCAATTCATCCCACTGATGCATTAAGTAAATATACCAAATTTCATCAAAATCGGTTTAACCGTTCAGGCTGTACACATCTATACGGACGGACAGACGGACAGACGGACAGACATCATGCTAAAAATGCTTTTTTTACCGACCGACGATAGTAAGGGAGGTATTGTTTTCACACCAAATTTCACATGTGGAGATTTTTACATATCTCCACGAATCATGCATTTTCTAAACAGAAAAAAGTATTTTTAGCATGATGTCTGTCCGTCTGTCCGTCCGTCCGTCTGTCCGTCCGTCCGTCTGTCCGTCCGTCTGTCCGTCCGTATAGATGTGTACAGCCTGAACGGCTCAACCGATTTTGATGAAATTTGGTATATTTACTTAATGCATCAGTGGGATGAATTGATCAACTTTTGGTGCAATTCCGGAAACCGGAAGTGGTAGTATTAGCGATCGACGATAGGAAGGAAAGGGTTATTTTCACACCAAAGGAGATTTTTTTATATATCACCACGAATCATGCATTTTGTATCGGTTTTATCCTCGAAAAAAATCATATTTATTAGTTTTTTCTTGATTTAAAATTATATGACGTCATCCAGCCATGCATGACGTCACAGCCTGGTCTTGCATATATATTACAAATAAAATAAAATTAAAAATGTTTATATTTATTATTTATGTATCCATATCTGTTTTTTATTACATTAATAGATATATGAAAATTATTTGAAATTGTTTCTGTAGCTGGAAATTAATTTATTTCAAACCGTCGGTCGGTTCGGACCTGGCCACAGGTCAACTTATCTGTTTAGACAATGCTTGATTCATGGAGATATGTAAAAATCTCCACATGTGAAGACAATACCTCCCTTACTATCGTCGGTCGGTAAAAATTATGTTTGTTTTAATATGATAATAAATTTTGATTAAGAGCTTTTAGTGAAAAAAAAAAAATAAATATGAAAAATGTAAATTAAATCAAATCAATAAAATTGCAAGATTAATATGAAGAAATTGAAATGTCTTATTTTCTTTCCATTCAATTAAAATGTAATCTTTTATTCAGGTAGAAAAATGCTAATAAAATTGTATTATTGAAAAGGGAGAATGTTTTTGGTGTAACAATAAACGTCAAGTGACCTACTAGGCTGTGTTTAGGCGGGTTGACAGACAATTGAAATGAGGTTTAAAGGGGCTTCGATATGTTTTCAGGTAAACTGACGAACAATACCGAATTTATAGAAATATTTTCGCTCGCTTGCTCATTTTTGCAATGAGGTGAGATGTTGAAAGGCCTTTTGTATAGAAAGTGAACGTGTTTATTTGACCCTATGGTCACAACACTTAGTAATCATCTAAACGACATTTTTTTTTATCTCACTCGGTTCATTATTTCTTAACGATTTAATAATTAACTTGAAAATAAACCAACCTGCTATTGGAAACCAAACAAAGAAAAATGGTTATTTTTATTATTTTCTAAATTATAGTTATTAAAAATGTCGATCACTTTTAATGCAATAAATATAGAGGAGAATGGAAGGTTTTCTGTCATTTATGATTTCATTAACTAAAAATGTTTTAGAGAAATGATTTCAAAATTGATCAACTTTCAATAACAATTTCATATTTTAATGGTACTTCAATAATTAAACCATTAAATATTAAATAATTTGATAATATTTATTCCTGTGATTCGTGGTTTTAATAATAAATAAATGAAAATATAATTATTATATATATATACATATATATATATATATATATTACTATCAGATTTATCAGAGATATAATCATGTATTTTTGTGAGATCGTTTTCTCGACGTTTCGGTACCCATTTTGGCGCCATTTTCAAGAGATTAGGTGGGACGAGTCAACCTCGGGCTGTTGTCCAGTGCGGACGTGTGCCAGTCTCAGGATTGCCAAGGATTCTTCGGAGCTCCACAGGAACGTAGTGAGTACAAAACCACCGAACCTATCAACCCAAAATCCCGAAATTAACCCTCGGTCACACAGACTAAGACCCAGAATCCCCAAAATATTCCCACCTAAATAATCTCTGGAATAACGGAAATCTAAACCAACATATATATATATTATTTTGAAATTTATTATTATTAGTTTTAGTCCCTCTTTGGGGTTAATAACTTGGTCACAGTATTAATGAAGAGTATACTGTCCGTATTATGAGCCACCTCCATCCAATTTTAATCTTCTCCTAATTTTCTTTTATATATATGATTTATATTATCAGAACTACATTGAGTACCTACCTTGTAAGTAGAAAACAGCCTAAATTATAATATAAACAAAATTTGTCTTTCAATTATAATTATAAATAACAGAGGGCCCATTTCAATTTTACCGCCCGGGGCTCCCAATCAACTTAATCCGTCACTGATATTCATGTTTATAAATCATTATTTTATATAATAGGAATATTATAATTTATTTTTAAAGCTGTGTAATTTAATAAGAGTTTATTGATTTTTTTTTTCTTTTGTAAGAATTGAAGAGCATATACGTTTAGTATATTAATCTCTCCACTTTTTCTTTTTGTTAGGTTAATTAAAATTCGTCGGATCGCTCAGAAGAACGAAGTGACAGCTACGTCATGTCAGCGATTTTGCCCTTAATTCCACTTGATAATTGGAAGAGAGACATCGAGCACCGTACTAACGACGTTGCATGTCAAGCTAACGTCATGAATGACACCTGAGGATGTCCAAGAGAGGCTGCGTCATACACTGCTCAAAAAAAAAAAAAAAAGATCACGTTGTTTATTCTATTCACAAAAAAAAAACGAAAAAAAAAATTGATAAAAAAGTTTCTTATCATAATATTTAGTTGAATACGGCTGGATTATGATATGATCCACTTGAGGGCTACTCTTTATAAAAGATCCACAACGATTTGTGTATACATTAAGTTGATTGATTTAATCAATAGATTTTTTATTTACATTGAAGTGTAAATATTTTTTTTTTTTTTTTTTTTTTTTAATATAATTTAATTAGTTACTAGCAAATAGTCAGTCAAACTTGCAACTGCCAGACATCATAAGACTTCGGATCAAATTAACACAGTGGTTAAAAAAAACCGATGAGAATATATATATATATATGTATATATCAATGTGCTACAATCAATTTTTTTTTATAAACAATCTATTATTAGGGGGAGAGTGGCTCACCTTGGGACAGAGTATACCTCGCGACAGCATTATTTATTACTATCTCGCCAGAGATAGTATTGCGATCACGAAAATTTTCGATGTTGAGATTTTGATGTTTTTATACGTTTTGAAGGTTCCTGAATCATTTTCACTAAGGTTGAGAAAAATGTCTGTGTGTGTGTGTGTATGTGTGTATGTGTGTGTGTGTGTGTGTATGTATGTAGGCAAGATTACGCAAAAACGGTTTGAGCTAGAATGATGAAATTTGGTACATGAGCATTATTCAAAATTCATAGTTTTCTATCAACTTCTGAGAAATGTAGCTCAACCGGAAGAGGGTCCTTACCTACAACGTTTTGATTTTTTTTCCTCTAAAGTGACCGTAAAAATAAAGATATATGTTTGATAATTTTTCACATGATTAATAATTGTATAAAACTGCTATATATAGAATTTCAGCTTGATTGATTCCCTGAAATTACCAGAAATAATTTTTTAACACTGCAAATCTCACGCGCCAACACGTGACGTGGTGCCATCAACAAAAAGCCAAACATGCGCTGGTTTAATATTTATTATTTATAATTTATAATTAATTAAATTTAATTTAAATATAATATATTATGTTATTTAATCCAATTCAAATTGCGAGATAGTCGAGTGGAGACACTCCAGCTAATTTTTACTATCTCGTCAGAGATAGTATTGCGATCACGAAAATTTTCGATGTCGAGATTTTGATGGTTCTATACGTTTTGAAGATCCCAGAGTCATTTTCACTTAGGTTGAGAAAAATGTCTGTCTGTGTGTATGTGTGCATGTATGTATGTGTGTATGTGTAGATAAGATTACGCAAAAACGGTTTGAGCTAGAATCATGAAATTTGGTATAAGGGCATTATTCAAAATTCGTATTTAATGTTTTTTATAATATATTTTTTTTATAATATATTAAAATTATTTCTAAACTCATTATATAAACAAATTAAAATTAAATATATTAAACTATATATAATTCTTAATGAAACCCTCGATGTTATATCATTTTCGTTATGGTTAAATTTGTTTTATGCGCATTTCGGTTGTTTAATTTTAAGTAAATTGTTTGTTCTTTAGAGCCACAGAGATAGATAAAGTACGGAGGGGTTACCCTGTCAACCAGGTACTTTATATAATATATATATATATTTATTTATTTGTTTATTTTTCAAATACTTAGGTAAGTTCTCTTGATTGTGTTTAATTCTCTTGTGTATCTATCAACTTGACATCCCTGAAATAGTAAGAGTAAAGAAGCATGATGTAAAACGTGACAATATATTTTTACTATCTCGCCAGTGTGTGTGTGTAAGTAGACAAGATTACGCAAAAACGGTTTGAGCTAGAATAATGAAATTTGGTATACGGGCATTATTCATTATTCATGTACCTCAACCGGAAGAGGGTCATTACTTACCACGTTTTAATTTTTTTCCTCTAAACTGACCATAAAAATAAAGATAGATGTTTGATAATTTTTCACATGATTAAAAATTGTATAAAACTGCTATATATAGCATTTTAGCTTGATTGAATCGCTGAAAGTACCGGAAGTAATTTTTTAACACTGCAAATCACGCCCCAGCACGTGTCGTCATGCCATCATCAAAGAGCCTAACCCGCGCTGGTTTAATAAATATTATTTATTAATTTTAATTTAAATATAATATATATGTTATTTAATCCAATTCAAATTTGCGAGATAGGCGAGTGGAGACACTCCAGCTTATTTAAATTATTACTATCGAAACTTTCTTTCATTCTTCTATCCATTATAGAAAAATTTGAAAAAATATTTAATAGACCTGTATCTAGTCCCATTGTACCAAATTTAATTCTTCTATCACAAACCGTTTTTGTGTAATCTTGTCTACATATACACACACACACACACACATACAGACATTTTTCTCAACCTTAGTGAAAATGACTCAGGGTCCTTCAAAACGTATAAAAACATCAAAATCTCGACATCGAAAATTTTTGAGCGAGATAGTAAAAATTGTAGAAATTGAAAAAAAAAGTGTCCCCAAAAGTGAGCCTATACTTAAAAACAAAAAAAAATTAGCTGGAGTGTCTCCACTCGACTATCTCGCAATTTGAATTGGATTAAATAACATAATATATTATATTTAAATTAAATTTAATTAATTATAGATTATAAATAATAAATATTAAACCAGCGCATGTTTGGCTTTTTATTGATGGCACCATGGCACGTGTTGGCGCGTGAGATTTGCAGTGTTAAAAAATTAATTCTGGTACTTTCAGCAATTCAATCAAGCTGAAATTCTATATATAGCAGTTTTATACAATTATTAATCATGTGAAAAATTATCAAACATATATTTTTATTTTTACGGTCACTTTAGAGGAAAAAAAATCAAAACGTTGTAGGTAATGACCCTCTTCCGGTTGACCTACATTTCTCAAAAGTTGATAGAAAACTATGAATTTTGAATAATGTCCATGTACCAAATTTCATCATTCTAGCTCAAACCGTTTTTGCGTAATCTTGCCTACATACATACACACACACACATATACACACACACACACACACAGACATTTTTCTCAACCTTAGTGAAAATGATTCAGGAACCTTCAAAACGTATAAAAACATAAAAATCTCAACATCGAAAATTTTCATGATCGCAATACTATCTCTGGCGAGATAGTAATTAAAAATTTTAGAAAATTTTTCTCATATAAATTGAAGAATTTTTTTTTTCAAATTTTTCTATTGAAAAGTTTATCTGTGGTTTCCCTTATGTTCTTTATAGAATTGTCTATTTCTAATAGAAATGTTTTTTTTTTATTGTTGTTATTTTTCAGTCAACAATAGAATCTTTTTTGAGTATTACTTACGCATTCGATTTTGAATAACAACTTTCTTTACCTTGATTCCAGGTTCATTGAAGTTAAATAGTTTTTTTTTTTCAAAATATTTACTCTTTTCGATTATCTTCTTTTCAAAAAATATCATCTTGCTCTTTTATATAATGATTGTGGCTTTGGCACCGAAATAGAAAGGATTTTAGCAGTTAAACAACATGGATCAGGACGAAAGTTGGTCGGGTGGCCAAATCTAGGAGAGTGAATAGAAATATAAAAGACAGATGTTAGTAAATTCTCTCTGGTGGGTGTGTGGAGGGGGGGGGAAGAGGGCTCCTGTTTTCATTCGGTTTTTTTTTCAGTTTTGGAATTATTTTGTTTAATTGTACAATTGAAATAGTAATAATAAATATTTTTTTTTTTTATGAAGATTTTGGATGTTTTACTTACTTCACACCCTCCTACAAATCCACTAATCCTACTTAATGTGTGTTTATTGTATTGATTTTTAGTGATTTCGTTTGTTAAGATGAAAACGGTCGATTATTCGGATAAAGAATTGACCGAACTCATCTCCTATGCCAAAGGGCGTATTGTTCCCATAAGGGAGTTTAGGAAACCGAGTTTTTTATTTACCCCTAACGAGACCACTGGATTCGATCAAAGAGATAATTAGCACCCTCGCACTCCCCTTGTTGTCACTTCCACCCTCCAACTCTTTTCACAAGTGCTCTATTTTTAAATGCGTGAGATTTATGTTTACTCCAAAATTAACGAGGTTTTATTGAAACCATCAAAAGGATTAATAAATAACAATTTGTAGTTGGTTCATTGTTTTGGTTTACTTATAAACAAACAAAACAAAAAAAAAAAAAAAAGAAACTAAAAATAATTTTGTATTTATTCAACTTTAAATAGAATTATATATTCGACAATTTCAATTTAAGTTGGTTGAAAATTATTTCCTAAATATCACCAGATGGAGTCTCTAATAAAAACTACCACAGAAATATAAGTAGAGGGTTATTCCCGGGAATTCCCGGGAAAATCGTTCAATTTTTAAAAACAAAACATTTCCCAGAAAAAAAAAAATTATTTTTCATGTTGATTATGATGCCGATACCGAAATCTTTATTTATTAACTGAAATAATCGTAATAGATATAAAATAGAAGTGCAGAGATAAAGGGTGTTTCTTTTCGAGGTATAGAACTTAAAATTGCAATAAAACAACGATGGATTATTCGATTGACATGAATTTTATTTATACGAAAGATAATCTTGTGGCATTACATTTTATATATGATTTCTGGCATAGAACCGCCACGGCTGCCTCGGATGTAGTCCAATCTGATAACTTTTTCCAACATTTGTGGCCGTATATCGGCAATAACACGACGAATGTTGTCTTCCAAATGGCCAAGCGTTTGTGGCTTATCCGCATAGACCAATGACTTTACATAGCCCCACAAAAAGTAGTCTAGCGGTGTTAAATCACAAGATCTTGGAGGCCATTTCACATGTCCAAAACGTGAACGTGTCTTTCAATAAATCGATTGTGGCACGAGCTGTGTAATATGTTGCGCCGTCTTGTTGGAATCACAGCTCCTGGACATCATGGTTGTTCAATTCAGGAATGAGAAAGTTAGTAATCATGGCTCTATACCGATCACCATTGACTATTCGGGTCTTCCTCAATGCTACGCTCTACAGTAGCAATAGCTTCTTCTGTACGCACCGTACGGCGTCTCTGGGGATGCGAGTTATCAATAAGAGTAAACGTGGTGCAAAAACGTAATCGAATTAACTGCTCTGATGGACGATTTTGTCGACGATAAAATGGACGTAGTGTACGATACGTATTCCGCACAGAACCATTATTTTCGAAATAAAATTGTACTATTTGCAAGCGTTGTTCAGGCGTAAGTCTATTCATGATGAATTACCAAACCAAACTAAGAATAAATCACTTGACAGCTGTTAAATCGGTCGTCAACTTGAACAGTAATGCCAACTTAAAGTTCTATACCTCGAAAAAAAACAGCCTTTACATACATTTGTCTTTTGTTATAATTTTTTTCCTTTTCTTTCTTTCTCTTTTTTCTAGTTTTTGAGTTATTTTACAGTGAACTCTGGCAGAAGGCAGTTGCCATTGCCTAATTATTTTGTATTTAACTTCTTTTTTGTATATATATATATAGTTATATATCTGCACGTGTAATAGAAATTGGCATAAGTTATAACTGTCAATCAACTTTTAGACTTCGATTTCACAAGCTTGGGTCTGTTTTAATTGCCATACTTGACACCTTGGTAAGAGTTCTATATAAAATGGTTCTTGAACAGGTAACAATAATAAAATACACTATTGCAATTGACCATTAGGAAAGAGAGTAATTTTCATTACACCCTCCAAATTAACCCCTCTCCATCACCTGCCCCTTAAATTAATATAAATAAGCTGTCGTTGAGAGCGAGTAAGGTAAAGACATAATTATACTTTTTGATAAATAAATAAATAGTATTATTTATTTATTCAAGAAATATATATACAATTAATATGTATGTTATTTCAGTAAACCATTTTGGGTGGTGACAAGAAAAATAGCAAAAACATCCAAAAAGCAAACAAAAACAAAAAAAAAGCAAAACATATTTACACATATTTACATAATAACTAACACACTGTAATCAACGATCATAAATGTCTTTAATTTAGGGCACACATAATCACAGACTCAGAGTTTCAGTTTTCCATCTTTTTAGATATATACAGTAAAGAAAAACCAAAATAAGAAAAACAAAATACAAAAAAAAATGCCAAAAAAATAAATAAATAAATCGAAAATAATGCAAAAAAAAAACACAAAGAAAGAAAATAAAAAGGACTAACTAATCGTTACTCCTCTAATATGAAGGATTCCCTTGATTGCATCTCGTTTTTAAAATGTTATTTTCTAATCAAGTAAAAGAAAATAATTATGTTTATGTTATATTTTGATGATTATATATTATATCTTCTGGATTTTTGAATTAAATTTATTTTATATTTTGACAAAAACAACATTTATTTAACTTTTTCGTAAAACTTTTACTATTTCCACCTCAAATTTAGTATTTTTTATAATTTCCCGGGATTCCCGGGAGTCCAAGGAGAAATGCATTTTTAAATTTCCCGATTCCCGGGAACGAAAATATTCCGGGAAAAATAACGCTCATAATATAAGTGTATTGTTGTAATATTTGAATGTTACATTAGAGTGTCTAAGGATGCAAAGCTTGTCTGTGTAACCAGTGCTAATTGAGTTTAATTTTATTTTCATTTATTAAGTTATTTGATTTATTAAAACATTTTTTTTCCCTTATTTAATAATGTCAGATTAAGAGGAACTCGGTTGAGGTCCAAAAACCCCTGGTATTTGATCCTATTAAAATTAAGTTCAATAAATATTCATATTAAGATCCAAGAACACATAATGTTTACATTCAACCAACGAATTCAACTATTAATAGATCTAGTCCAATGTCCGTTAGAATTAATCTCTTCTAAGGCCTTGCTTATTACCGACCTCTTATTAAAAAAATACTTGTGTTCAGAAGATAAGACGAGAGAATTCAATTTACAACAAATTCCCTTATTGAGGAAAAAAATTATAATGTTTAATCAAAATTGATGTGGGCTTACTATGGGCTTCTTATGAAACAAATTTAAGTTTATGTCTTTCTAAAAGAACTCTATTGCAAATGAATTCAATATAGATATCTGATCAAGAAAATCGAGAAAAGGTTGCGAGAATCCGTTGTGCTGATCACATAACACCTCTACCATAGGCGACAATGGACTGAGGTAGGATATCAAAAAGCGAGAAATATATATTGAAAATCGACCCCTTCCCAAAGTATCTTCAATAATAGATCAATTTAAAGAGTTAAATAAAATGTTGAGTTTGAAAGATCAATAAATTTTTTGCTATTTTTTATATAAATGAGGAATCATAGTGTTCCACGATTTTTACTAACTCACCAGAGATAGTATTGCGATCACGAAAATTTTCAATGTCGAGATTTTGATGTTTATATACGTCTTGAAGGCCCCTGAATCATTATCACTAAGGTTGAGAAAAGTGTCTGTCTGTCTGTGTGTGTATGTAGACAAGACGGGCATTATTCAAAATTCGTAGTTTTCTATCATCTTTTGAGAAATGTAGACCTTTCGAAAGAGGACCATTACCTACCACGTTTCCATTTTTCTCTCTCTAAACTGACCGTAAAAATAAAGATATATGATTGATAGTTTTTCACATGATTAAAAATTGTATAAAACTGCTATATATAGAATTTAAGCTTGATTGAATCGCTGAAAGTACCGAATTAATTTTTTAACAAGTTCACTGCAAATCACACGCCAGCATGTGACGTGGTGTCATTAACAAAGAGCCAAACACGCGCTTGTTTAATAAATATTATTTATTAATTTTAATTTATAATTTAATTAATTAAATTTAATTTAAATATATAATATATGTTAATTAATCCAATTCAAATTTGCGAGATAGTCGAGTGGAGACACTCCAGATTTTTAAAATAACAAAAGAATCAATAACATCATCAATATGACAAACTATTTTTATTCGAGCAACATCTTTCTATTTGCATCACTAAGATGGACAAGAAACATTTCAATCTCCACTAATCTCGTATATATTCACTCATTATTAAATGGTGGTATCTTCGAGCAAAAGGATCTCAAACACTTTTAACAAACTCTTCAAACAAACACTCTTTGCCGTTGATCAATCCACCAAATGAAAACGAAGGAGAAAGCAGCCTCAACGCCGCTCAGAAGGGGTAAAATGACTTGCTCAGGTCAAAGGCAGGTAAACAAGTGGCCAAAAATGGCCGGAACACAGCGGGACTCAGAAAAGGAGAGGTGGAAAGTCGAAGAAGAGGTAAAGAGATAAGGCATGTAGGTTGGGACAGAAGGACTGCCCTCTCGGAGTAGCACTTTTTATTTTTGTGCATATGGGATTCGAAATGGCTTGTTCACTATCTATCTAATTATATTCTACATTAAAATGGCGATCAGTTAAAATAATAATATATCATATCCAGAACAAAACAACAAAATAAAAAAGAATTTATCTCCTTCCTATACTTTTGAAATAATATTTAAATTCAAATAATTTATTTTCTTACAAGATGATATTTACTCTATTTTTGTATCTAAAAAATTAAAATTGCTTTTTTTTTAATTTCTGAAATATAATTTTAAAAATATATTCACACACATTTAATATTTAAAAAATAAATTTGCCCGCTCTAACATTTACGCCGCCCCGGGCAATATAATAAATTGCCGCTCTTATAATCGTAAAATGTATTACATTTATAACCAAAATACCGCCCTTCAGATTTACCGCCCTGGTCAAGTGCCCGGTTTGCCGCCCTCTAGAGTGAGCCCTCGGCCTTGGTATAAGCTTATACTTTATTGGAATGTCTATAAAAACGAAAATTTTATTTTCTTGCCAGGTAAAGCTATTTAATAATTGTAATCATCATAATAATACATTGTAATATAAAATAAATGTAATAATCACTGTCAATAATATAAATGTGTTTGCTTTGAAATACAACAAATGTAGAAATATACTTAAAGAAAAATATTTAAAAATTAAAAAAAAAAAAAATAGTTAATTATATTTAGTATTAAATTTTAATATAATAAAAATCACAATAAATCCTTTATGAAAGATCCCTAAACGAAAGCTTTGGGATGGTCTTTGTCTGAATAGAAAAGTTGGTGTTAAAAACTAAAATAAGAGAAATCCCCTAGGGTCCTATTTCCTAATCATATTCTCTTTGATCTTTTATGTACACATGAACGTCTTTGTTATTATATATATATAACTGAATACCAGTATTGGTTGTTCTTCTCTTTCCTTCCCTCTTCAAGATTCTCACTCGTAGTTCATCTTTCAACTTAACTAACATCCTCTTGTACAATAAAATTAAATTTATAAGCAACCAACAAATTTAACTCCCTCTCACGCATCGTGAAACCATTGAGGAAAATTAAATAGGGTCAGCAATTAAATTAGTCCCTCTTTGCTCTATCATTTATAAAATATAATACAAAAACAGGTGTTTTATTGAGAATTTAATTTATATTTAAATAAATGCGTTTTTATTCATTTACAGATATATCAAGTAAAAATAATTTCACTTTTTTTTTTTTAATAGAAAAGAAATAAATAATGGTCAATCAAAAATATGGATTGACAAAATTGAGACAAAAAAAAAATAAGAAAATGAAATAGACTCATTAATACTTTTAATTTTTAAATAAGTATCTATTCATTATTTATTAATGAATCTTGAAAAAACGACTACTAAGCAAGGGAACAAGTATTGATCATGGATATAATTTTTGTATAAAAAAGTTATAAAATATATGTGTGTGATTTATATTTATTTTCATATCTTATCTTATTATACTAGCAAAAATTGTATATATATATATATATTCGTATTTTTGAAATATTAAATTGCTCGAAGGATTTTTTTGAATTTCACACGAAAGATAATATTTATAAAGAAAAATCAATCTGTATTGGTTTCAGCCTTGGGGAAAATCATCTTTATGAGTTTTTTCTAAATTTAAAATACTAAATTTAAATGACGTCAGTCAACCCTTCTTTAAATACAAAATATTATAAATATAAATAAAATAAAATTAAAAATATTTATTTTAATAATATTTTGTAATAAAATTAAAAATATTTATTTTAATAAAATTTTGTAATCAAATTACGAAATATATATTATGTTATATCCACATGCCATACTTTTCTGTCTTTCGGTGCATTAATATGTACGTTTAAGGGCTCTATGTTTTATGGGTATTTTTTTATTAATTTATGTTCTTTTAAATTATTTGAAATTGTTTCATATATTTTGTCGGTTATTTATTTTAAATTAAATAATCTTAATCTTAAATATTCATAGTTCATAAGGAATCATTTTTATAAAATTATATGTAATAAAATAAACAATTATAAAATGTAATTATATATATATATATATATATATATATATATAATATTACGAAATAAGCAGATTATGCGGCAAGGGACGTGAGGGAGTTAGAAGAAAGTGAGAGTTGGATGGGGTGGCTCAGGATAGGGATGTTTGAAGGTTTGTGGTTGCTGCGGCCAAGACCTTTCGAGTCTCGTAGTCACACACATATATACGCACATATATACGTATATTGTATGTCAAAGTGCTTTGAGAGTAGAGGGCTCGGCCTCCCACTCCCCCTTATTTCATTTTGATTCCATTCCCTCTTTCTTTCTCTCACTGTTATCAAGAAGTTACTCATTCAGTAAATAGAATTTGGAAATTGTATTCCAATGTATTTTAATAATTGGATGTGACTGCCCCTTGGCAAATGAAGGGCGTTAATGATCATAAATATTTGCAGTGAGTAACCCTTCCTACAAATGATCAGGGTTGAAAGCCCTGGCTAACGAAGCCAATAGGCCCGTATCTAGAAGCAAATGTTCCAGCCCGTATGCAACATCACGAGATGGTCACGTGCGCCGCCACATTTCTTTTCATGGAATATTCAATTATTAGTTCAGGGATAGTGACATAGGAAAAGTCATTGATTCATAAACAATAATGGAAGAGACCTCCATCATATAAAAATTGTCTTAAAATCCACGCATGAAGTCCTTTTTAAAGGAAACATAGGTTTATAATTAAAAATGTTTATACATCAAAAATGTAAAGTGGAGTTAGCATATTGGGTAAATGGTTTTCATTGTTTTGATGGCAGATATAAAGATTAACAAAAGATAAACAATAGATGAGAGAAAAATAAAAATAATATATTAAAATTTGTCAAATAAATATTATGTAAACTAAAATTAAACTTAAAAAATATAAAATATAATAAAAATAATTTTTAATTAAGTATTAGTATTAAGTTACTGCAGTTCCTTACAAATGATAGAAAAAAGGATTTTGTGAAATATGAATTTTTTCTGAAAAAAATAACAAAATTATAAAATTTATCAATGTAGAAGTAATTATTATTGAAACTTTACTTAACTAAAAATAAAATATTTTAAATTTCAATTCATAAATCTATTTGTATAAATAAATAAATACTTAATAGGATTTATATACAAATATAGATTATCTTTAATACATTAAAAGACTAATTTTCAAATTGGAATAGATGAGAAGATGAACAAAAGTGTAATTTAATATAAATAAATATTTAATTAGAAATTAAATTACATTTAAAAAGGAATGAATGTTTCTAAAATGCATTCCGAAATAACATGTGGGATGAATTGAATTGTTTTATTTTGCTTCACTGAAACTAAAAAAAACTATAAAATATGCATGTAATAAATATGAAATAAAATAAAAATGAAGCCTTAATCATTATTATATTATTGTAAATATAATATAAATAAATAAATAAGTATTTCTTTCACCATTGATAAAAATTAAATTTTTTTTACCTATCTTGACGTTTCATGAATAACACCATCCATTCTCTTATTACTATTTCAATATAAGTATACTTCTATGATTGAATATAGGTAATAAATAGATCTTTATAAATATCTGCAAATCCATAAAATTTACTTTTTAGTATATGACCAATAAATATTTATATAAATCGCGACTTTGATTAACTGGTGCTTTCTTTAATATGTTCAGAGAACCTGTCCATGCCTGTCTGTCAAAGAATATAAAAATATGAATTATTATAATTATTCAAATATATATATATTCATTTCATTTATTATATTTATTTTTTAATTTTAGAAGTGAGAAATTATTCCAAAATATATTCAATTAATTTTTTTTTAAATATAACTTAAAGAAATGAAAGATCATATGCATTTAGAATATATACGTATATATTTATATAATATAAACAGAAGAAGAAAAAACCAAAATCATAAGTGATATTATCCAACATTGATATATAGATCGATTTTTCTGTTCAAAAATCCCAATATAGATATGTTTTAAAGAAATCATCAAGACCTTTTCCACGTTAAGAAAGATCTAAATATATATATATATATATATATATATATGGATATATATTTACAATTTTTCTAGTTTATAGGAATAGATAGAGAAGAGAATAGAAGAAAAGAGAAATGAAATAATCAATAGATTATCAATAAATTCGGACTATAATAATATTTAATTAATAACATTTTCCTTAAAATTCTAACAAAATAAAAAAAAATAGTGAGAATTAATTATATAATAAAAATTATAAATCTGAGATACAAAATCAACAAATTAATAAAAAGATAATCTATGAATTGGCGGATGAGGATAGAATAATAAATGAAATTTCTGTTTTATATTCTCTAACCAATACATAAATGATTTTATAATATAGATATAAATATGTATTAGTTTTTATATAGAAAAAGAATTTTTTTTAAATAATAAAAAAAGTAATAAATGAGAATTAAAGAGAATTTTTAAGCATTGAAGCTAAAAAATAAATCTAACTTTGACTGGAGAGTTAAAAAAATATAAAAGGGAATCAATTAAAATTCATAGCAATTAAATATGTAATACATACAATATCTAATAAAACAATGCTTATATATAATATATATATATATATATATATATATATATAAGTTTTTGATAAAAAAATATATGAGGAATGTGAATATGTATATTGATAAAATAATTTGTATTTTAAATGAGTTTTAACAGAAGTATAAACTCATTAAAGTAGTTAAGAAAATAAACAATTTTAAATGATCGTCTTTAAAACCATAAAATCAATGAGCTTTATATTACACCTATCAATAATTTTCTTTAAATTATACATTTTTACTTACTCATTGGTATTTCTTAATTAATGAATATACAAATAGAAATAGATGAAAACTTATCAATATTCTTATTTGTGCCAATGATCCGTTGCTTAACAAATGAATGTATGACAAGAAGTTGAAGGTAAATTCATTCTTTCATTCATGAGAAACAAATTCATTATGTGTATTAAATAAAAATCAATAATATATGGTTGAAACCTTAATCTAAGGAGTAATTAATATATAATACAATATGATTTATTATAAATTTTTATCTTCGAATATAATATTCAAAAATAAATCATGAATAAAAAATTAAAAATTAAATAAAAAAACGCAAATAACACAGAGAGCATTACATGGATTTTTCAAATTGGTACATATACATACCTCAGCATATTAAAATAAACAACATTATATAATTGGAGTGTTTAATATATTAATATTATTACTATTATTTTATTATAATGAAACATAATTTCATATAATATCTGGAAAATGATTTATAAAATTTTATCAAAGAGAAGAGAATAGATTAAAAAAAAATTGAGTATAAATTAATTATGATCAAGGAGCTTTATCAAATTCTATTAAAAATCCCAAATGAGGTAATTCACGTATAGTAAAAATTGACACACACATCTATGTTTTTTTTATCTTGAATGCAAAAATACATTTATACTTAATTTTAAAAATAAAAATAAAATTAAATGAATTCATACCTGGTTCATTAAGCTGCTGTTTGATTCTGATTGGAAAATTTATTTTGATTCTAAATAATATAGATTTAAAATTGTTTGGGATTATTACCGAGATTCTCCATAGTATTTTTACAGATTCTTGTTATCAATAAATATATTTAAAAAATAGAAATTAATACTCGATATTTGTGAAAAGCTATGTAGACGCCACCTTCGTTTCAAAGAGAATTTATCTGTGCTTACCCATCAATGAATATAAAAATTTTAATTATATTAATTCCCACAATTATTCAAATATATATAAATTTTTATTTAAATTTTTACCTTTCACTCTTTCATAAATTTAATTTATATTATATCTATATTTATAAATATTTATGTAACTTTATATATCTGTAAATGTATATTTATAAAAAAAACATTTAGACAAACGAACAGATCGCAATGTAAAATAGTTTGGAAGAGATATAATTGAATACGAGGAGACGAGAACTTGCTGCTTAATGCAAAAATACATTTATACTTAATTTTAAAAATAAAAATAAAATTAAATTAATTCATACCTGGTACATTAAGCTGCTGTTTGATTCTGATTGGAAAATTTATTTTGTTTCTAAATAATATATAGATTTAAAATGGTTTGGGATTATTACCGAAATTCTCCAGAGTATTTTTACAGATTCTTGTTAACAATAAATATATTTAAAAAATAGAAATTAATATTCGATATTTGTGAAAAGCTATGTAGACTCCACCCTCGTTTCAAAGAGAATTTATCTGTACCTACGCATCAATGAATATAATAATTTAATTCTTTTATAATTCCCACAATTATTCAAATATATATAAATTGTTATTTTAATTTCTAATAATTAATCCAAAAATCATTTTAGTTAAATAAATTAATTTAAACATTTGAATTAATTTAATGTGATAATATTTATTTAATATTTTAATAGAAAGTAAGTATTATAAATGTTTTTCATCACATTTATCGAATTATTATTTTAAAAGAATTAGAAATTTAAATTTTTTATTTTTTTATTTTATTTAAGCAATAATTATTATATGCCTGTCAAATTATAGTCAGGGGTCCTTGTTTTATTTCTAAAATGCAGAGTGAAGGCGGTAGACTGGAAAAGTTTGAAATTTTCAAGCGAACGCTACTCTTTGAAGCCGCCCTCGTTATTTCTCGGAGCTGGTCAATGTTGTTCCAGCAGGATCTCTTAATGAAACCCGAGCCTAGGATTTGCTTCCCTTAAAAATAATCCATCCTCCACCTTTTTTGCTGTCCGCTCCAACAACGATTGCTTGTTAGTTGGTGGACTTTTATTTCCAAACAATTTCCCTCGCTCCAGTTTCATAACACGAGCCAGGCACATCATTAGTGGACAAATGATGGCCGAGATGAAACTAATTTCTGCCTTTGTTCCTTTTGTTTACTCAAGCAGCCAACAAGCAAAGTGATATTCTTTTTTAGGAAAAAGTGTTTTAATAAATGACATTAAGTTAGTAAAACAACGTGAAGGAATGAATGAAATCTGAATGACAATTAAACAAAAAAGCTGGAGTGTCTCCACTCGACTATCACGCAAATTTCAATTAGATTAATTAATATATTTTATATTTAAATTTAATTTAATTAATTATAAATTAAAATTAATAAATAATATTTATTAAACCAGCACATGTTTGACTATTTGTTGATAGCACCACGTCACGTTTTGGCGCGTGAGATTTGTAGTGTTAAAAAATTAATTCTGGTACTTTCAGTCATTCAATCATGCTGAAATTCTATATATAGCAGTTTTATACAATTTTTAATCATGAGAAAAATTATCAAACGTATATCTTTATTTTTACGGGCACTTTAGAGGAAAAAAAATCAAATCGTTGTAGGTAATGACCCTCTTCCGGTTGAGTTACATTTCTCAAAAGTTGATAGAAAACTATGAATATTGAATAATGTCCATGTACCAAATTTCATCATTCTAGCTCAAACCGTTTTTGCGTAATCTTGTCTACATACACACACAGACATTTTTCTCAACCTTAGTGAAAATGATTCAGGAACCTTCAAAACGTATAAAAACATCAAAATCTTAACATCGAAAATTTTCGTGATCGTAATACTATCTCTGGCGAGATAGTAAAAAGAAAAGAAAATTGTAAAATGTGAAATATCTATCATAAGTAATTTATTTAATCAATCAAAAAAGAATATTAACACATATTATAGTCTAAGGTTTGAATTTATTAACTGTAGAGGTATTAAAGAAAATAATTTAATATTTTAACTTATAAATAATTTAATTAATTTGATAAATCATTAAATATAAGATTTACCAATATACTCTTCCCCTCTCCTTGTTACTATCTCGTAAGAGATAGTATTGGGATCACGAAAATTTTCGATGTTGAGATTTTGATGTTTTTATACGTTTTGAAGGTTCCTGAATCATTTTCACTAAGGTTGAGAAAAATGTCTGTCTGTGTGTGTGTGTATATATGTAGACAAGATTACGCAAAAACGGTTTGAGCTAGAATGATGAAATTTGGTACATGGACATTATTCAATATTCATAGTTTTCTATCAACTTTTGAGAAATGTAACTCAACCGGAAGAGGGTCATTACCTACAACGTTTTCATTTTTTTTCCTCTAAAGTGACCGTAAAAATAAAAATATATGTTTGATAGTTATTCACATGATTAAAAATTGTATAAAACTGCTATATATAGAATTTCAGCTGGATTGAATTGCTGAAAGTACCAGAATTAATTTTTTAACACTGCAAATCTCACGCGCCAACACGTGCCATGGTGCCATCAATAAAAAGCCAAACATGCTCTGGTTTAATATTTATTATTTATAATTTATAATTAATTAAATTTAATTTAAATATAATATATTATGTTATTTAATCCAATTCAAATTGCGAGATAGTCGAGTGGAGACACTCCAGCTTATTTTTTCTAAATTTTAATGATAAATATATAATAATTAATAATATATTATGCTTTCTTGAAGTGAGATGATTAAATCAGTTCTCAGTTAAGATCCAAATAAAGTGATGTTTAGAAAGATTTTAGAAACCGAAATCTATACAAGAGATAAAGCCTTTTCAGATGGCAAATATTGTTATTTGGGTCTGTTGACCACCCACTCACATAAGTACAACACCACAACTCATAAAAGGAAGCCGGCCAAATAAACATAGAACAAAATTCATTGTCTTTTATTTTAAAAAAAAAAAGTTTTGGCATGATTCTTTTATACGAAATATTAAAAAAAAAATCACTTAATATATTATTTATTTTTGCTATTCTTCTTAAAAGTTTGAAAAGGGAAAACTTAACATACAAAAGCTCCGGGGTATGTATCCTCTTGGTTCATTGGCTCAAGTAAACATTATTTTTATTTAATAAATATAAAAGGTACATTATATTTTAATGAATGAAGCTTAACACGCCTCAAATATCAATCTATCTATAGGGCGTTTGTGATCTCGGAAGTTCTTGGCCAAGTGTACTCTATCCTGTACCATCTTATTCATATTCCCTTCTTATTCCCTCATATATATATATATATTTATATATTTATACGAGGTGTCTTCAAAATAAAGGGTAAATTTTGAATTTACATTCGATTATCGAAATATTTTTATGTTATGTTGGTACACATATGTTTCTTATATGTTGACATTATCAGCCATTTTAGATTCGTAGTTTGTTTTTGACAACTGAAAAAGTTAATCACGTTTTGTGTGTTTACTTAAAAAAAATGGATCAGAGAATCTGATGTTTGTAATAATTTTGATAATTTCGCGACACACAAAAGTGCCGCGACACAGTGGTTGAGAATCACTGTAATAGAGTATTTCAAAGCTAAATTAAATAATATTTATGATAACGCACATGTTTTAAATCATTTCGTATTTCAACATGTTTGTGCTACTTGATTTCCAAATTTAACCTTCCTTTAATACGCTTGAGACAAATCCAAATTATATAAACTAATATTTTTTTTACATACTTAAATTAAATTTCGATTTATTGAATTGTAAGCTATCTTATATAGTCACATATTTAATTTATAAAATAATCTATTATATTATTATTAAAGATATGTGAAATAATTTTGAGTGAATTCATTTAATTAATTAAATAATTTGATTTTTAAAATAAACAAATTTTTTTAAAATAAAAACATGGGGAACTTTAAATTAAAAAAAAAATGGGTTGGAATTATATAATCATTCTAAGAAATATTAAAATTATTTTCGAAATTTAAAATTTATTGGAGTCCAGAGAATATATAAATTAATGTCCTCTTATAAATGAATGTATATAATTATTATTTTAATGTTTATGCAAAATATTTTTTAGATTTAATCTATAAAGGATCTAGGATTAGGTTGTCAATTTTTTTATTTTTTTAAATATAAATATAAATTAAAATTTGTATAATATATACCATACATACACAACCATATATATATATATATATATACTAGCTGCTACGAGCGTCTTCGGCGCTCTCCACACCTAGGCGGGGGCTCTGCCCCCTGTACTCCCCCCCCCCGAGTGTCCCTATTCTGAGCTATAACCATCTAACTCCTATCCTGTCCCATCTCTATAGTTTTTTATATATGTTTATTTATTCAGAAAAAAATTAATTGACATAATTATTAATTTAATAAAATAAAATTTAATTTAATAAAATTAATTTAATAAAATAAAATTAATTTAATAAAATATTAAAATAATAAAAATTAATAAATTTGTGAAAAAAATATATAATACTTACAAAAAAAATGTGCCTTTGCGAGTTTCGAACTGAGGGGGCAAAGTCATAAGATGACGCGCTAGCTGGTTTACCCACGAACCAGTATTGTTTGCTAGTCTCCTATCAGGATATATATAAGAGGTCAAATTTTCGCCACCAGCGCCTCTATGATCTAGTATGGTAACTAAACTATTTTTAATTAATTAGCACCCCCTGGACACACCTTAGCAATTAGCGGTTTAATAAAAGAAGTCTGACATGCCCTGAGACCTACTGAATATGCATAAAAAATTTCATAAGAATCGGTCCAGCCGTTTCGGAGGAGTATCATTTCAAAGTTTTGTGACACGAGAATTTTATATATAAGATATAACTTATCTTATTATACTAGCAAAAATTGTATATATATTTGTATTTTTTGAAATTTACACCATGGATAATTTTTATAAAGAAAAATCGATCTGTATTAGTTTCAGCCTCGGGAAAAATCATCTTTATTAGTTTTTTTCTTAATTGAAAATAAGAAATTTAAATGACGTCAGCAATTACGTCAGACAGCGCTTTCTTAAATACAAAATATTATAAATAAAATAAAATTAAAAATATTTATGTTATAAAAATATCTGTCTTTCAGTGCATTAATACTTACTTTTAAATCATTTGAAATTCCTTAAATACAAAATATTATAAATATAAACCAAATCAAATTGCGAAATATATATTATGTTATATCCACAGGCCGTACTTTTCTGTCTTTCAGTGCATTAATAAGTATGTTTTATTTTGTTTTAATTATGTTTTTTAAATTATCTGGCTTGATGAACCAGGTATTAATTTTACCAGCCAAGCCCGATAATAAGGAATAATTTTTTTTAATGACAGAGCGGCGGCTCGGTGAACCAGGTACTATATATATATTGTTTAAGTTTAAGTAGTATTAAAAGAGCAGCTACTTGGTGAAGGTGGTGGTAGTGGTTTTTCGATCACTTGACCATCATTGCATTGGTTTGATTTTGCAACGTTGGCTGTTTAAAAATATTTACAATGAAACTTTTTTCATTGTTTTTTGTTTTGTTTTTTTTTTTTTTTTTGTTTTTTGAATTTTGCTGGCTCAAGAGCTTGCCACTTGACTCTGCGGGAATGCTTCGTCAAAAGACTCGAGTCCCGACTCGATAAAACAATGGTAGACGACTCTGCTAGAATGAAGAGCCCAACCACAGCTGCCCCCTCCTCTTCTCCTAGAAAAATAAAAAATATTAGCTTTTGTGCTGTTGAGAAGCTCTTGTCTTCTTGTTTGACCATGCCCGAGGAAGCGGGGAGGGTGAGATGATTGCCCAGTCGACTATTGTCTCAACAAGTCTTTGCTGTTCATTGATATTGTACATACAATACCAGTCTTTATAAGCTCTTTGTGGGGCTCAATTGGATCAAGTGGTCTATTGAGAGCCCAGGTCCAGAAGAGCTTCCTCGAGTGAAATCCTAGCGACAGGAAGGAACCGGGATGCGGGTCCCGGGCCCGAACCACTGATTCCTCTCAATTAAGTGCAAACAAACAATTGGGAAATAATTCATTTCAATCTAATCGAGCGTTATTATGGATATGTCTCACAATTGGATCAATTCGGAACAGAATATATATATATATATAATCTTCTTTCATTCCATCTTTGGTTCAATTTAAATATATTTTCCTTTCATTATTTCATAAATCTAATTTATATATTATATCTATATTTATAAATAGAAATTTAACTGTATATATGTGTAATACTTAGTATATTTATAGAAAATACATTTAGACAAACGAACGGATTACAATGTAAAATAATTTGGAAGATAAATAATTCAATAGGAAGAGATGAGAACTTGATCTTAATTCACTTTGCATCGTTTTTTTTGCGCAGCCCTGACGCAAAGTGAGATATTGGTGTATATATAACTTTTTATTTAAATTTTTTCCTTTCATTTTTTCATAAATCTAAAACATTTAGACAAACAAACAGATCGCAATGTAAAATAATATAGAAGAGATATATAATTGAATACGAGGAGACAAGGATTTGCTGCTGAATGCAAAAATACATTTACCTATATTTAATTTTAAAAATAAAAATTAAATTAAATTAATTCATACCTGGTACATTAAGCTGGTGTTTGATTCTGATTGGTAAATTAAAGCTATGTAGACGCCACCTTCGTTTCAAAGAGAATTTATCTGTGCCTACCCATCAATGAATATAAAAATATTAATTCTATTAATTCTCACAATTATTCAAATATATATAAATTTTTCATTTCATTCTTTCATAAATGTAATTTATATTATATCTATATTTATAAATTGGAATGTACCTGTAAGAGGGTGGTCTGAAAAGTTTCCGACCTGACCAAGAAAAACGATGTTTTTCAATTTTTTGTTTGTTTTATTTTTCAAAATTCAAGATAGCTGAGTCCTGTACGATGTCAGCTGAACGTGTGCGAAATATTTTGCAAAACCATTTGAATATGGAAAGCTGTGTGCAATGTGGGTGCAGCATTTCCTAACGTTAGACCAAAAATTGCTTCGAAAAACTATTTCTAACGACAATTTGGCGCTGTAGGCGTAATCCAAACGAATTTTGATGATAACTGTTGATGAGACTTAAATTAAATCCAATTTTATTAATTAATTAAATTAATTAAAACACCGTTATGAGAAATGTATCAGTGTTGATGGAGATTATGTTGAAAAATATAGCAAAAAAAAATTGAAAAACATCGTTTTTCTTGGCCAGGTCGGAAACTTTTCAGACCGCCCTCGTATATATGTGTAATAATATATTTATAAAAATAAATCAGGAGTGTCCTCCCCTAGACTTTCCCGCATATAAATAGGTAATTAGGTTATTATTATTATGTTTTAACAACAATAAAAATAAACAAACTAATTAATTTAAATTATAAAGTAAAATGGTTTAACACTATTATATATATTTATAATTTACACCTAACGCTACTTGTATAGGTAAAATATCACTTCCGGTAGTCAGATCATGATGAAATTTGGTATCTGAATTTTTTTCAAATTTTTAAATCTATATACAAAATAGGAAGCAAATATCTCGAAGGAAACTGGTACTTTACTTGAAAGGTAAACGCAACCACTGTAGGTAAAGTACCACTTCCGGTTAACCGATTTTGATGAAATTTTGATAGAAATCTACAAACTGTGAATAATATCGGTGTACCAAATTTCGAAGTCCTAGTTTGATTAGTTTCTGAGTAAATTTGCTCACAGACAAACATTACATACATCCATACATCCATACATCTATACATACACACACACAGACATAATTTGAAAAATGGTATGTTCCGACTCAGGGAGGTCTAAAACGTCAAGATCTATCGAAATCTCGAAGTCGAAATTTTTGACGATTTCAATACGTCCCTTATACGAAGTATGCGGGAAAGTAAAAAGCAGTTAGACAAACGAACAGATCACAATGTAAAATAATTTGGAAGAGATATAATTGAATACGAGGTGACGAGGACTTGCTGCTGAATCCAAAAATACATTTATACTTAATTTTAAAAATAAAAATAAAATTAAATTAATTCATACCTGGAACATTAAGCTGGATCACATGGATTTTTTAAATTGGTACATATATATATATATATATACATACCTCAGCATATTATTAATAAACAACATTATATAATTGGAGTGTTTAATATATTAATATTATTACTATTATGTTATTATAATGAAACATCTTCTTCTTCTTCTTAGCCTTATTTCCCACGGGGTGTGGGGTCGGCTCTTTCTCGTTAATTGGCGCCAACTAAATCTGTTGTTGGCGTCGTCTGTAGAGAGACCAGATGCCATTAGATCTCCCGTTATACGGCAGGACCAGTTGGTTTTAGGCCTCCCACGCGGTCTTTGGTACTCAACCTCTTTGGTACTCAACCTTCGATGACGGTGATGATGGTGTTGACGACTTTGATGTAACTGTGGACGATTTGAGTGAGGTTGATGGCAATGATGCTGATGTTGACCGATGTGACGATGTTCGTGTCGGTGATGATGTGGATGTGGATGTTGGACTATCTTCTTTAGCCCACCTCGTCCATAGGTGGGTAACCCTAACCCATTTCTCGCATCGCCCGGGTGCTGACAATGCGCGTCGCTTGCAGGGGACGCCCTAGCCATTAACCGTATAACATTTCTTCCATTAATTGTTGATGCGACGCGAAGATGATCCAGCCGGCCTGTCGCTACAGCCTGACGCGTGGATTGGAAAGAAGGAAGAGGAAATAAAGGGGATTGGGTCTGGATGGATGATTTGGGTAGGGCATGCACTCCCTTGGTCGAGGAATGAGAGAAATGCATGTGCTCGCGTAGGGCAGTGGGCGCCACTCACTGAGGTAGATCTGTCTCTCACCGGGATCGTGAGAAGGTATCTACCCGCTACCCGCAGCAGCCGATGTTAAATTGAATTAGATTTTTATTTTTATTAATTTTTAATTTTTATTAAATAAATAATCTTGAGTTCTATGCTGGGATTCGAACTCAGGCTTCCTGTGTAGAAATCTCGTACTCTACCCACTCAGCCATGCTGCCGCATGAAACATAATATTATAAAATATCTGGAAAATGATTTATAAAATTTTATCAAAGAGAAGAGAATAGATTTAAAAAAAATTGAGTATAAATGAATTATGATCAAGGAGCTTTAACAAATTCTATTAAAAATCCCAAATGAGGTAACTCACGTATAGTAAAAATTGACACACATCTATCTATGTTTTTTTTTTATCTTGAATGCAAAAATACACATTTATATTTAATGTTAAAAATAAAAATTAAATTAAATGAATTCATACCTGGTACATTAAGCTGCTGTTTTATTCTCATTGGCAAAATTTATTTTGTGCCTATATAATATAAAATTAAAATTGTTTAGGATTATTATCAAGATTCTCCATAGTATTTTTACAGTTTCTAGTTATGAATAAATATATTTAAAAAATAGAATTTAATATTTGATATTTGTGAAAAGCTATGTAGACGTCACCCTAGTTTCAAAGAGAATTTATCTGTGCCTACCCATCAATGAATATAAAAATATTAATTCGAATACACTACTACCTCGCTTTGCATCGTTTCGTTTGAAGTTACGTCGCTGCTTAATTAATGCTAATTTTCATTGTGGTTCGTTAGATTTTCGTGGTTGCGTTGTTTTGGGGTTCGAATCTTTAATTTTTTTTTAAAAATTTTCTTTTTGTTCATTGGAAGAATATTCCAGAATGTAAATCAAGGTGATATGTTTTGTGGAAAATTAATTGGAATGTTAAATGAAATAATAAATACAATGTGTTACAAAACAAGATTTAAAAAATGTATGTTTACTAGCGAGATTGTCGCAAATTTTATAAATATTATTTTATAATTTTAATTAATTAATTTATCTACAGATATTTATTTTATTTATTAATTTTCATTTATTTTTAAATAGATATTAATTATATATTGAATTGCTCGTTTCAATTATATGTGTAAATTCAATATTAATATGTACAGCAAACATTGGTCAAATTTTTACTATCTTGCCAGAGATACAGAGATAGTATTGCGATCACGAAAATTGTCGATGTTGAGATTTTCATGTGTTTATACGTTCTGAAGGTTCCTGAATCATTTTCACTAAGGTTGAGAAAAATGTCTCTGTGTATATCTTATATATAAAATTCTCGTGTCACAAAACTTTGAAATGATACTCCTCCGAAACGGCTGGACCGATTCTTATGAAATTTTTTATGCATATTCAGTAGGTCTCAGGGCATGTCAGACTTCTTTTATTAAACCGCTAATTGCTAAGGTGTGTCCAGGGGGAGGTATTTAAATAAAAATAGTTTAGTTACAATGCTAGATCATAGAGGCACTGCTGGCGATAATTCGACATGTATATATATCGTAATAGAAGAATTGCAAACAAAAGTGGTTCCTGGGTGAACCGTTTAAGGCGTTATCTTATGACTTTGCACTCTCAGTACGAAACTCGCAAAGGCACATTTTTTTTTTTAAATTATATATTTTTTTTACAAATTTATTAATTTTTATTATTTTAATATTTTATTAAATAATTTTATTTTATTAAATTTTATTTTATTAAATTAATAATTAAGTCAATTAATTTTTTCTGCATAAATAAACATATATAAAAAACTATAGAGATGGGACAGGGTAGGAGTTAGATGGTTATAGCTCAGAATAGGGACACTCGGGGGGGGGGGGGTACAGGGGGCGGAGCCCCTGTCTAGGTGTTGAGAGCGCCGAAGGCGCTCGGAGCAGCTAGTATATTTATATATATATATATATGTGTGTGTGTGTGCAGACAAGATTACGCAAAAATTGAGCTAGAATAATGGAATTTGGTATACGGGCATTATTCAAAATTCATAGTTTTCTATCAACTTTTGAGAAATGTAGCTCAACCAGAAGAGGGTCATTACCTACAACCTTTAGATTTTTTTTTCTCTAAAGTGATCGTAAAAATAAAGATACATGTTTGATAGTTTTTCACACAATTAAAAAATGTATAAAACTGCTATATATAGAATTTCTTCTTGATTGAATCGCTGAAAGTATTGGAATTTTTTATTTAATTTTTTTAACACCTTGACTTCCAATCACGCGACAATACGTGACGTGGTGTCATCAATAATTAATATTATTTATTAAATTTATTTATAATTTATATATATAATTAATTAAATTTATTTTATATATAATTTATGTTAATGTTAATCCAATTCAAAATTGCGAGATAGTCGAGTTGAGACAATCCAGCTTATTTTTTAATTGATATTGTATTCATATTTTTTTATATTTAAAATCTATGAGATATTGCTACTTTGTTGAAAAATATAAAACTGAAGCCATCTAAATATAACAACATATATAAATATATATAGGATTAAATATTTTATCAAGTTAATTTGAATCCATTTTTCATCTTGAAATGAAAATCAAGTTATTTTCATTAATTTGTACCATTTTAGAAAACAAATTTTTGATGGGCCATGTTTAGAAATCCCATTTAACAAATGAAATAATTAATTAAAAAATTGTAAAAATTTTAATGTTTAATATATAAATAATAATAAATTGAATAAATTTGTCAAAAGGTCGAGCGATAGCGTGTAAAAATTAAAAATTTACCCGAAATACAATCATTAATATCAATAATCAGTTAAATATATAAAATTTTAAAGAAATGAACCTAAAACTATAAAGTATATAAAATTAATCAAAGAAAGAATCAAAAATAATCTTTAGTCAGGATTAATAAGCCCTTTATTCAAACGGTGTGTATTAATAAATGTTAAATAATATTCTTTTTACAATAATTTCATACGTAAAAACATTTTACCTGTATGAATTTCTAAATGAAAATTTAAATTTGATTAAATTAAATTCAAAATGCTTTTCTTGTGTAAGAATTAAAATAAGGATTTTTGTAAAGTTTCCTTTTTATTTACAATTATAAAGTTGTAAAAAGAAAGAATCATTAGACACATTTTAGATTTGTATAAATAAATAATAAATAAATTAACATATGGATATAAAATGATAGGATTATTACATGTAATAGATAATTAGTAATAATGTATTTATTAATGGACCAAATAAAATAGTAAATACAAATACAAAGTTAAATAAATCAGATTTTTATTGATTTAAACTATAATTTGTGCTATAAAGTTATTAAACTATAATTAAAGAAAATGCTGTTTTCATTATTAATGATATTTTTCAAACATTATGGATTAGTAAATGTTTATTTAATTGTGATTTTCTATTAAATTTCTTTTTACAATAATTACATTCAAAAGGTTTTTCTCCTGTATGAATTAATAAATGTTTAGCTAAATCAGATTTCTGTCTAAATCTCTTTTGACAATAATTACATTCAAAAGGTTTTTCTCCTGTATGAATTAATAAATGTGTTTTTAAATGTGATTTTCTATTAAATTTCTTTTCACAATAATTACATTCAAAAGGTTTTTCTCCTGTATGAATTGATAAATGTCTTTCCAAATTTGATTTCTGAATAAATTTCTTTTCACAATAATTACATTCAAAATGTTTTTCTCCTGTATGAATTAATAAATGTGTTTTTAAAGTTGAGTTATGATTAAATTTCTTTTTACAATAATTACATTCAAAAGGATGTTCTGCTGCATGAATTAATAAATGTTTTGTCAAATTTGATTTCAGATTAAATTTCTTTTTACAATAATTACATTCAAAAGGATGTTCTCCTGCATGAATTAATAAATGGGTTTTTAAAATTGATTTCCGATTAAATTTCTTTTTACAATAATTACATTCAAAAGGTTTTTCTCCTGTATGAATTAATAAATGTGTTTTTAAATGTGATTTTCTATTAAATTTCTTTTTACAATAATTACATTCAAAGGGTTTTTCTCCTGTATGAATTAATAAATGTGTTTTTAAAGTTGAGTTATGATTAAATTTCTTTTTACAATAATTACATTCAAAACTCCTGTCTTCAGTGTGGTTTGCATCAGTTTCTTCTTTAAATTTTTCGTCTAAATATTTCTCTGTTTCCTTTTTGAGTTTTACATCATTTTTTAAAATGGAAAATATTTTTTTATGAAAACATTTTTTTAGATGTTTACATAAAAATTCCTCGCTTATAAAATTGGTATGGCAATATACACAAGGATATAGAGGACCTAAAAAAAAGAATTGTTTTCGTTATCATTAAATTTTTATTTATCTAACTATTTTATAATTCAATTTAAGGAATATTAGCAATACAAATAATATTAAAAAAAATAATTTTACTGACATTAACATTACTTTTGATGAAAAAAACAGAAATAAAAATTACCGGTAATTGTTAATGAAATAAATAAATATTTAATTTTAGCTATAAAAAACATTTTATTTTCATTCAAATAATATTTAATCCCATTTAAAATAATATTTAATTCTGTTTAAAATAATATTTTTTATATTTATAGAATATTTTTTTTTTATATATTTATAGAATATTTTTTCATTTTTTTATATTTATAAAATATTTTTTATTTTATATAATATTTAATTTAATTTTTATTAAACAAATGTTTAATTTTTTACAAAATAATTTAAATTTTACCTACTCCACAGAATTATATGCAAATTTTAATAGTTTTTATTACGTAAACTATGAGCGTCCCTTAAAAATTTCATAAGTAAAGTTTATTAGAATAAAAAACGGAAAGCACTGGTAAAGTTTTATCCAAATCCATGTTGGAGTAACTTTTTTATATAATTCACATTTTAGTGATAATTAACATTACTTTAGATGAAAATAAGTTGACCTGTGGCCAGGTCCGAACCGACCCACGGTTTGAAATAAATTAATTACAAACAATTTCAAATAATTTTAATATATCTATTAATGTAATAAAAAACAAATATGGATAGAACATAAATATTTTTAATTTTATTTGATTTATAATATATATGTAAGACCAGGCTGTGACGTCATGAATGGCTGGATGACGTCATATAATTTTAAATCAAGAAAAAACTAATAAATATGATTTTTCTCGAGGATAAAACCAATACAAAGTGCATGATTTGTGGTGATATGTAAAAAATCTACTCATGTGAAATTTGGTGTGAAAATAACCCTTCCCTTCCTATCGTCGATCGCTAATACTACCACTTCCGGTTTCCGGATTTGCACCAAAAGTTGACCAATTTATCCCACTGATGCATTAAGTAAATATACCAAATTTCATCAAAATCCGTTGAGCCGTTCAGGCTGTACACATCTATACGGACGGACGGACAGACAGACGGACAGACGGACGGACGGACGGACAGACATCATGCTAAAAACTTTTTTCTGTTTAGAAAATGCCTGATTCGTGGAGATATGTAAAAATCTCCACATGTGAAATTTGGTGTGAAAACAATACCTCCCTTACTATCGTCGGTCGGTAAAAAGATTAAAATAAAAACTAACCTATATATATTGGATATTTTGTGTCTTCTTTTGAATCAAGATCCATTTTTAATTGATTAATGTATTATCAATTATAAAATATATTCTAGGTAATAAGTAATATAAACTTTTTACACACAGGATTTAAATTTTGATTTTGTTTTACAATCAAACTAACCAAATATTCGTCTCAAGATAGCAACGATAGCGGAGACCATCCGTACGACCATAAAGATAGTCTTCAGTTTCAAAATACAACTTTTGGTGCATTATTTAAATTTAAACCACAGACCATATAACAGACTTAACACGGTCATGTTAACTTTTGAAACCTTATTTAGCGCCCCCTGGCTATGATAATAATAACTAATTGACGAGCGGGTGGGGGGCTTGTTTGGTTTTTAAAATTTATTTTTATTTAGAAGGAATTATTGGAATCAAATAAATTGTGGAATTTTAAGTTAAGTGAAAAATTATTAATTTAGAGGTAAAACTGATATTTCATCAATTTTTATTTTTTCATATTATTGCTGAAATGTAAGTTTTATCTCCAAATAAATAATTTTTCATTTAACTGAAAATTCCCCAAATTTTAAATTGCAGTTAGGATATTTTACACATCTAAATAAAAAGAGTAATGTTCTTTGTAAAATATTTATTTAAAGTAGGATATAAATTACAATAAATTATTAAAAAAATCTATGACTACCTCACATGATTAAAAATTGTATAAAACTCCTATATATAGAATTTCAGCTTGATTGAATCGCTGAAAGTACCGGAATTTTTTTTTTTTTAAATATTTTTAACACCTTGACTGCCAATCACGCGCTAGTACGTGACGTAGTGTCATCAATAATAAATATTATTTATTAATTTTATATTATTTCTCCTTTTTAAATGTTTACTTTGTTCAATTTTATTTTTAAAAAGTAATATTTTCGTAACCCTGGAACCTATCATCGATCTTTACATGGTTTGATATAGAAAATCTTAATTCACTTTGCGTCGTTTCAATTTGAGTCGTGTTTTTTGTGTGTCCCCGACGCAAAGAGAGTTTTTGTTGTATATAAAAATTTTTATTTAATTTTTTTCCTTTAATTTTTTCATAAATCTAGTTTATATTGTACCAGGGCGGGGTGAAAGTTTCCGGCCTGACCAAGAAAAACTATGTTTTTAAATTTTTTTTTTCTTTATTTTTCAACATAATCTCCATCAACACTGATACATTTCTCATAAAGGTGTTCTAATTTAGTTATGCCAGTTTTAAACGTAGATTCGTCAAGCTCCTCAAAATACTGATTTATCTTCTCCAACCCACTGTTTTGACTGTTCTTTATTTTCAGGAGTGTATTGGTGGACCCAAGTCTCATCAGCAGTTATGAATCGACGCAACGACGTTTGGATTACGCCTATACAGCGTCAAATTGTCGGTAGAAATGGTTTTTCGAAGCAGTCTTTGGTCTAACGTTAGCAAACGCGGGCACCCACCTCGCACACAGCTTTCCATGTTCAAAGGCTTGTTCAAAATATTTCGCACACGTTCAGCTGACATCGTACAGGTCTCAGCTATCTTATGCACTTTCAACCTGCGGTCTTCCAACACTATTTTATGGATTTTATCAATCATTTCTGAAGTTGTGACGACAACGGGCCGTCCTGAGCGTGACCCATTTTAAATTCAGAAACCCACTGCTTAATAGTTGAATATGATGGGGGAGGAGTCTCCTAGTGTTGAATCCATCTCTTCTTTTATTTGTTTTGGTGTAAAACCAATGTACATTTTGAAACAAATCATTTTTATTAATCAATGTATTTCCCTTCTGCATCGATCCACAAATTTGCACGCTCCAACAAATTGTCAAACGACTTCTCCATGTCCTTTATTGGAATGGTCTTTAGGACGTCGGTCGTCGCCTTCTCAATGGCTTCAATCGATGCGTGCCACTTTCCTTTCATCGCCAAATGCAGTTTAGGGAACAGATAGAAGTCGCACGGAGCCAGACCTGGTGAATAGGGCGAATGATACAAAGGAAGAACGTGATTGTTGACCAAAAATTCAGTTACAATGATAGTGCATTATCGTGCATTATCGTGCAAAAGAGTCCAACTGCCGATTTCTCGATATTCTGGCCGAATACGACGAATTCTTGCCAGTAAACGCTTCATGACGCCCAAGGAAAACTCTCCAGTGACTATCTAGCCGGGTGGAACAAATTCAATGTGGATAATTCCTTTTGAATCGTAAAATAATCCGATAATCCGGTTCTGGGACGCCCTGATCTTTCGTCATCTCTCTACCCAATTTGAATCGCCCGAATCACTCGTAAACTTGCGTACGGGATAGATAGAAGATAGATAAAAAAACAAATGTACATAAAATAATTTGGTAGAGATATAATTGAATGCGAGAAGAAGAGGACTTGCTGCCGAATACAAAAATACACATTAATATTTAATTTTGAAAATAAAAATTAAATTTAACTAATTCATACCTTACTACTTTATAATATACTTGAAGATCAAAAGTAACTTTAGGAATTCCTCTAACGGTCTTAGTTAGTACCGCATATCTGTACAATATAAAATAAACTATGGAAAGCGTGTGAAAAAGTATCGTTCGTCCAATCAGACCCGCATTTTAGATAAATGGTCAGTAATAAAGCAAAGCAAACGAATAAACACATATAATATTTTGAAAATTTTTATCTCCGAGGGCGTTAGAAGATTGATGATAAAATTGAGCCTGTGAATTTTACACCAGTATAAGCAAATAAAAAAATAGCCATGATGACGTAATTCAAATTTAATGTAGTCTTTCTAATTAATTACATATTTCATTAATATAATTTTTATGTATTATAGACTGGATGTTAATTTATTTGTACTAATATTTTTTAGATTAATTTATTATTTTTAATTTATTGAGTCATCGTTGTTGAAGTCAAATGAAACATTCCTTATATATATATATATATATATTTGTATTTTTGAAATATTAAACGGCTCGAAAGATTTTTTTTTTTAAATTTACACCATAGATAATATTTATAAAGAAAAATCGATCTGTATTGGTTTCAGTCACGGAAAAAATAATTTTTGTTAGTTTTTTCTTAATTTAAAATAGTAAATTTAAATGACGTCAGACAACGCTTCTTTAAATACAAAATATATTATAAATATTTATATAAAATAAACAAAGATATATATTTGATAGTTTTGTCACATGATTAAAAATTGTATAAAACTGCTATATACATAATTTCAGCTTGATTGAATTGCTGAAAGTACCGGAATTAATTTTTTAACACGTTGACTGCTGATCACGCGCCAGCATGTGACATGGTATCATCAAGAATGAGTCAAACACGCGCTAAAAAATATTAATTTTAATTTATAATTTAATTTAAATATAATATATGTTAATTAATCTAATTCAAATTTGCGTGATAGTCGAGTGGAGACACTCCAGATATTTTTTTTATTTACTTAAAGAATAAATAATTACAATCATAAGTAAATTGAAAAAAAAGTAATATTTTAAAATAAAACTCTTAATTTAGAAGGATAAAAATAAATAAATTCGGAAGGTTATTCAATGACATGTAAATATGCTGTTATATAAATGAGATAAAAAAAAATCAATTATTATTATTATTATTATTAATTATTTAATGGTTGATTAGTTAAAGAAATAAAAAACAAGAAAGAATAATTGAAAATCAATGAAAAAAGAATCAAATAAATATGTGTGATGGTATAAAATACTTAAAAAATAAATTTAGTGAAAGTGGTTGGTTGTTTTGCCAATTCATGGCTACCCTAACCGAGTATTTGATTTCAATGAATGGATATATCCCCTGCTTTCCCGTATCATCCACTGAAATCTGAATTATTATCGAAAAGGAGCGGGGCCCGCAGTGGCCATATGTTTGGCGACAGATGGGAGGCTGCGGGTTCCTGTCGCTCTTCCAAGAGAGCCGTGTGTCTTCTATCCGAGGGATTAACCGTGGATTGCTTGTTAGATTTACAACAGTGTGCACTGTGCACAGCCATTCGCAGCTTGGCTTCGGCTTTCTAAACGACAGCTTGAATTATTTCCTGAAAATTAACCCAGACTCTCCAAATATTCTTGTTTAATTTATAGTTTCAGTTAAATTACATTTTAAAGTTGAAAAAAAAAATGTTTTATCATTATTATTATTATTTTAAACAAAATAGAAATAAGTTGACCTGTGGCCAGGTCCGAACCGACCGACGGTTTGAAGTAAATTAATTTCTAGCTACAGAAACAATTTCAAATAATTTTAATATATCTATTAATGTAATAAAAAACAGATAGGCATACATAAATAATAAATATAAACATTTTCAATTTTATTTTTTTTATAATATATATGCAAGACCAGGCTGTGACGTCATGAATGGCTGGATGACGTCATATAATTTTAAATCAAGAAAAAACTAATAAATATGATTTTCCCGAGGATAAAACCAAAGTGCATAATTTGTGGTGATATATAAAAAAATCTCCTCATGTGAAATTTGGTGTGAAAACAATACCTCCCTTACTATCGTCGGTCGGTAAAAATTGAATTAAATATCTTTCCAAACTATCTATCACATTGGAAAACATTTAATTCATTTTAATACATACATATATATATATATATATATATATAATTCAATTTTTTCTATTTTGTTTAAAATAATAATAATAATAATGATAAAACATTTTTTTTAACTTTAAAATGTAATTAAACTGAAACTATATAAATTAAACAGAATATTAAAAATTAATTAGAATAAAAAAAGATTTATATATATAATCGAATATATATATATATATATATATAATTATATATTTAAGGTATCAAATTTAAATTTAAAATTAGATTGGTGAAAAATTGATATAGGGCGCTACATTTTGAGGGGCGCTGATATAAAAATAAAATATATTTTTACATTTATTATTTTTGTGATTATTTTAATTTTTTGCCTTTTTTAATGTTTGTTTAATTTGCAGTTCATTTGTGTAATCTTGTATGAAAGTTTTTGTTTTTCCCGGGGCGCTTAAAATCATAGAACCGGCCCTGTATATAATATATGGTTCACCTAGCTGCCGCTCGGTCATTAAAAGAATTATTCCTTATTATCGGGTTTGGCTGGTAATATTAATACGTGGTGGTTCAAATAATTTAAAAGAACATAAATTAAAAAAAAGTCATAAAACATACAGGGCTTAAAGGTACGTATTAATGCATCGAAAGACAGAAAAGTATGGCATATGGATAGAACATAATATATATTTCGTAATTTGATTGCAAAATATTATTAAAATAAATATTTTTAATTTTATTTTATATATATATTTATAATATTTTGTATTTAAAGAAGCGTTGTCTGACGTCATTTAAATTTACTATTTTAAATTAAGAAAAAACTAACAAAGATGATTTTTCCCGAGGCTGAAACCAATACAGATTGATTTTTCCATCTTGCGGTTTACTATATCAAAAGTACAATATTTTCTAGTATAATAAAACAAGATTTAATTGAATTTTTTTTATAATATCTTATTTTTGAAGAATGAAAATCAACTTATTATTGATTTGTTGAGCCATTTATATATATATATATATAACAAAGGATATTATTTATTTAACTGCTTATTTATGTTTTATACGTTATTTGAATAGAAAAGAATAGGCTGAAGGTAATTTCAGTGCGGATATAGTATGTTTGGAGCAACAATTGGGTTCTGGAGTCTTTGAAATTGCATTCACCCCGAATGTTCCAATTTTTTTTTTTTTTTTTTATTTACCTCATTAAATCCGATCCCTACTCAAAGCAATCTAGAAGGGAAATAAAATTTATTACGAATTTGATCCATGCCTGCCTGTTACATTAATAAGGGCTACTTATCGTACACGCGGTTTACGACCCCAAGGGGCCCATGTACCACCCCACCGTTCCGATTCTTGGTCCTTTAAATCACACTGAATAGAATTCTTAAATAATCATAATAGATTTTTTTGGGGGGCGAAAAAAAAGTCGTAAAACTTTGTGTTTGTGTGTGTTTTTTTTTTTTTAATTGAAATGAATTGATTTATTTTTTTTTTAAATTTTTTTTATTAAAGTAGAGAAAAGATGGAAAGGTGTGTGATTTTTGTAGAATATTAGATTGGCGGGCAGCTGAAGGGTCCGAGTTCGAGGGCGCCGCACCCACGCGGCCAATTGGCCGTGCGTGCCACAGTGTCATGTTTCAATTAGGCTTCACACAATGCACTGCACTGGTATTGTCTGTGTATACACTAGCCGTTATTAGCCAATTAAGATAAATTATTGACTAAACATATGTATCATGTGAAAGCTAACAGAGTAAATGGAGTGTCCTGCCCTCGGTCTCATCATCCTGATCAAAAGGGCACCAGCCAGGCCCGTGTTCTCAGGCCAAGATTCATCCAGCCTTTGAACTCGATTAGGATTTCAAATAAATTTAAATTCTCTTTTCCTTTCATGCGATCTGATTACAACCGACGCGTAAATGGACCAATTTAAAAAATTGGACCTTTCGATATGACGTTCGACTACAATTGATATGGATTGGTTCAATTTAATGAATACCAAAATAATATGAATATGAAAAAAAATTTTATAAAATAACGTTTTTTTCCAATGGACTAATAAGAAAAAAATAATTTTTCTATAAGGCTTACAAAGTTTAAGGATGAATTGCTTCATATTCAACGAAAAACGTTGAGCGCATTTAGTTTTATTTATTCATATAAAAAATCAAGTAAAATTTTTGTAATTGTATGTTATTTAATTTAATTGTCTATAAATTGTGTCAGAATATTTTTTATTCTTTTTTATATTTTAATAAATATGGTTATTTTCCTTTTTTGATACTTATTGATTTACTTATGAATGTATTTAAGTGAAAATGTTGTCAGGTTGTTGACGACCCAATAGAAGCATTAATATAAAATTGGGTTATGATCAGTTTTACTGTTTGTACGGGATTTTATCCATAAGATTTTTGCCACACACACACACACATACAGAAGAACAGAAGAAATGGGAATGGGGGTAAATAATCATAGGGAGAAGGTGGGATTTGTGATACAATTTTTTATTTTTTTATTTTATACATTTATATATATATATTTTTTCTATTTGCAATAAACAATAATTATTGGTATGGTGACACTCAATCTGTTTACCACCAGTATTTGCTGGACGTTTTGTCTTTATTTGGAATAGAATTAGTATATTTTAACATTTTCATAGATATATTTTTGTTTAAAGAGGGTTCATAGTTTATTGATTTGTCAATTTTTTAAGGTTAATATGATAAATTTATGGAATCCCATTATCATCATCCTGAAAGTATAACCTTTTCTGTCTAGGTCGAATCACTTTATTTTACCGCGGCACACTTTTAACGGTTTAAAAATTTGGCGGCACACAAAGAAAAAGATAAGTGTAAAAGTTATTTACTTACCTATAATAGACTGTGTAATATAGTTTATAATAATTATCAAGGGTCGGCAACATTTTTCAATATAGTCGGGCATATTTCTGAAATAATATAGCCTGATCGCAAAAACATTTTACCTTTTTTTTTTATTTAGAACCATATTGAAAAAATTTAAAAAAAAGTCCGAAATGTTTAAGAGCCTGATCGCAAAAACATTTTTCCTTTTTTTTTACATATATATAAAATAAATAAGTACTTTTTCTGAATTTGAACTTTATATTTGTAAAATTTGGCAGCACAGTGGTTGAGAATCCCTGGTCTAGGTATATAGAAATGCCTCTGGAAGTAAGTAGACTGTTTTAAAAGTTTTTATAAAATATTGTTCATTTTGAAAGATTGAACTATAGTTAACACAGTTATCAAACACCCTACGAGACGTTTTCCTAATTTAATATATGAAACAAATTATACCGGAAATCCCTTAAAGTCAATATTATTGTAATTTTAGGGTATAATTTTGTATATCAGAGAAGTTCAAATTTGTTTATGGTAATGTTTAATATTTTTTTTTTTGTGATCACAATTGCAAACATAACCAATTGAAATTTTATATTTTGTTTTGAGTCAAGCAAAAACTTGGAATTATTCTTAATAAGTGGATTCATTAAAAACGTGTAAGAAAAAAAATGTTCTTTTAAGCATATATCGAGATGAATAAGTATAAATATTTACGTACTCAGACAAGGGTGTCTTTCCCAAACAATCATTAGAAATAAATCAAGTCTAATTTTAGGCATATGAAAATATTTAGGAGCTGTCTTGTGGGTCGTTAGCACTCAAGTACTTTCACTCTTGTCTTGGCCCTAAAGGTGCCCAGAGGCCTGGACAAGGAGCTCGTTCATCAGACGGCGGCTCAGAGGTTGCCGCTAATGCCCCCCTGACATGATGCTTCTTGAGTTACGCCAGGGATTCCTGGTAAACGGGTCGCAGCCACCCCCTGGACCTTGTCACCCTCTGACAGACCTGTCAACCTCTTTGCTCCTTTTTCAAAGGCATTGATCCAATTTTTAAATAAATTCTAATTAATTAATCATTATCGAACAAAATCTTTTTTAGGTTATCAATAAAATATAAGGATTTTATTAAATTGGTTATCGTTTATTATATAATCGGTATACAAAGAAGTTTGGACAAATGGTAGTGTAATTAACATTAGACCCAAATGTTGGTCACAATTTGTACTTATATACAGGGCCGGTTTTAGGGTTTGGAGCACCCCAAGCAAAACGAAATTTGCCGCTCTTTATATCTTTTCAAAATAAAAAATCTGGAGTGTCTCCACTCAACTATCTCGCAAATTTAAATTGGATTAAAAAAGATATATTATATTTAAATTAAATTTAATTAAACATAAATTAAGTATAATTAAATTGGATTAATTAATTAATTTGAAAAAATTTAAAACCTTTACCTTCATTTTTAAGTCAAAATATAAAAATTTTAAAAATTAATTCCGTGTCAATCAAGCTAAAATTCTATATATAGCAGTTTTATACAATTTTTAATCATGTGAAAATCTATCAAACATATATCTTTATTTTTACGGTCAATTTAGTGGAAAATCAATGAAAACGTGGTGGAGCTACATTTCTCAAAAGTTGATCGAAAACTACGAATTTTGAATAATGCCCGTGTATCAAATTAAATTATTCTAGCTCAAACAGTTTTTGCGTAATCTTGTCTACATACACACACACACACACACACACACACATTTTTCTCAACCTTAGTGAAAATCACTCAGGGACCTTCAAAACATATAAAAACATCAAAATCTCAACATCGAAAATTTCGTGATCGCAATACTATCTCTGGCGAGATAGTAATAAAAATAAACTTTATAAAGATTCAAAAGCATTTGTCTGGATCAATGGTTTTTGTGTGTGATTTAAGCTATAAAATTTCTTAGGTTTCATTATTTTTATTAGTAAATTTTTGTTTATTATTTGTTTTTTTTTACTTATGAATTCGGACTATACTAATAGTTTTCTTATAAATAATATTACAATTATTTAATCTGTTGCCAATAATAAAATAATTAGCGTGGTAACCTTTATTTAGTATTATTAAAGAAAAAAAAACAATTTATTCCTTGCTAAAAAATCGATGTCTAATGGAAAAATAATCAATTTGAATAAATAAAATGTAAAAAAATATTTTATTTTTATATCGGCGCCCCTCAAAATTTGGCGCCCCGGGCAGTCAACCGGCTTGCGCACCCCTTTATCCGACGCTGCCTATATTTATTTTAAAACGTTTTCTTCCATAAACGCTGAGTTTATTTTCAAGAGAGTTTTTTTGGAGAAGAAATTTTTTTGGAATACTAGGTTATAGTTTGTGTGACCAAGAGTCGATGTTGGAATTTGGAGTCGGCTACGAGCTGTTGTCTTGTTCCATTGTATCTCAGTGTTAGTGCTAGTGCCTTGGATTCTTCGGAGCTTCGGAACGCAGAAAGTCAAAAACTACCCACCCATCCAAACTAAAATTTCAACATCGACTCTTGGTCTAACTAAGATCCCAAAAAATTCCCCCCCTAAAGAATCTCTTGAAAATAGACACCGAAATCTCACAATTAATAGGAAAAATAACTTCTTATTATATATATGTACTTCTAATGAGTTAATCATTTATATAATAAAAAAAATTATTTTTTCTTAGTAAAAACAATTTCAAAGATATTTCAATAGAATTATATACAAAAATAATACATATTTCTTACACGTCCATACATATATTAAATTTCATTTGTGTTGGAAGCAATAAACAATCTTAGTTAAATTATAGCATAATTATAGCTGACAATACAATATTGTCCAATACATTGTGTTAATTGTAAATGAATATTCAAAAGAAAATGAATGTGATCTTCTTGTCTTTAAAAAAAAAACAAATTAAAACAAAAAACAAAAAAAAAAAACAAATAAAAAAAACACTCAATTCTATATTTGTAGGGTCGTTAACAAATCGTCTCCCGTTCATTTTGTTCGAGAGTATTCATTTGAAAAAACTCCCCTTACGAGAGTTCATTTATTTATCGCCTAAAAACATTTTCGCATATAACTTTTATAAACAGGAGGCAGGACGATTGTTTTTTTTTTCATTATATTTTTTATCTCCAACAAGATGTCCTTTCAATATTGCTTGACAAACTTTCAATTCGAGTTATACATATACATACTATATAACCTTTCCATTATTACTCATAGGAATCATTGTTTCTTTCCATTATTGCTCATTAAAATCATTGTTTCTTTCCATTATTGCTCATAGGAATCAGTGTTTCTTTCCATTAATGCTCATTATAATCATTGTTTCTTTCCATTATTGCTCATTATAATCATTGTTTCTTTCCATTATTGCTCATAGGAATCAGTGTTTCTTTCCATTATTGCTCATAGGAATCATTGTTTCTTTCCATTATTGCTCATTGGAATCACTGTTTCTTTCCATTATTGATCATAGGAGTCATTGTTTCTTTCCATTGTTGCTCATATTAATATCCATCAATTATTGTTTAGATTGTTGTTGATTATATACATATAAGTAATTATATAATAAATAATTTAATTTATCGATAATTACTTTGTTGTGATTGAATTTATTAGCATACTATCAAATGTGTGTGTGTGTGTGTTCTTATACTAATATTAAGTAATTATTTTATTAATATAAAGAAATAAATTTCTTAGTTTAAATCTGTCATTTCTTTAAATATTTTACAAATTCAGTAATATGTCTGTTGTATTATTGAATTTGAAAATTCTTCCCTTCAATCGTCCCTATTCTGAGTTATGTCCATCCAATTTTTATTCTTTTCCAATTCCCACACATAAAAGGGGTTTTATATTATCGGTCGACCCCAACAAACTTGATTTTCAAAAACTGTTTTCTCAACCATTCCCAACCTCTTCAATTTTAAGACCCCACCTAAGTTTAGGATGCATTGAGGTCATTTATTGCAGTTTCCGCCATTCTTCACAGATTTCATTCTTGTTTTACGTCTCATAAATATTAGAAAAAATTCTAATTTCAAATATCCTTTTTTTAATTTATTTCATTATATTATTTTATTTATTCTATCTTCCCCTCTCCCTTAAAGTTAATAATTTCTCTTATAATAATTATTTAGGATAACTTTATATATTAGTTCTGAGTGTGTTTATTGAATATAATAGTAATATGATCTACTTTTTAAAAATCTTGAATTTATTTTTGAATGATATTTCCTTAGGGCACAACATCTCTCCATTTGAATATTGAAACTAAAGGGATATTTTAAAAAATTGGTTGGTTTCAGCCTCGGGAAAAATCATCTTTATTAGTTTTTTCTTAATTTAAAATTATATGACGTTAGCCAACCCTTCATGACGGCACAGCCAGCGCCTCCTTATATATTATAAATAAATAAAATTAAAAATATTTATGTTATATCCATATCTATTTTTTATTGCATTAATAGTATCTAAATTATTTGAAATTGTTTCTGTAGCTGGAAATTAATTTATTTCATCCGTCGGTCGGTTCTGTGCCTGGCCACAGGTCATCTTATTTTTGTTTAATTTTACAAATGATTCTTTGATAATGTCTACAATTGAAATAGAAACAAACTCGGATATATTTTTATTGAAAAAATTTAAAAAAACCCATAAAATTTTTCTTATTATGTATTAAAGTTAAAACGGCAGATCAATAAGTCCGTGACTTTTTGAGTGAAACACAGTTTTTTGGATAAAAGAATATTTTATTTTTCAACGCAGCCTCTTTTGATCTCTGATTGAATCAGGATTCATGTCCAACAAAAGAGGAGCTCAGTTAACCCTTAAGATTGACTTAACAAGGCCATGAAAATGGTGCAAAAACAGTAAAATTAGTTCCCATATATGAACTCAAGTCAAGAAATGTTGAACACCTTTTCTTCGCAACTGCTCTTAAGTGAATTTTGCATGAAATCGTGATAATATTTATAAAGAAAATCGATCTGTATTGGTTTCAGCCTCGGGAGAAATCATCTTTATTAGTTTTTTCTTAATTTAAAATAGGAAATTTAAATGACGTCAGCAACTACGTCAGACAGCGCTTCCTTAAATACAAAATATTATAAATATAAATAAAATTAAATTAAAAATATTTATTTTAATAATATTTAGTAATCAAATTACGAAATATATATGATGTTATATCCATAGGTCATACTTTTCTGTCTTTCACTGCATTAATACTTACGTTTAAGGGCTTTATGTTTTATGACTATTTTTTATTTTTTAATTTATGTTCTTTTAAATTATTTGAACGGCGTCTTGGTGAACCAGGTTATATATATATATATATAGAGAGAGAGAGAGAGAATCATGCCAACATAATAGTACACCTGTATTTGGAAAACGAAGTTATCAAAATTAATATTGTTACTTCAGACACTATCGTCGGTCGGTAAAAAAAAACAAATTTAAAATAACGTGGTATTTTTGATTTTTAATTACGATTATAGGAAATAGCAATGTGAATAAAGAATATGTAATGATAAAAATGGAATTACCTTTTAAAATGGTTATCCAGCAAAATTTTCGGCAGTGTCATTAGCGGATGCAGGGTTGCTGGGGTGCGGGGGCACCAATTAGCCCTGGCCTGGCTTATATCAGTGAATGTTGCGCCCTGATGCCTACTGACGGGTTGTTTGGAGATGACGGCCCTTTGTGCTGCACTGCCGACAAAAATATACAAACAATTACTCCAAGGATAATTCCTTGATTTAGATCAGCGATCCGACTACGCTGCACAAATATTCAAAACTTAATTAGCCCGATCATTAGGACGCTAAGAATCAATAACAGTTGATAATGAAAACAAACACCCCCCCCCCTCCACCACCACTACCATCTCCCACAATTTGTTATACTACAAAATCTCAATAAGCAGAAATATTAGTAAAATTTTATATATATATATAAAGTAATTAATTCTATTAGTTTATAAAATAAAATCTATATATTCTAAACATACAAAAATATTTTTGTCTGTACATTAGTCCGAATTTAAAAATTTTTGCATTTCTTTACGTTTCATGAACTGGCAAATCCAAATATATTGAGAATTTTTCATGTATGCCTAGAAAAACATAAAACTTTAATCCCAAAATTGGCTTGACAGATTCCTTTGAAATTGTATGACAGTATTATTATGTTCCCCATTAATTTGAACATAAGATATAAAATTTGTTAAAAAAATCTGGAGTGTCTCCACTCGACTATCTCGCAAAATTGAATTAGATTAATTAACATATATTATATTTAAATTAAATTTAATTAATTATAAATTAATAAATAATATTTTTTAAACCAGCGCGTGTGCTGGCACGTGATTGGCAGTCAACGTGTATATGAAAATTTAAAAAATTAATTCCGGTACTTTCAGCGATTCAATCAAGCTGAAATTATATATATAGCAGTTTTATACAATTTTTAATGCTGTGAAGAACTATCAAACATCTATCTTTATTTTTACGGTCACTTTAGAGGAAAATTAGCTGGAGTGTCTCCACTCGACTATCTCGCAATTTGAATTGGATTAAATAACATAATATATTATATTTAAATTAAATTTAATTAATTATAAATTATAAATTAAAATTAAATTTAATAAATTATAAATTAAAAATAATAAATATTAAACCAGCGCATTTTTGGCTTTTTGTTGATGGCACCACGTCACGTGTTGGCGCGTGAGATTTGCAGTGTTAAAAAATTAATTCTGGTAATTTCAGCGAATCAATCAAGCTGAAATTCTATATATAGCAGTTTTATACAATTATTAATCATGTGAAAAATTATCAAACATATATCTTTATTTTTACGGTCACTTTAGAGGAAAAAAAATCAAAACGTTGTAGGTAATGACCCTCTTCCGGTTGAGTTACATTTCTCAAAAGTTGATAGAAAACTATGAATTTTGAATAATGTCCATGTACCAAATTTCATCATTCTAGCTCAAACCGTTTTTGCGTAATCTTGCCTACATACATACACACACACACACACACACACACACACACACACACACACACACACACACACAGAGAGAGAGACATTTTTCTCAACCTTAGTGAAAATGATTCAGGAACCTTCAAAACGTATAAAAACATCAAAATCTCAACATCGAAAATTTTCGTGATCGCAATACTATCTCTGGCGAGATAGTAAAAAAATCAAAACGTTGTAGGTAATGACCCTCTTCCGGTTGAGCTACATTTTCAAAAGTTGATAGAAAATACGAATTTTGAATAATGCCCGTATACCAAATTTCATAATTCTAGCTCAAACCATTTTGGCGTAATCTTGTCTATATACACACAGACATTTTTTTCAACCTTAGTGAAAATGACTCAGGGACCTTCAAAACGTATAAAAACATCAAAATTGCGAGATCGAACATTTTCGGATAACAATGAATATTATTTCAACGATCGCGATTCAGACTTATTATAATATTTAAATTTATCTTTTAATATAATAAAACTTTTGTATCATTTTTATTAAATTAATATTTTTATTTTTAAATTATTCTTATTTTAATTGAATATATACCTTCTTCTCTATTTAAACACCTAGGGTATACAAATATTTTAAAAATATCAATTAAAATGACTATAATTCTATTATATTTTTAATGTATTCAATTATTTATTATATTTTGCAGGTAAAAATTATTTAAATACTAGCTCATCAGACAGCCTTCGGCGCTCTTCACACCTAAACGGGAGCCCTGTATCCCCCCCCCCAAAGCAATAAATCGTATTTGGTTGAAAGTCTTTATGTAAAAGGTTTTCATCCATTTTGTTTCAATCAGTATATTACATAAAACATTCAAAAATAAGCTGGAGTGTCTCCACTCGACTATCTCGCAATTTGAATTGGATTAAATAACATAATATATTATATTTAAATTAAATTTAATTAATTATAAATTATAAATAATAAATATTAAACCAGCGCATGTTTGGCTTTTTATTGATGGCACCATGGCACGTGTTGGCGCGTGAGATTTGCAGTGTTAAAAAATTAATTCTGGTACTTTCAGCGATTCAATCAAGCTGAAATTCTATATATAGCAGTTTTATACTATTATTAATTATGTAAAAAATTATCAAACATATATCTTTATTTTTACGGTCACTTTAGAGGAAAAAAAATCAAAACGTTGTAGGTAATGACCCTCTTCCGGTTGAGCTACATTTCTCAAAAGTTGATAGAAAACTATGAATTTTGAATAATGTCCATGTACCAAATTGCATCATTCTAGCTCAAACCGTTTTTGCGTAATCTTGTCTACATACACACACACACACACACACACACACACACACAGACATTTTTCTCAACCTTAGTGAAAATGATTCAGGAACCTTCAAAACGTATAAAAACATCAAAATCTCAACATCGAAAATTTTCGTGATCGCAATACTATCTCTGGCGAGATAGTAAAAATGTGCAGAAAAAAAACATATATATATATATATATATATATATATACGAGGGTGGGGTGAAAAATTTCCGGCCTGACCAAGAAAAACAATGTTTTTAAATTTTTTTTTTTGCTTTATTTTTCAACATAATCTCCATCAACAGGGATACATTTTTCATAACGGTGTTCTAATTTAGTTAATTTAATTAATTAATTAAATTAAATGGTTGTGCAAAATATTTCGCACACGTTCAGCTGAAATCGTACAGGTCTCATCTATCTTAAATATTGAGAAAAAAAGAAAAAAATAAATTTAAAAAAATCGTTTTTCTTGGTCAGGTCGGAAACTTTTCACCCCAATATATATAGATTACAATAAAATATAAGAGAGATTATTTAAATATATTATAAAAGATTTTTATTTTTATTTTTTCCTTTTAAAATTGTGTAGATTTTTAAATTTATTATAAATCATAATTATTATATCTGATAATGTTTATTAATTTCAAAAATAAAATTGAAAAAGAAAAAGGAAATTTATTTAACATTTAACGACGTTCCCGGGCCTCTTTTTCTGAGACCTGAGTTAATTCACTCACTTTCATCATTAAAATTGGGGATCTACTTGATATATGAAATAGCTAATACTTATATAGAAAATCAAGGTAAAGGTTGAGAGGAACCGTTGTACTGATCATACCTCTACACCGGATAGGTTCCAACTAAATTGATAGATCTTGTTCTTTATATATATATATAACATCCAAAATAAATGTATTACTACAATTTTATTCTTCTTGTATACTTTTCATCTTACATTATTAATATTTATTTATATTTTTAAAAAAAAAACAAGATGATTGGTAAATATAAATAAACGTATTTTCTCAAAACAAATTAAGTTATATAATTAATTTATTTTAATTAAATATATTAAGTTATACTTCAATAGTATATTTTGAAAAGTTTAATAAGAATTAAATATACTTAATTTATAATTAATTTAACTTTAATTAACGAAGAAATTTTTATAAATTCACATTTGTGAGTACCAACTCCAATTATTAAAAAAATATTTAATAATATATATTGAGATTGAGAGGAACCGTTGTACTGATCATACCTCTACACCGGCTAGTTGCCAACTAAATTGTTAGATTATATATATATATATATATATATATATAACATCCAAAATAAATTTATTATTACAATTTTATTCTTCTAGTATATTTTTCATCTTGGAATATTAATATTTATTTTTTTAAAAAAAAACAAGATGATTGGTAAATATAAATAAATGTATTTTCTCAAATATATATATATATATATATATATAGGATGATAATATTAATGTCATTAGAAAAAATCTTTAAAATTTGAAATTTGGATTAGAGGGAGTAGTATAGCATTGTGAGATGATATAGTTAACTGAGAATAAACAGCAACTTAATTTCCTTAAGCATGATCGGATCCCCAGTTGCCACTTCATTCTCAAGACTCGGTGTCTGTTTACTGTTAAGATGCTCTGACAGAAACTCTCCTGTATAATCACTACATAAAAACGTGTAAAGGAACATTGACATCCTCAAAGAGCTTATCAACTTATCTTTGATATTATTGACTGTTTAGATACAGAAAAACTAACGGTCTCTTGTATTTATTCAATAAATAATCAACAACATTATTAGTATATAGAATACCAAGGGCTGTTTTTTATTTTTAATTCATAAATTGAATGAAGAAAATGACAATTTATATAGTATAGACCAAAGAAAAATATTTAAATCATATATACCGGCCAAATTTAATAACTTTTAATTACGCTTAAGTATACTGCTATATATATCCATTGTATCTATCACTAAAGCCCTACTGATTTAAAAATTATTAGTTGTAGTAACCACAACTATATCTGTTCCTCTTCTTAATTATATCTATCCATTTTCTATCTTCTCCCAATTCCATATATCTACCTTTATATTATAAATATATATATATATATATATAAGGCGCCACAGGGTAGGAGGCAACATCGTTGGCTCACTTTCGGTCTCGGGTTTATGTCTCGGGCTTGGCAAGGGATTTTCTCTAACTGGGGGATAACCCATCCTTGGGGATCAAAATTGGGAGGCTACTTGATAAAAAGTAGCGCCTCCGATTAATAAAATCAAGGTAAAGGTTGATAGGACCCGTTTTACTGATCATAGGACACCTCATTAATATAACTGACGCTGTCCTTGATTAGGATGTATATATATATATATAAACCTCTGACTTTTGTACATGTATATATATATATATATATATATATATATATAGTTTCATTTTCAAGAGAAGATAAATAAAATATAATAAGTATTGTGATTGACCATAGTAGATTGCATTGGTACAAGAAATAAATTAAATAATTATATAGTTATATATAAATATATACAATTTGAATTGTAATATTATAGTTATTAATTTAATATAATATGATAATATTTAATAATTTAGAATATTAATTTATATTATTATTGTAAAATAAACAATAAAATTGATTCCTAAATTGTTTTTTAATCAAATTTCTGTGCATCCAGACACCAAGGATGGCCTTCACTTTTTTTACTATTCTTAGATTATTTGTGTATTTTCTGGTTATTTTTTATTTATTTTATTTTATAATAATTTGAAAAGTTGGATTTATAAATAAAATAGTTTTTTTTTATTTTTTGTTAGATTTTAATTTGTTTTACTGAGTTTTTTTTTTTTGCTTTTTTGTTAACGCTTGTTTTAATCTTTTCCGTTCTTGTTTGTATCTCAGGATTGTATAAATATTTAACAATTTTATAAACGGAATAATAATATTATAATACACATTTTTTTTAGACTATGAATCATTACATGATGAATAATTTAATTTTTTTTTATTGTGTATTGAATGTTGGTGTAATTTCTTTTGTTAATTTTTGTTTTTGATTATAGAAAAAATCCTATAAAAAAATGGGAGGCTACTTGATAAAAAGTAGCGCATCCGATCAAGAAAATCAAGGTAAAGGTTGATTGGACCCGTTCTACTGATCATAGGACACCGACTTGATAGACGCTGTCCTTGAGTAGGATGTACAAATGTCAGAGGTTTTATATATATACTAGCTCTGCCCCTGTACCCCCGAGTGATACATAGTATATATAGTCTGTATATAAAAGGTTTTCATCCATTTTGTTTCAATCATTATATTTAAGCTTTTGAACATTTCCGAATTTTTTCTAAAATTTTTTTTAATTTGGTTCTAAAAAAAAAGAAAACCTGATTTGGTGTTTTCAATAAATGGTCACCTTAGTATATTACATTTTTAATATATATTTTAATTCAATCAGTAAATTAATTATATATTATTATTGTATATGTTATATCTTGGTGGCTCCACGGTACTTTAAAAAAAATGACTGGGGTAGATTTTTTTGAATTATAAAAAAAAGTGGAAGGGGGGGGTGAGGTGGTGGGATGGTTGGATGGCGGAAGAGATGGGAGGTGGAGGGGGGGGGTTACTATGAGAAAGCATCTTAGAATGAATGTTAATCCCGGATGAAAAGTGATTGACAGAAGTTGGGGTACCTGCCCGGGATGATCTTTTCGATTTTCACTTGGCATCCGGGCCCTTGATTTCCTTGTTAAGCTATCGTTTGCATCTGGAAATAAATCCCGGAGAAAAGCACGAACGCAATCGTAAATGTACGATATTTGTGTGTGTTTTCAAATTATTTACAATGGAAAGTTTCTTTGAGCGGATGTTGACAGCAGTGGGAGGAGGAGGAGGAAGAGAAGGGGGGAAGAGGAGGCTTCGCCCCCGGGTGCAGACAGAGATACATTTTCGCACTGTGGTTGCAAGTGGACCGTCTCCCCTGCTACTCTTTAATTGATTCAATCAGAACAAAAACACGTTTCTTGCGATTCTATATAACGAGACTCCACACACCCTCGCCTCCTCCCCACATGCTGCACGGACAGCACACATACACCGAAAGAGAAACACACCGACGACAATAAACCACAATGATATACAAATACTGTATCTCGATCGAGATAGAGATTCGATTCCCAATGATTCTTCTTCTAAAAGATTTTCCATTCCACCATTGAAAACAGATTTAACACTTCTTCTCAAAATTAATTTCTTTCTTTTCTAATCCAAAATCGATAGCTATATATCGATCTATTTATATAGAACGTTTTGAAAGCAATGAAGATTTCAATAAAACTACCTTAAAAAATTACCTTAAAAGGATCGTTTTATTACTTGTAGATCTTATCTGTACTTATCTGTACTTATCTGTACTTATCACGCCTGAGACTTGAACCATGGACCTGGAAGTAGAGAGTCAAGTGTATAACCTCCCATATTACATGTGGCGTCTTTTAATAAATATAACCTATAAAATAATTCAATATTTATTATCTCGTCAGAGATAGTATTGCGATCACGAAAATTTTCGATGTTGAGATTTTGATGTTTTTATACGTTTTGAAGGTTCTTGAATTATTTTCACTAAGGTTGACAAAAATGTCTGTGTGTGTGTAGACAAATTTACGCAAAAAAGGTATGAGCTAGAATAATGAAATTTGGTATACGGGCATTATTCAAAATTCGTAGTTTTCTATCAACTTTTGAGAAACGTAGCTCAACCGGAAGAGGGTCATTACTTACCACGTTTTGATTTTTTTTCCTCGAAAGTGACCGTAAAAATAAAGATATATGTTTGATAGTTTTTCATCTGATTAAAGAATTGTATAAAACTGCTATATATAGAATTTCAGCTTGATTGAATATAGTACCGGAATTAATTTTTTAACACTGCAAATCTCGCGCCAGCACGTGACGTGGTGCCATCAACAAAGAGCCAAACACGCGCTGGTTTAATAAATATTATTTATTTATAATTTATAATTAATTAAATTTAATTTAAATATAAGATTATGTTATTTAAAAAATGATTCGTAGAATATATAAAAAATAAAATATGATGTTTTAGAAAAATGTGATACCTATAAAGAAATTATTTTTTTAATTTTGTTAGATTTTTTATATTTCTTTTAAATTCAATTTATTAAATTCTAGTATTAGTTTATTAAATTATTAAAACGAAATTAAAACGATTAATTGAATATATTAATAAATTTGAAATTAAAAAAAAACTATTTTTAAAAAAATAACTAAATAAGTTTATGTTTAATGTATTTTGTAAACAAATTAAGTTTTGCAAATAATTAGTTTGAAAAAATTAAATATATATGTATATATATATAGAGAGAGAGAGAGTAAAATAAGAAGTAATGGAACGCATAGTGGGAGCAAAAAAAAGTCCTATTTTCAGCAAACTATTTTTTTCCATATAAGTTTTTATTTTTTCTTATTCTTACTATACTAAATATTTAGGAACACAAATTACAAGAAATTCTAACAGTAGATTTAAGTGGGAGTTGTCGGGACATGAAAAAGTACTGGAACGCGTACCGGTTCTGAAAAAAGGTAAGGGAACGTCGTTCCCCCGCGTTCCACTCCCAATACACCACTGGACAAAATAATAATAATAATGATCTAGTGGAAAAATTATATAGAAAATGTTTTAAAAAAAAACTAGTCTTAAATTACTTATTAATATTATATATATAAATTATTCAAAATATAGTTAATTTTATAAATAATAAAAAAAAACATAAATAAAAAAATATCGGTCGATAGTTTGTAATAGAAACTTTTTGATAAAAAAAAAAAAATAAAAAAATTTTCACTTCTTTTTGATGAAAATTTAATGAAATCAATTAAAAAATAATAATAAAAATAAAAATTTTCAAATTCAATAATTAATAATGTTAATTTCTAACTTTTCATTCGATTAAAATTGAATTAAATAAATTTAAAATAATAATAATAATAATAATAATAAATTAGAAATTAAATAAATAATGATAAATTTTCAATTTATATTTAATGCAAAATTTAATAAATCAAATGAATGAATAAAAAAAAAGAGGGAAGGGGGTGGGGGAGAATAAATATGGCATTGATTTGTTGTTAATGGTATGCCTTCTCAAGTAGAGATGTTCGTTTTATGACAGCGAGAGTATAAATGAAGGTGCCATGTAGAAAGGGTGGCCGATGAGGAGGACAGCTTTTGCTGGCAAACAAACAGCGTTGACGAACCGAAAGCTGAATCAGCTCACTTGTCACGGAAATGTCGCCGGTGCCCCGCTGAGCCCCTCCTTATTTGCCTATTAAACGCTTGTTGAAATGGATGGGAAAACCGCCCCGGGCCATTAGTGGGTATTTTTTTGGAGCATTCGAGCGGTTCAGATTCGCATCCAGTCCAGTGCACACTTATCTACTTAGAAGTACAATACAACGAGACCAATTGGATTAGCGGGTTCGTTTAAGGGGGCTGGAAAGAGGGTGTTTTGTTTTTCTACATTATCAAAGGCGATTTTACTTTTCATTTGAAATTTCAGTTCAGCAAGTTCTTCGAGAGATCAATTGTCAGAGCTTTTTATTTTTTGCCTCTAAATAGAAAAAATATACGAAAGGGGGAAAAGTTGCATAGAAAATGAGAAATTTCATTATAGATTGGAGAGCATTGTAAGAAGGGATAGAAATTGAAAATTATATCCATATATTCGATTCTACAATCATTTACACATGTACTTACTTATCTTTTACATCATTTTTCTTTTATGTTTTTTTTTTATATTTATTATGAATAGACTCTTCCATGGTTTAGTGGTTAGCACGACAATCTACCACACTGAAGACTCATGTTCAGGCCTAGAGGAATTAAATAATTAATAATTTATCTTTAAAACTCTGCATGATCATCAGGATCTATCCGAAAATAATAATAACTTATTAATAGTATAATAAAGATTTGTTTATAAAAAATGGGAATAAATTGTTCAATATATATCTAATCTTATTATGCTAGCTAAAAATGTATATATATATATATATATATATATAAATATATGTTAATGGGGTCTCAGAAACCGCTCTAACGATTTTTTGAAATTCACTCGATAGATAGTAGTTATAAAGAAAAATCGATCTGTATTGGTTTCATCGTCGGGAAAAAATCATCTTCATTAGTTTTTTTTGAAAATCTGTTTTTTATTGCATTAATACATAAATTTAAATTATTTGAAATTGTTTCATAAGGTTGAAAAGATTTATCTTTATTCAATATAAAAGAATTAAATGACGTCATCAATTTTGTCAGACAGCGCCTCTGTAAATAATTCCGTACAAAGTATAAACGAGCTGCTTAGACCGCCTTGAGCGTTTTTCACACCTAGACGGGGGCTCTGCGCCCTGTACCTTGTATTTGGTTGGAAGTTCATTTATAAAAGGTTTTCATCCATTTTATTTCAATCAGTATATTACATAAAATATTCATTTGTTTTTCTGTGTTCTTACTTAAAATATATTTTAATTTAATCAGTAAATTAATTATATATTATTATTGTGTATGTTATATGTTATATCTATCTATCTATCTATCTCTGTGGCTATACTGTACTTCAAAGTTCTTTACCGCAACATCCACATTTCTCCAAGTGCCCCTTCATACATTGTCCACCCATGTAAAAATCTTACTTCAAATTCCAATTATGAGATGAAAATTAAAATTATTTATTCATATAATCTTAAAAATTAAAAGAGGTAATAATAGTCGCAATGTGAACGGTTTCAGTGTATTATATAAGTTAAAAAGGTCACAAAATTAGAAAAATAAAAATTAAAATATAAATATTATAAAAATTCTTTGAATTGTATTCTTTGCTCTGCTGAATGACAACATGTAGATATGAAATTATAAAAAAATAATTTCTGAGATATGCAAGAATATCGTGATGTCACTTCATCGAAATCGGTTCAGCCAATTTTGAGTCTATAACGTCAAAATTTCTAGACAGACAGACAGACATGAAAAATTCTAAAGTCACTCCTGGATACTAGAGGTCATGAAACGCGAAGATATGCAAAAAATTTTAAATTCACAGCAATGTGAAGACAAAAAACTTTTTATATATATATATATACATATAAATAAATCAAATTTACAAAAATATATATATTTTATATCAACAGGCCTACTTTCCTGTCATTTAGTGCAGTGCTCCGCAACGTTTTTTTATTCGTGGCACACCAAAAGCTTTTTCTGGTTTTCACGGTACACCAAATTTAATAGGTATAAATATAATAAAACAACACGTATACACATCAGAAAATAATACATTAATTAATATTTTAATTCGTTTTATTTTACATATTTACGGTATTATATGTACATAACATATATAATTAATTACAAAACTACAATAATACAAAAAAATAGGCAAAAAGGGTAATTAATGTGATACTTGAGCTTGTTTCAAGGAACACAAGTATTTTATATTGGGCTCGATATTTGATAGTGCAACTCGAAGTTCTTGATCGAGATTTTTTAAGCAAGACCGCTTATCATTTTTAATTAAAAGAAGTGTCGAAAAGCTTTGTTCGCATGAATATGTCGTTGAAAAGGGGATTAAAATTGAAATAGCCTGTTTTGAAATTTGAGGATATTCATTCTTAGCCGAAATCCAGAAAACATCCAATGGAACTTCTCCAAAAGTAAGTTTTAACGTCCCGTCGTTACTCAGTTCAATAAACTCTTCTTTAAATTTAAGAGAAAATGCATCAACAGATTTTTTTGCATTAGTTGCAAAAGGATTGCGAATCCAATCATATTCTTCACTTTTAATCGAATGAAAATAGTAGTCGAAATTATTTTCCAGTGTTGTTAAATGGGATTGGGCCAGATCGATAATTAATTGCCTATTTTCAATTATTGTATTATGAACCCTTTGAAACATTTCTAAAGAGTTGTTACTTAGTTCATTCTGCCAAAGTTCCAGTTTATTTTTGAACCCTTGCAATTTGTCGGAACAGGTTAATAAGTTTTCATTCGGACCTTGCATTTTTCTATTAAGTTCATTAAGATGGTCGAAAATGTCAGCCATATATGCAAGTTTGGCGATCCAACTGTTATCTTCGAAGTGCTGGCCGAGTTCGGGCATATTTTGATTTAGTAAAAACTGATGCACTTCACAGCGAAGTTCAAACAATCTAGCCAACACTTTTCCTCGGGATAACCAACGTACTTCAGTATAAAATAATAAAGATTTATGTTCTGAACCCATTTCTTCACAAAGAATTTCGAAAATTCTTGTATTTAAAGCTCTTGATTTAATAAAATTTATAATTTTGATGCATTCATTCATAGTTTTTAAAAGTTGTTCTGGTAAATTCTTCACCATCAATACTTCCCGATGTATGCAGCAATGTGTAAATTGTATTGCCGGATTTTGTTGTTTTACAAAGGCAACAAAACCCTTTATGTTACCAGTCATTGCTGCGGCGCCATCAGTACAAATACTCATGCAGTTACTCCATTGTAGATTATGTATTTTGAAGAAATCATCAGTTACTCGAAAAATATCCTCTCCAGTAGTTCGTTCGGAAAGTTTTTTACAAAATAAAAAATTTTCTTTTATGCAATCTTCGCCAACAAAACGTACAATTGCAATTAATTGTGCTTGATTTTTAATATCCGTTGACTCGTCAATTTGAAGAGCAAAATTGTTAGCTGCGATCAATTTCAAAATAAGCGTGTTCAAAATATCTGTTGACATGTCGCCAATACGTCTTTTAATAGTTTCAGCTGACAGTGAAACCTTACTCACTTCCTGAACCTCTTTAGGTCCAAGCATAACTCGCACAATTTCCATACATGCTGGTTTAATAAGTTTTTCTCCAATAGTATGAGGTTTCTTTTCACGAGCTATTAATCTTGCAATGTAATAGCTAGCTTCTAATGCTTTATCGGAAACAGATACGGTCGACATCATAAATTTTTTTTGTTTTAAATTTTGAGCCAAAATCCTTTGAAAATATGATATATCCTTTTTAGCACAATTCGGATGTTTTGAAGTTAGATGGCGATTTAGTTTACTGGGCACCATTGAGTCGTTTGTTAATTGTTCGTTGCAAATTACACATAATGGTTTCGGAGCCGCTTCATCGCCGCACCAATAAAAGCCATAACGAATGTAGTCTTCGAAGTATTTTCTATTCACAATCTTTCTTTTCTTAGCAATACTGCTTGTGCAAGGTTCATCATCTTCTGCCCGAGAAGTAGATTGTTTTCCAAATAAAAATTTATCCATATTGAAATGGGCACAAAAATAAATCACGTTAATAACAAACACGAATGGTTAATTTATAAACTTCTGCGATTTAATTTATAGGGGTGTATGTGTCCAGTAGAAATTCGTATCTAACACTGACAATATAATATAATAAATATATATTTTATGTTAGAGATTACAATTTATAAAACAGTTCGTATTGCAATATTTTAAACAAAGTTGTATATATATATAAATATAAGTTACAAATTTGTTTAAAATGTATGTTTAAAATAATATATAAATTATATATGTTGTAATATATAAGTATTCAATTTCAAGTAGAGAATTTAAAAAGGAACAATATACCGACAGATGAAATTAAAGAAATAAATAATGGATTGGAAAATAGAGAAAGTGAAATAATAGAGCAGGTACCAGAAATAGTGAATTTAAAAGAAAGAATTGACCAGGCCCCGGAGGCAATGTCTATTAACAATATTCAAATTGCAAAAAGTCCAAATAATAATAACAATAAAGAAATAGAAACAAAAGGAAAAATATACCGATGGACCCAGTCAAAATAAATTCTAAGGAGCCCACAGAGGTAAGGTAATGGATAGACATGCCTATTGTCTTCTTAGGTGTAGTGTCAGGTAGTGAAAAGCAGAGGACATTAAAAATGAAACGTGCCTGCAATACAATTGATAAAGTTAAAGAGATGCCTATTGTTCCGGTAAGCAATGAAATAAAAATGAAACTAAAAATGAAAAGGACAAGTAAGGCAATTGATAAAGTTAAAACCCACACCCCCCTTAGGCCCATTCATATTAGGGTAAATAATAAAAATAATTCCTTATTTATCTCCTATAGGAAATACCCGGGAGTTATATCGAATACAATTTTAGTAAAATACAATAAAAACAAGACGTCGCATATTTCGAGACATTCGAAGCAAGGCACCCGTCCCAAGCTTTTTTATAGAAATCAATTAGTAGTTGTTTGCAAAATTAAATATCATATTGGGTTAGTAAATTATATTAGATCATGGCAAATAGCCCCGTCACTTTCTCCACACATTAATAAGATAAGGAGAAAGATATCAAAGAAATGGAAATATCATTTAAGACGGGCGTGGACAAAATTTAAATTTAAATTGTATAAATTTGTTTTATTTCGGCATATTATAATATAAGTTTATTTTTTTTTTCTCTATTAGTTTTAGGAGGTACCTTAATGATTAGAAAGAGTGCAAAATTGTATTAATTGTTAAAAATTCCTTTTCGATATCCACCAACCACAAAGGTAATCCAAATAAATTCGAGTTATAATATTAATAAAAAATAAAATAAAAACAATTTAGTAAGTATATACAATTCGTTTTTATAAATTGTAAATTTGTATTAGAGTACATTGCATTAAAATAAATATGTTGTGTAATTTCAAGCGGCGGCACACCTGTGTTTCAGCTGCGGCACACCGGAGCCAAACCCGATAATTAGGAATCATTATTTGTAATGATCGAGCTGCGGCTCGGTGAACCAGGTATGATCTAATAATGTATCAGGTATGATCTAAGAAAAGCATAATAGCAGCATAGCTGAAATGTTAGTTTTATCTCTAAATAAATAATTTTTTAAGGCCATTCTTTTCTGTCTTCCAGTGCATTAATACGTACGTTTAAGGGGTGTATATTTTATGACTAATTTTTTTTAATGTATGTTCTTTTAAATTATTTGAATGGCGAGTCGGTGAACCAGGTATGTATTAATAAATGTTAAATAATATTAATTTGCTTTTTACAATAAATTCATTCCAAAAAACTTTTTACCTGTATGAATTAGTACATGACAATTTAAATGTGATTAAATTAAATTCAAAATGTTTTCTCTTGTAAGAATTAAAATAAGGATTTTTAAAAAGTTTCTTTATATTTACAATTATAGATTAGTAAAAGGAAAGAATCATTGGACATAATTTAGATTTATATAAATAAATAATAAATAAATTAATGATAGGATTCTTAAATGGAATAGATAATTAGTAATAATGTATTTATTAATAGAGGAGATAAAATAGTAAATATAAATACTAAGTTAAATAAATCAAATTTTTATTAATTTAACACGTTCCCGCCGGCTGCATAATTTGTCTATTGATTTTATGTGACGGGATGAGCCACCGGTGGTACATGCCGGCGAGAACGTGTTAAACTACAATTTGTGCTATAAAGTATATAAGCTATATTTAAAGAAAATCTTGTTTTCATTATTAAGCCAATTTTTCAAACATTATGTATTAATAAATGTCTTGTCAAATTTGATTTCAGATTAAATTTCTTTTTACAATAATTACATTCAAAAGGTTTTTCTCCTGTATGAATTGATAAATGTCTTTCCAAATTTGATTTCTGAATAAATTTCTTTTCACAATAATTACATTCAAAATGTTTTTCTCCTGTATGAATTAATAAATGTTTTGTCAAATTTGATTTCAGATTAAATTTCTTTTTACAATAATTACATTCAAAATGTTTTTCTCCTGTATGAATTAATAAATGTCTTGTCAAATTTGATTTCTGATTAAATTTCTTTTCACAATAATTACATTCAAAAGGTTTTTCTCCTGTATGATTTAATAAATGCTGAGTTAAATGTGATTTTGTAATAAATTTCTTTTCACAATAATTACATTCAAAAGGTTTTTCTCCTGTATGAATTAATAAATGTGTATTTAAAGTCGATTTAACACTAATTTTTTTTTTACAATAATTACATTCAAAAGGTTTTTCTCCTGTATGAATTGATAAATGTTTTGTCAAATTTGATTTCTGAATAAATTTCTTTTCACAATAATTACTTTCAAAATGTTTTTCTCCTGCATGAATTAATAAATGCCTTTTTAAAATTGATTTCCGATTAAATTTCTTTTCACAATAATTACATTCGAAAGGTTTTTCTCCTGTATGAATTAATAAATGTGTTTTTAAATTTGCTTTCAGATTAAATTTATTTTCACAATAATTACATTCAAAGGGTTTTTCTCCCGTATGAATTATTAAATGTCTTTCCAAATTTGATTTCCGATTAAATTTCTTTTCACAAAAATTACATTGAAAACTCCTGTCTTCTGTCTGGTTTGAATCAGTTTCTTCTTCAAATTTTTCGTCTAAATATTTCTCTGTATGCTTTTTGAGTTTTACATCCTTTTTGAAGATTGAAAATATTTTTTTATGAAAACAATTTTTTATATGTTTCGACAAAAATTCTTCACTTATAAAATTGGTATGACAATATACACAAGGATAGAGAGGACCTAAAAAAGAATTGATTCGTTATTTTAAATGATTATATTTTTATATATCTAACTTTTATTTTATAATTCAATTTAAGGAATAATATCATTTCAAATAATATTAAAAAAAATAATTTTAGTGACAATTAACATTACTTTAGATGAAAAAAACATAGAAATAAAAACTAACCTATATATATTGGATATTTTCTGTCTTCTTGGGAATAAAGATCCATTTTTAATTTATTAATATATTATCAATTATAAAATATATACTAGGTAACTAGATAATAAGCAGACAGTTGACACGTAAATGGGACTTCCGGAAACCTTGTTTTTTCTCTTATCATTGTTAGATGGCGCTGCTGGCGACAAATTACATTTTCATCGACCAAATTTCACATGTGGAGATTTTTACATATCTCCACGAATCATCCATTTTGATAATAGAAAAATGTATTTTTGAAAATGGTGCCAAAAGACGTTGAGACAAAAATCTCATTAAAAAATGTGAAAACGGAAATAATTTATCATAAAAAATTTTTAAGGAAACCTAAACAAATATATAAATATATATACGAGTAGATATATTAAACTCTAAAATTAAAATTATATTTTATCTTCTTGTTTTCTTTTTATTTCAAATATCATGTTACTCAATAAATTACTAATAAATAAATACTAATAAAACAACAATCTTATTCATTAACTCCTTCAAGAGTGATGTTTTTATTGAAACACTCCTTTAATTTTTTAATACTAATATATTTTCATAGAATGATTTGTTCATGTTTCCAAAAAATATGGTTCAACTTTGGCAATAAATTTTTTCATTTGAGCTTCATTTCTGAAGCATTCTTTTAAGATTTGTAAAAAAAACAAATGTCACTGGAGGCCATGACTGAACAATACGATAGATGGTAAACCACACAATTCGAAGCGTTAAATTCTTCAATTTAACCATCCTTTTTTCACATTGGACTCAATCAGTTTTGGATTATATGATAAGCGGTCGCAGAGGGCCCCGAGCTATAGTCAGAGAGATCAAAGTTGGTGCGTGAGGGGTGGCGTCCAGGAGAGGCGGGGGTACCCCTCCTAGAGTGATTTCTCGCAGTCTTCTACTCTCTCAAACTAAACTATAAAAAATGTGATATGCGCAACAGAGTTGCGCGGTGTGGTCTTGTTGGAATGGTGGGGGCAGGCGCGGGAACTGGTTGGCCGAGGGTGGGGGTCGGCTCAGGTACCAACTTTGGCCTCTCCGACTATAGTGAGTGACCCCAAAAAAGACCGATTGTGCTAAAGTATTTTCTTAAACATTGTTTGATAACACTTGTGTTACATTTTAAAAACGAAATTTATGAGATAGACAGTAAGAGACTGCAAATACTACTACTATTTATTCTAAATATACAGGATACAGGCATAATACAGTCTGCAATTGTTATTGTTTACTCTGGAAGTTTCTATCGATAATTTCTGGCAAGACTTTGAGAAATTTGAAAAAAAGCAACTGAATTATCAGCTCTTATATGAAAGAGGACCAATATTGCAGACAACAGAAAAAAGTTAATGACAATATGAAGTAGGCCATAACTTTATAATAAGGGAAAATTTTATAGTAACTCGTTTTATGTTATGTTTGTGATAAATTAAAATCAGAGCTATCTCAAAGTACCTAATAGTATCAAGTGATTGTAGAGCCTTTCAGTATATTGTTTTGTTCAGAAATATGAAAAGAACAAAAACAGAAATCAATAAAAACATTAATGAATATTTACCGAGATGATATTGGCGTAGCTAAATGCAAAGATATATTTGAACTCTTTTCGCTGTTTGTGGAAGAAAATGATAATTGATTTTGGAGACCCCCTAATTTCTACCGCTTAGGGCTCCCACTTGTCATGATCCGCCACTGGACTCAATGTAATTTCTTTAAACTAACAATAGTGCCTTTATTAACTGCAATAACTAGATATCAGATGGTCATGAAATATTGACACATGAAGTTTGGAAGTTAGAAGTATTAGATTATGTTTATTAAGTTTCAATCGATCTGATCATTTAATTGTTAGGCCCAAGATTTATAGAATGATTCATGTATCACAAAACCAACGAATCCTTCGCGATATTAGCTCTATCATTTATATTATTTATATTATGTTGGTTTATATTTCCTTGAGTTAATTTATTGTTATTATTATCAGACTTATCCGGGATATAATCACTCAATCATCCTCGGACTGTCGTCAGGTGCAGACGTGTGTCAGTGTCAGTGATGGTGCCCAGGATTCCTCGGAGCTTCACAGCAACACAGTAAGTCCGAAAGCACTCAACTAATCAACCCAAAATCTCGATATCGGCTCTTTGACCCAGACCCAGAATCCCAAAAATATTCCCGCCTAAATAAAAAAGATGTATTGGTAAAATAAGAAGTAAGGGATCGCACAGTGAGAGCAAAAAAAAGTCCTATTTTCAGCAAACTATTTTTACAATATAAGTTTTTATTCTTTCTTATTCTTACTATACAAAATATTAACGAACACAAAAAAAAGAAATTCTAACTGTAGATTTAAGTGGGAGTTGTCGGGATATGAAAAAGTACTGGAACGCATTCCGGTTCTGAAAAAAGGTAAGGGAACGTCGTTCCCCTCCCAATACACCACTGCTAAGAACATTATTGTATGACATTGTATGTAAATTGTATGATTCAAAAGATGATAATCTGAAATGAATAACAAAACAATTATCCTCCAATATAATGAGAAAAAATATTTAATATTAATTATTAGGAAGGCGCCATTGGGTGAGAGGCTAGCCGCACTGTCTCACATTCACATGGTCCCGGGTTCAAGTCCCAGGCCTGGCAAGGGAATTTCTCTAGCTGGGGTCTATGGGACGGAGTCAACCCAGCCTCCGGGAACAACATTGGGGAAAAGCTACTTGATAGCGCCTCCGATCAAGAAAATCAAGGTAAAGGTTGAGAGGACCCGTTGTACTGATCATAGGACACCTCATTGATATAACCGACTTGATATGCGTTGTCCTTGCATAGAACGTACAAAGTCAGACGTTTTTTTTTATCAATTATTAAGAAAATCAGAAATAAGAGTTGATATGATAAACAACTTTGTAGCTTCCTCTAAGCCAACAAAAAAAAGAAAATTATTCCTCTAAGAATATAAAAATAAAATCATTTTTCCAAAGAAATATTAGAGAAAGTTTAGAAGTGTGTTTATAGTTTCTATATAATTCCTTCAACAAACCCTAATAATAAATTTTTCATCATGGTTAAAAATTTGAAAAAAAAAGAAAAAAAATGAATGGTTAAATTATTAGAAGTTAATTTGATGGTGAATTTAGACAACGGTTTTTGATAAAAAAAAATCAAGTGCACGCTTAAATAGTTGCTCAATGAATGAATGAATGAATGAATGAATCGCATTGTTTTTGGTTATTTTTTACGGTAAAGGTGATTGGAGACCCCACAGGGACCACAATAAACCACCCATCGACCTAAATGTTGAGGCCAGCTGTCCTTCTACATGCATTGCATCTGCTTATTTTCTACTTGTTTTCTAACTTTCAACTTACTTAAATCATAAGAGATTGAAATATTAGAAAATACTTCTAAAATATTACTAAACATTGACTCAGACCAGACCCGCTTGTATCAATGAAGAAATGAGAAATGAAAATTTATACAATATTATAAATAATTTAATTTTATTCATTTACTTTTCTTTTTCTTATTTGCAGGAAAAACTATAAACCATTTTTTAATATTATATATAATTTATTGTGTTTTTTTCAAAATTATTCTCATTAGTTAATTTATATATATAAATATTTATTCATTCAAGTTTCGGTGAAAGTTTTTGTTATGTGAAATTCATTTCCAGATTATTTGCATGTTTAATTGTGAGATTTGGGTCTCAACGTTTTGGCGCCCATTTTGATGCCATTTTCAAGAGCATTTAGGAGAATTTTTTTTGAGATTCTGGGCCTTACGTCTGACAAACCACCTTGAAAATTACACAAAAATGAGTGCCGAAACGTTGGGACTCAAATAATCTCATAATTAAACGTGAAAATAACCAAAAAAATAATTTCTAATACTAGTAAATATACGAGGTGTGTCTAAAAAGTTCGGTGAATGGTATGATAAAAACATAAAAAGGGAATGTTAATTGTAAATGCCTTTATTAACCTTCTAAATACTATCCACTAGCCACAACCCACATCTGACAACGTTCGTATAACGCTTGAAAACTGTTGGAGAAGTCTTGATGTGGAATCGTTCTCATAATAGCCGCCACAGAACCAAACGATAAATTCAAATGTGTATGTTGAACAACTCGACAAACTGAAGCATGCAATTGAAGAAAAGCGGCCGGTATTATCAAATCCGGAGGGTGTTGTTTTCCATCATGATAACGCAAGGCCCCACACATCTTTGGTTACTCGGCAAAAATTATTGGAACTGGGTTGGGATGTTTTGTCACACCCACCATATAGCCCTGACCTTGCACCTTCGGATTACCATTTGTTTCGTTCCATGCACAACTCTTTAAATGGTAAAATTTTTAACAACGCGGATGATGTCAGATCACTCCTAATTCAGTTTTTTAATAGCAAAGACCAGACATTTTACGAACGGAGAATTTTTAAGCTACCAGAACGATGGAAAAAGGTCATCGCCAAAAACGGGCAATATCTAATTGAATAAAGTTATATTTTTAAACAAAAATTCTGAATTTGCTTTCTTATTTGAAATCGGCAATGACTTAGTTGCCAACCCAATATATATATATATATAAATATTCATCACATCTTGGTTTTTTAATCTTCTTATTTCTAAATATAATGATTTTATTTAAAAAAAAACAAATTTTAAAATAATAAAATGCCATATTTATTTTGAAAATTTTGGGATGTCAAATAATCAGATAAAAAATAGATAAATATACTTTGTTTATAAGTCTAATTTGATAATAACATATTTGAGTTTAAATTTTATTAATATTAGATATATATATATTATTAATATGGCATTAAATATAAAAATGTAGTTTTGTCTATTTCAATTGTAAATGTAATTATTTGGTCAGGTTTTTGTTGAATAAATTTAATGTAATCTAACCTGATAGTTATCTTAATTAATCATTCATATCAAACAGATTTTTTCAGATCTGTTTGTTTGGATTTAAAAGTTAATAGGATGACTATATTGTCTAGTGCAGGGCTTCTTAAACTTTTTTATATAGCGACCCCCTTCAAGCTTAGGAAATATTAAACGACCCCCTCCTCCATATAATGAAATATATATTAACCGTAGATGTAGATGTAATATCACACTATTTAACAATGTAAATAAAATAAGGATTAAAGAATACATACCCATTCATTTCACATATATATAATTTAATAATTTTAAAATTTTATTTATAATGATTCAAAAGTATCAGATCTTTGCGACCCACAGTTTAAGAAGCCCTGGTCTAGTGGCAAAAACGGAACATTGTAATATCAAAAGCAGGACGGTGAAATGTTGAGTATTAGAAAAAAAAAATTACAAATTATAATTTTTCAAACTTCTAATTTTCAACTTCTCAATAATTATGTATTCATAAAAAAGTAAGATGATAAAAAAATTTAGTATATTAAGATAATAATTCTATATAATCGTTTATTCCAGGCCTGGCCAACCAACGGCCCTCGGGCCGCATGGGGCCCGCCGTGAAAAATTGTGCGGCCCGCCAGTTAACTTTATATTTCTTTTGTAACTTTCATTTCTCGCCTCTATATTCAAAAACAAAGAATATAATTGAAATAATTATAATTAATTATTTTTTTTTATTTAATATATGTCCTACAATTTTTAAACTACATATTTGATTTCATAAAAAGGAAGAAAAAAAGTTAGAAACGGATTAGAGCGAATTTTTGAATCCACTACCAAAATTAATTTTTATAATAAATATGTCACCTCTGTAAAATATCCCAACTTAAGAAATTTGGCTTAACGAGTTCTAAGTGCTTCCGGATCAACGTGAAGCATTTTTTTCCAAAATGAAATTTGCAAAAAGTTTATCACGTTCTTCGATAACTGATACTAATTTAGAAAATCAACTAAGATGTGCAATACCAAACATAAATGTAGATTTAAAAAAGTTAAGTGAAATAAAGAAAAACAAATTTCTCACATTGTAAAGGACTCCAAATTTAATTGAAACAATAAAGAATTCATTCGTAAATTACGTATTTTATTTCTTTTACATTTCTAAAAGCACGTTTCCCTAAAATGCGGCCACTGTATAGCATTGCTCCTAATCAAAGAGGCCTTTGGAGTCATTTGGGTTGGTCAGGCTTGGTTTATTCTATAGGGACAGAACCGATAAAATAATTTTGTTAAATGTAGAGGAGTGTATTTGGTTATTGTGCCATAAATATTTAAAAAATCTAATTCTGATTTTTTAATAGCTTCTTCCACTCCAAATCATAATTTTAGTATTTACTAAATATGGTTGAAAAAGGAGACAAAATTGACTTTTTTTTTATTAAAATGACGGTAAAGTCGAAAAATATGAAAAAAAACGGTCCCGTTCAAAACTTTACGTATAGTCACTCTACAATTAATCAATTTTAATTATTCAATTTAATTAAAATTATTCTTATTAAGATTTCACATTTTAAGTTTCAAGTTAGTTTTTATATAACTATTTTATTTTATTATTATTATTACTATTGCTCTCCAAATGTATAATTCTCATTTAAAATATAGTTGCTGATGTAGGGTTCTAAAATTGATAAATAATTGTAATTATTGTAATTTCAATAAGAAAATTGAGGATAATTAAAAAAAAATAATAAAAATAAGGCTTTTTTAAGTAATATATTAACATCAAATTAAAAAATAATTAACATTGTAGAGTATCATTTCTCTTTGGTTAATTTTGATCTTAAAGATTCTAATTCGTCTTTATTCATTCTATATAAAGGTACATCCGTTTGTGCGGCTCCCTTCAAAATATTAACAATTCCTTCTTTTTGAGTAATAATTTTGTTACTTTTTTCTGGTACTTCAAAATCCAACTGAAAAAATAAATGATTATTAATAGAGACAGATTAATTACTAGAATAGATACTGTTTTAGGCTTTTTCAGGGATTTTTCCAATTATATTCTATTTTTTCATAATTTAGTTATTAGTATGTCAATATTCACACCTTAATACTATAGTGAAATTATAGCAGAGAAGTCATGATTTAAGGAATAAGCGATTTTTTAATTAAAAAAATACTCTAAAATATCGTATAGAGATTTTATATTATTTATATATTATATTAATATTATTTGATATTGATTCAATATTATATCATATTTTAATTTGAATAAAAATAATTAATTTATTTTACAATTTTATTTTCATATTTTTTTAATTTATTTATGTTTTTATTATAATATGATATGATTAAGAATCCAGTCCTTTAAGGGAAAAATGTTTCCAAACAATTCACTGTCTAATTCTTAATCTATAGTAGATGTACTTAAGTTTTAATCTAAATATCTCAATAAAAAGTCGATGAAAAATCGATTTCATTTTGTCAAAAGAGCGAACAGACACCAGGACAGATAGACGCCAAGTGAAGTTGAGAAAAACGTTATAAAAATACTTGATTAACATTGTGAACGTTGATAATTTACTTTTTATTTCTTTCTTTATGATAATTTGTTTTATATATAGATTGTTTTATAGAGATTTCTACAATTTATTTAAAAATTGTTTTATTATTTTATTTTTTATATTTTATATATTGATAAATTAATATCTTATTATAATATAGGAAATATTAAATATTTGAACTTATTATAACTTCATATAATTATTTTATATTATAAATATAATAAGGATCCGAGAAAAACATACTAAATGGTTTCAGAGCCGTCCTAAGATTTTCGGCGCCCGTGGGCTTCTAAAATTTTTCGCCCCTTTTGATAAGAAATTTTCTAATAAATTCAATTAAATAAAGACACTCTTCAATAAAATTTGAAACAGTGTCATTTGAGTTGAAAATGTTATATGTCAACATTTTCAAACTGCACAATTATCGCTGCTGTTAGGATTCTTATTAAAATTATTTATTCAATGCTTATACGGATATAATGAATAAGAAAAATAGATATGTATTTTGAATGTGCATGATTAAAATCTTTGAAGTGATGTCACTCCGGGTTGGAGGTTACTATAAAACTACTATTTAACAATAAGAAAAAAATTATATAAACCAATAAAAAAAGCCGCCCCCAGAAGGATTGCGCCCTAGGGCTATAGCCCAATTAGCCCTGTGGTTAGGGCGGCCCTGAATGGTTTAAAACAAGAGAAGATGTTTTCTTCTATTTTATAATTATTTAAATAAATATAAATGTACTTTTACTGAATATATTTTAATAAATTTTAAATATTCCCATAATTTTACGAAAACTTATTTTATAAGACTAATAATTTTTTTTTTAGAATCAATGATTATTTGAAATTTCTATTAATAAAAATATTAATTATCCGATTCTAAAATTTATTAAAGAAATATTAATGGTACAGTCTAGAGCAGGGGTGACTATGACCATTCGAGGGCCACATTTCAAAAAAAAAAATATGCTGGGCCGCACATCAATATCATTTTACCTTATTTTTTTGAGAACCATAATGAAAAATTTAAAAAAGTAGGAAGTATTTGAAAATCTAATCTCAAAATCATTTTACCTTTTTTATTTTTTTTTTTAGAACGATATTGAAAAAATTTAAATATTTTCATAATTTGCGTTTGGGCCGCATCTCAAAGGGTTTTGAGCCGCAGTTTAGACACCCCTGGACTAGAGAGATTATTATCCATTTAAGGGCCTGGATACTTCATAATATTTTATTATAATAAAAACATATATAAATAACATATGTAAATAAAAATGTAAAATAAATTAATTCTTTTTATTCAAATTAAAACATGGGTAATAGTTGACGATACTTGTCACTTCTTGGATTTTGATGAAACTTAGCCAGTTGATTCCTTGATTAATTCTAAGAAACTTTTTCCTTAGGCAATATGACGAAAAAACTTTTCGAGTTAAAAAGGATTAAATATAAATACATTGATATTCTATTTAGCTATCATGTTTTATCCATGACCAGCAGAGGACTCCTCTAATTATCGGTTTTTTTTTTTAGTTCAGATTGGATATAAAAAAATTAATTAATTAAATAATTTCCCTATATTCAAACCGAAGGCGCCACAGGGTGTGATGACTAGTGTCGCTGACTCACATTCTCGTGGTCCCGGGTTCAAGTCCCGGGCCTGGTAAGGGAATTTCTCTAGCTGGGGTCTATGGGACGGAGTCAACCCAGCCTCCGGGATCAACATTGGGAAGCTACTTGATAAAAAGTAGCGGCTCCGATCAAGAAAATCAAGGTAAAGGTTGATAGGACCCGTTCTACTGATCATAGAACACCTCATTGATATAACCGACTTGATAGGCGGTGTCCTTGCGTAGGACCTACAAAAGTCGGAGGTTTTATTTTTTTTATATTCAAACTGACCCGAAAATTAGTGAATTAGTCAATAATATATTACTTAATGCCTGCACACATTTCGACGTTCATAACCAGCTAATCTGTCAAACTTAAAAAATATTTATTTATCTCGAAAACTAGAAGTTTCCCCGCTATATTGCCTAAGGAAAAAGTTTCTTAGAATTAATCAAGGAATTAACCGGCGAAGTTTCATCAAAATCCGAGAGGTGACCTATTACCAAAACATGTAATAAGGAATCAATATAATAACATAATATAAATATAAAATAAAAGTTTAATATAAAAGGTTTATGTATTTTAGTTTTTTTTTTTGTCAAAATTTTAGATCTTTTCGTTGTTTTCAATTTGATTTAGATTTATATTTTCTGATTAATAGAAAAAGTTTTAAAATTAAGACACAATGACCAATCAATTTTATTTTTTCATTGTGATGATTTAATTTCTTTTTATATATTTATTAATATTTGGAATCAAGAACTAGTTTATTTTTTTTAATACATTAACAGAGTATAGAAAAAAGTAGGAAGCGATTATAAACGAGGAATTAACAAAATCTAAGACATGACTTCTCTTTATATATATATATATATATATATATATATATAAGTATATGTAGTCTAGATAAAAAAATTAAAAAAATAATTAAATAAATGGGGACAAGAGTTTATTTTTAATTGTACAGTGAATTATTAAATATTATTATATGTATTTTTATATAATATATTAAAATGTAATTTTGATAATTTAATGTCATCGGTGGAATAGAGTCTGGCCAATTTTTATTCTTCCAAACAGCAGTAATTTAAAACAATTATATATTATATACTTACTTTTGAAATATCATCATTTGTAGCAATAAATGTTAAAATATATCCTAAGCCTGTTCCAACCACAAGATACTTGAGAGCTTTTTTTAAAGGCATTATTAAATTTTCCCAGATAATTTCCAAGATTTATAATCGGTTTCTCTAGTGTCGTTATTGTTTACCCTTTCACCAATTTGATAATATTCTATATAGATATATATAAAATAAATGAATTAAAAAAACATAAATTCATAATTTAATTTATAACGTATACTTACTATCTAAAATCCAACTATGATTTTCATACATATATAATCGAAAATCTGTAAATAATCCATTGATTTATTATATAAAAGAATCCAATAGGGTTAAAATAATAAATATATACCTTGTGATATATTCATTCGCCGCCACAATAAATAAGATCCCGATAAAGCAATTGCTTCTCCAATAAAAAGAATTAAAAAGGTTTTTCCAGTATATCTATGTAATAATGGACGTGGTTGTTTATGTAACATAATGGGACTCAATAATTCTTTTTATTAAATTTCATACCTATTTCAATTATGACACTTCACCTTTAATATATAGGATTTATGTCATATAAATTACCCTGGAAATTATTGATTATTAATAATAATAATAATATAATAAATAAAATAAATAGAATAGAATGTTAAATTATCGTTGATATCATACCCAGGCACCACTTTATATGGACTAGCCCATTTTCTAAATGTTCTATAAAAATTTTCTTTAAATTAAAAAGAGATAATAATAAAACAAGTACATAATTATATTAAATAATATTTTTTAAATTTTATAATAAAGATTATATTAATTTTAAGGACATAAAATGTTAAATTTTAACTATTGATTTTATTTGAAAACTTTGAAGTTGGCAACACTTTTTTCCAGCTTGACACCGTGTTCTCTTTCATGTCAACTTCGATTCCTTCAATAAATTTCGAACAATTTTGACTTATGATGATGTGTTAAATCTTTTAAATTGAAAATATGGCTTTGAAAACTTGCGTTATCATTTATGTTTTATTTGTAATAGCTCAAGTTCGTCCTCAAGATGCAACTGTTCGTTCTTGTGGAAATTCAAAATGCACAGGTAAAATATATGATGTATATATATATATATAATATATATCCAGTTTCTAAAATATCAATTTATTATCATTTTTCTTATTTTTAGACCCAATATCTATGGCAATTACGACATTAAAATATAATGCGGACCATCCTTCCAAACTTTCATTTGCTAATTCAGATAAAGCGACAGTTTATGCCAAAGGAGATGATTTTTGGGAAGTGGAGGTAATGCATTATTTCTTAATTAAAATTAAAATAATAATTTTTATCATGATAATATTTATATATATTAAATTAATTATTTCTTTTTTTCTTATTGATAATGGTTTCAAAGTTCATAAAATATTTTTTTAAAAGTTGTTTTAAAAAAAAAACACGATAAAATTATGTTTTTTCTTTTAATATATTATTTAAGGAAAAAGAAATTGTTATATTTTAAATTGTTGAATAATCTATTTCGATATCTTAATTAGAAATTGATATTTAATAAATAAATGCATAATTAAGCTTAATTAATTAGAATTTAAATTTTGTAATTTTTGTCTGATTAAATAATATAATTTTTTTTTTATATATATATATAAATATATATTTAAAATAACTCGTTCTGATATCTGGCTTGAGTAAATCACCTCCATGAATTTTCTTTTCTCAATACATAAATTGGTTTTGAAAAATGAAACTCTTCCCAAAAGGAGATGAAAAGTAGGTTCAGATATTTTAAATCCCCTTCCACTTTTAGAATTCAAAAAATATGCAAAATTTAATAATAGAATACAAATATGAAAATTGTATGCTTAAGTTCCTCCAAAAATTTATTTCACAATTTTAAATATAAAAATATTAAATAAATTGTTAATAATTTAGTATATATTTAAATAATATTTAATATTTTTTTTTGACAAACTGTTAGATAATTTTTATTTATTTATCCCTCTTAGATAAATGAAAAACGTGGATTAGTCTCACCCTCATTTTTAAAAGAAACAAAAATTTTAAAAACAACATTAGTTTCGGATGAACGAGATAAAGAAATGAATCCATTACCAGCGGATTCTAATTTAGAAACTGATTCAGATCCATCCCAGTTAAATAATGAGCAAATTACTGTTGATTCAGATCCCACCCAATTAAAAGTTGAACAAATTACTGAAACTTTTGAAATAGTTGATGGAACAACCATATATTCACCTGTAGATCCTCAAACTATTGCTGCCACTGCTACTTTGAAACAACCAGAAAATACAGCTGAATTATCATTAGATTCTTCAAAAAAATCTGATGTCACTTCTGATATTGTTCCGGAAGGTGATCTTGTCATGGAAGAAATAAATAATACATACGAATTCGTTTCGACAGATGAAACTAAAACAAATATCGAAAAAAATGATGAATTAGCTAAGTTGGATACCAATGAGAATGATGAAAATAAAATGAATGAACTATTTCAAACAAAAGAATACATGGAAAATGATGTAAACACTGATGATCCCAACATAAAGAATTCTCCATCTAATGAGCAAAATGATGCAGCAAATAATGATATTAAATCGGATGAAACTAATGAAAATATTAAAATCGAAGAAGGTTTAACCATAACAACCAAAATAGAAATTGATCCTGATCAGGAAGGGAATTATTCAGACAATTCATCAACTGATAATATGCATTTTAATAAAACATCACAAAAGAACTTTGAACAGTTTACAGAACAAAGCAGAGAAGAAACTACAACTTCTGAATCAACTTCCACTACTACTGAATCAATCCCTTCGAATCCATCCATTGAAAAACTACCTTCATCCTATTCTACTTCTTATAAAGAAAGGCTTTTTCAAACTCCTCAAGAACAACTTGAGGCTGTAACATCAAGATTACAAGAACTTGCCAAAGAAGATTTCAACGAGCAAACAACTACCAGTAATCCATCCGAAGTAAAGAAAGATGAGAATGAGAATGATGATGAGGGTGATGATGAAGAAGAAGATGATGATGAGAATGAGGATGAGGATGAGGATGAGGACTTAGATGAAGAAGAAGCAGTTGCAAAAGCTCTTTTACGTGACACTGATTATTTGGAAAAAGAAAACACTTATAAAATGATCACTATCGATCTACCTAGTCATTTATTACATCCAATGGATAATAGTCAGGACCAAGATATCGAGCCTGAAACTGAAAATACCGAAGAATATGAAAGTACCACCGAAGAAGAAATGGGCGCAATCTTTGAAGAACTGAATATCTACGAAGATGAAACGTTATCTGAAGGTCAGTTATTTAATAAATATATTCGAGATATTGGTGCGGAAGATGATCTTGCAATTGAATCACCTTATCCTCCTGGACAAGATACCAACTCTCCAGGTTTCTTTGCCGGTATAGGAAATTATATTGCTCAATTAATTGGTTTTGGTTCCCCTGACTCACGTAAAATTGTAGAAGACGACGAAAACTTGGAGCTTACGCCTGAGAAATTGAGAGAAATGTATCCAAGGAGAACATTTGAAGAGAAACGTTTAGAGAAACTTTTAGAAACGCTTGCGAAACGTGAAGCAGCTGAAAAAGGTAATAATATCAATTCATTTTTCTAATCTTTCTTTTTAAATATATTTTTTTTTTTATAATATATTAATTATATTTATTAATGAATAATAACATATATGATATAAAAAACTATTTCTGAATATTATTCTGAAATAATTAATTATTAAAACTTCCTCTATTAATAAATTCCGATAATTTATATATTTTCGATCATTTATTAATTAATGTTATACAAATTTTTCTCACTTTACTTCTGACGGGGGGAAATGTAAAGGTAAATATTTTATAAAAGTATCCTGTAATGTATGAACCATCATTTTTTTTTTTTTAATGTGATAGAATTTAAAATTAAATAGTGAATATACCATATAAACTAGAATGTCTGTATTCTCTCTCTTTTATATGTTTTAATTTAATTTACTTTAATTCTTTTAAGATTGGATGGTTTTTATTTTATTCATTCCCAAGTCTTATTTATTTATCTATTTTATATTATTTGGAAATGATTTGAATTATTATTATACATTTGTTAAATTATTAAAGTTTTGGTGGTTGTTTTTATTTATAAGGGAATTTTGTAAATAAAACCACATATTGATATTTACAATGCAAAAATAATACACAACGTTTCGATTGCAGAAGTAGCAATCGAAACGTTGTGTATTATTTTTTTTTGTATTTTTTTGAATAAATTCACAATAATAAATATCAATATATGGTTTTATTTACAAAATTCCCTTATAAATTATACATTTGTCTATATAAAACGTAGATTTATATATTTATTTTTCGAATGTACATATTTATTATATTTAGTGTAAAATATGGATGATATTTTTATTTTATTTTTATTTTTTATTCTTCCCTTGTCTTGTATTTAATAGAATAATTGTCATGATTATCAATACTTTTAATAATTATACTATTATTTTTCAGAATAAGTAAAAATTAATAAAACCACAACATTATTTAGAAATTACTTATTTCAATCCATTTTTCAGCTGCCTGTGAAGCTGGAGAACCAACTTGTCCCAGGAGACTTCAGAACAACTACTACTATCCAGGGATCAATGTAAGTAAATATATACTTGATAATCTTTAAAGAGATTGAAAAAAAATAAAGAAGCGTTTCTCTATTTTAATTGAATTTTAATTCTTTAGCTTACAGATATTCTCAACTTGTATAATATTGTATTCCAATATGATACATTATTTTATCTTCTAATCTCTGCATGTACTGTTCTCTGTTTCACCCTTGGGTATTACTTTATTGAGGTAAGTTGGTTAATTAATATTTTTAGATCTACCTCCGTAGCTCAACAGAAGCAAATTCATTAATTTTTATAACTGAGTGGTTGTTTAGAATAAGAAATTAGATGGATCACTTATTGCTAAAGTCAATGAATTAGAAAAAGCTTTACTTATTGCTAATAAAGAATGTACTATTCTTAAAGAAGATTTAAAGCTCAATGAAGAACAAGTAGTGGGACAGAGACCCTTTGACCCTAGCGATTACGAAAACGAACTTGGGGAAAGCCTGGTAATTAAATTGTTCATTTTATTTTTATATTTTTTTTTTATTTACTAGATTTCTTGAATAAATCTAGTAATTTTTAAGTTTTTTTTGCTTTATTGTAGCTTGCTAGGCAAGAATTACAAGATAAAATAAATGAACTTGAAAAAGAATTGCAAGAATCAACCGAAAATGGCGTGGAGCTTAATAAAATTTTAAATGAATATATCTCAACACAATCAGGGTCAGAAACCATCACGAAGACAATCGACCAATTACAGGATCAACTGGATCTACAAAGGGAGATGATAGCAAATCTAAACGCGTCCATCGAAGAAAAAAATATCGAGGCAATTAATTTTATCTAAAGATTCACAATTCTTGCCAGAGTAGGTTTTTTTTACAAGTTGTTTAGTTTTCTTAAATATTTCCATTGATGTTTAATACAATTTTCATCTGTCGTCATATATATATATATATTACAATAAAAGAAAATAATAATAAAAATATATATATTAAAAAAAAAAAAATAATAATTATACAAAATATATATCAAAAAAAAAAATATCAATATATGAAAATAAATTTAAAAGTCTTTATGTTTATCTATAATTCTCTTGCCCTTACTACACTTAGTCACAACCACACAACACCAAGCGAACATATTAAAAAAAACCTAGCTCAGCCTTCGATTTATTTATTTATATTATTTCTTTACGAATATTAAAAACTTTTACTATTTTATAGAACAAAAATTTACAACTAGAATTGAATAATAGTAAAAAGGCAGGAATAGCTTCAGATAAATTAATTGCAAAGGTATTTATATAATTTCCATTTTTTGTTTCTTTTTCTTTATTTCTTTCCTTTTTTTTCATTTATTAGCAATTATTCACGAAAAACTTTATTTTCGCATTTTTTTAGTTGAGACATAATCTAGATATATTAACTAAAGATAAAAAAAAATTGCTTGAAGAAATAGATTCATTGAAAAGTCATTATTCTAAAGTAGGTATTTGTTTTTAAGTTTTTTTTTTTTTAATTTCTGTTTAATTTTTATTTTCATTTTATTTTTATTTCTATAAGTAAATTTTTTCTTAGGAATTAGAAAACAAATTAACTGAAAGTGAATATTCTTTGAGTCTCTTGTCAACCAAGGATAACGAGATTAAAATATTGCAAGATAATCTCCGTAATCTAAAGGAATTGAATGAAATAGAATGTCCAAAGAAAATAGAAGAATTAATTCAAGCTAGTGAAATCCTAGCAACTAATGAAATGCTTACTAATGAACGAGATTCCTTAAAAGATCAATTGAGAAAAGAGGATGAGTCCAGAAAATTACTTGAAGGCAGGCTTTAGCTCATTTTTTATATAAAATTATAATTAAGGTTAATCATTAGTTATTTGAATTACTTTGAATTTATACTTTGAATTGTTTTGCGAACTTCCATTTAAAACAACATTCATAATCGTTGCTGCTTTATGAACATACATGCATGACACTTAATTTTTCACAAGCTAGTTTTATATATATATATATATATGTATGTATATATACATATGAAAAGTTAATTCCCGACTGTTTTCACATGTTTTGTGAAATTTAAATCTTTACGTTTCGGTGCTCTCTTTTTGCCATTTTCAAAATAATTTTGTGATTCTGGTCATGCCTTAGTCGGTGTGGCTGAGTCATAGTTGGTATTTTGAATTGAATGAATGGATAAAATTTCTAACTTACTGTGTTTTGAAGCACTGACACTGTCAAGAACAAACCTGGTCAGGTAAGAGAGAAACTTGTGCGGGAGATTTTTAGAGCATCAGAACACAGTAAGTGAGAAATAACCCATCCATTCAAGCCGAAATATCAACTGAGTCTTAGCCACACCAACAAAGACATGACTAAAATAACAAAATTATTTTGTAAATGGCAAAAAAATGAACATCGAAGCGTAAAGATTTAATTTTCACAAAAGTATGTGAAAACAACCCGATATTAACTTTTCATAATCAAAACTTTTATATATATATATATATATATAATATGTATATATATCAATCAAATTGCTTTTAAAATCTAACCCTATTAAACAGCATAGGAATATTTATAGTTATTTAAAGTTATTAAGCAATTTTTTTACTTAAATGAGATAAAATTAGGTAAACATTCCAGAAGAAAATTTATAAAAACAAGTAAGTTGTAATATTTTATTTTATGCTTATAATATTTTATAAGAATGCTTTTTGCATGCTTATTTGACTATAAACTTTACTTTTTCTTAATTCCCTATTCTTCAAATAATGTTTAATTACTCTTATAAATTAATTAAATAAGTTTCTTTTTAATTTATTATTTTTATTCTGTCAATAATCGAATTATTTATTTTAATGAAAAATATTAAAAGTATTTATCATTGTTTCTTTATTTCAAACTAAATACTTTTATTTATTTATATAAAAAAGTACAATTATCTATTAGGTATTTATTTTTCAAAATTTTACTTTTACAAAATTATTATTTTTTTTAATAAATGGGTTAAGAAAGATATTTTGATTATTTAATACTTGTGATTTTTCTATCAATGTATTTGAATTAGATGTTTTAGATAGAAGATCTATTTATATTAATATATTTTTAATATTCAATAGTAAAAGTTTACTTTAATTAGTCTTACAAAATTAAAAAAAAAATCCAATTTTAAAGAAAGGAGTGTAAAAGGAAAAAAATTCTGTTTTGACTATTATCAGATGTATTGTTGGGGGGGGGGGGTATTTGTATTATCTAGGAATGGTTAAAATAATCCTAAACAATCTAGCTTAGTCTGCTTGTATTGTATGTTTAGTTTTAGTATACACCTAAAATTTATTTATCACCTGCACATATATTTATATATATTACAAAATAGAAAACATAGCTAAAGAAAAGAACAAACAAAAATAAAAAAATAGTAAAAAATCACTTATTTATTTATTTAAAATAGGATATTAGTTTGAAAATTTTCTGATAAGCTCTAAAAAAATATATTTATTTCCATTTTTATAAATATTAAATTGATATACGAGGTGTGTCTAAAAAGTTCGGTGAATGGTATGATAAAAATATTAAAAAGAGAATGTTAATTGTAAATACCTTTATTAACCTTCCAAATATTCTCCACTTACCACAACACACTTCTGACAACGTTCGTATAACGGTTGGTGAAGTCTTGATGTGGAATCGTTCTCAGAGTAGCCGTCACAACGTTCAGGCCGGCAATCCACAAGCAAGACACCAGAAAACACTACTTACTGTGTCTTTGTTAATACCCAATTCTTCGGCTATTAGTCGCAGAGTCAATCGCCGATCTTTTGTTAGCATCTCTCATACACGTTCAGTGATTTCTGGTGTCCTGCTTGTGGATTGCCGGCCTGAACGTTGTGACGGCTATTCTGAGAACGATTCCATATCAAGACTTCTCCAACAGTTTTCAAGCGTTATACGAACGTTGTCAGATGTGGGTTGTGGCTAGTGGAGAGTATTTAGAAGGTTAATAAAGGCATTTACAATTAACATTCTCTTTTTATGTTTTTATCATACCATTTACCGAACTTTTTAGACACCTCGTATATATATTAAGATTTCATTAAACAGTCATAACGGTAGAAAAACATTGAATAGAATGTATGAAAATTAAAATTGTTTATTTTAATCATTGATTTTGAAGAATAAATGGTGATTCTCAGTCAAATAAAACCCTTAAGTAACCATTTATCATATATTATAAACAGTTTGAAAAAATTAATTTAGAATATAGGTCAGCTCTCATAATTTGATTATATTATTAATTAAGTTATACAGAAGAAGGAGGAAAAGATTTTTTATTCTATTCTAATGATTAAAAAAGTTAAAAGAGAGAAAATAATTTATGTGAAATTAGTTACAGGTTCAATATTATATTCTTAATTTAAATTTGCATGTTTTTTACAAATTATATATATATATATATATATATATATATATATTAGGACATATTTACTAAATAATATAAAATATAAATAAAAATATTCTTTTGTTTATTATTATTTTCAAAGAATAATTATAATAATTCCATCCTATAATTTATAAAGTGATAATTTATTAATAATATAAAAATTAAAAATAACCATTTGATATTTAATGTAAAAATCTGATTTAGTATAATGAAAAGGTAAGTATTTTTATAAAAAAAAAGATATAAATAAGTAAATTAATAATGAATATGTTTTTAATTATAAAGAAAATTAATGTTCGTCAAATTGGGGAGAGGGTGGAGTAACATATAGATAAAAGGTACCTATCGATCATATAACAACTTAAATTTAAAATTTCGACCTTATTATCATTCAATAATATTTTATTTAAATATAATAAACGCTGATCGTTTACTAATTTATTTTAATTAAAATTAATATTTTTTTTTTATTTAATATATTTTTAAAAATTTTCTTTCATTAATACTAGCTCTTAAAAAAATATTTTAATTTTTTTTTTCTTTTTTTCTTAAATCTTTTTTATTATTTAGATAATTTACGACTTTTAAGTGAAGATTTTAATAAAATAAAGCAGAATTTAGAAAAAGCTGAACATGAAAAATTGGATTCGGAAAATAGGCTTGAAGTACTTTCAAATTATTTTAAAGAAAAAGAAACGGAATTACAAAAGTAATTATTTAAAAATAAATTTTTTTTTTTTCTATTCCCGTTTATATTATATATATATATATTATAAAATGTTATTATTCTCCAGGAGAATGGGAATTCAGGAAGAAATATTTAAAAAAAAGAATATTGACGCAAATTCTTTTCAAGAAATAATTATTTCCCTTCAAAAAGAAGTTGAAAATTATAAGTAGGTTCTTTTTAATTAAATTATATAATAATTATAACTAAATTTGATCACAATAATAAATATTATTTTTAATTTATATTTAAGATCTCAAAATGATATTTTACAAAAAGAAATTGTTGATCAAGAAAGAGTATTGAAACTTCAATTAACAACACTTGAAAAGAAATATCAAGATCATTGGGTAAATTTAACACGAAACGATTTAAATTATTATTGTTTATTAGTTTATTGAAAATATTATTTATAATGCAATTTTCAATTGTAAGATCACGGCTCGTCAAACCGAAAGAAAATTGGATGAATGTAAACAAGAAGCTGCACAACTTAGAAACAGACTAACTATTGTGGAGAAGAATATTGTAAATCAATCACAAGATCCAACACTTATTAATAGTAAGTTAATTTTTAAACTAATTTTAGTTTTATATGGAGGAGGGGGTGAAATTTTCAAATATAAGATATTTAGTAGAATATAAATTTGCAATGGATAAGTTACTAGAAAGACGGCTTAAGAAAAATTTATTTTTTTTTGTATTTTATTCTTTTTTCAATTCCTACTATTTTAGTTAACACTCTCCCTATGTATATTTTTCTTGTACAAATTTTTAATCGTTAATACAGTGATTCTCAACCATTGTACCGCGAGATTATAAGGCTTTTAAACATTTTCGCCTTTTTTCTAAATTTTTTCAATTTGGTTCTTAAAAAAAAAGAGGTATACCGTTTTTGGGATCACTTTTTTCCAATATGGTAAACTTTTACACTTATCTTTTTCTTTGTGTGCCGCCAAATTTTTAAACCGTTAAAAGTGTGCCGCGGTAAAAAAAAAAGGTTCAGAATCACTGCGTTAATAAAATACTTTTTATTCATCAACTCATATACATTTTTTTTAACTTGTACTTGATGTTAGTAGTTTTTTAAAATATTATTTCATTAATTAATTTTAGTTTTATATGGGAGGAAAAAAAATTTGTCTGGCAATTGCTAAGTTGATATGTCAGCTTAGAAATTTCATGTCTTTGGATCGAATGTCGAATTTTTTGAATTGATGTTTAATTAATTTTTAATATATTAAATCGAGTTTTAGTAGTTTTAAGTAGGAATTGATTTTAAAATTTTGTTTTTATTTTGTTAAATGTTCAACATAGATAAAATAGTAATTGCCACTTTGAAAAATGATGAAATTATTAAATTATTTCTTAAATTCCAGTTATTTCTTAAATTCCAGAAATCAATCGATTTCTTCTAAAATTATGCTAAATATAATTTCTGTTTGATTTTCAGGACTTGATCCAAATGGGGATTTATCGCCCCATCCTATGGGAGTTCCAATGTCGACGTCGCCATGGCGTGATATGACTGAAATTTTGGGTTTTCCGCCATGTCCACAAATCCCTCCTGGCGCTTTCATGGCTCCTCCACCGTTCCTTCCACCACCTCCACCTGAGATGCCATTAATGCCCGTGCCACCTCATTTATATCCGGGTGATCGCCGACCACCCCCATTAGGACGAATGTCATCTCCTCCTCCACCAGGATGTGAACATTCACCTCCAACTTCTCCGCGGATTGGCCCATTTTCACCAATTCTCTATAATATGAGATATGCTACGCCACCGCCACCTCCCCAACCTTCATTAGCTTCTCCTTTTGACCCATATTCTAGACGTCCTCCTTCAGCGTCTTGGGAAGACCGATTCCAAGCGCAATCGCCTCCTAAAAGAGGCAATACTTCCAGAAATAGAGGTAATTTTATCAATTTAACATAAAAGAATTATTAATTAATCTTGAAAATTTTTAATCTATTTTCTACAAATTAAAAAAAAAATATTTTTAAAAAAATGATAATAAAATCAAGAAATTAAAAATTTTTTATTAAAAAAAATTTACCATAAAAAAAAACTGAAAATTCTTATTTTTTTTTTTATATTTTAGGTGAACAAAGCTCAGGCAATTCATCCGAGTCAAACGAGAAATCAAGTCAACATAGTGGTCAAGTTTAAATGATAACTTGAAAATTGGAACAAAGCTATAAAAAAAATCTTATATTTAAATAAAAATCAATTGTTTATATGTTAAAATAATTTTATGTAGTTAATCGAATTCTAAATTGAAAATAAATACGTTTTAAAAACTTTTTATTTACTTTAATTAACAATAAACAAGGAATAACAATTATTGCTTAGAAGGCATGCTAATTGTATATAAATCGAACTTTTACAAACAAAATTATATCTAAAGAAGTGAAATATTCAAGATTATGTGATTAATTAATTAACAATTGGATTTTTTTTAAATGAACATATTAAATATAAAAAATAGTTCCATATTATTTTTTTTTATACTTAGTAACATTATTCTAATCGTTTTTATCAAATTTAATATATAAATTCATTGAAATGATTTATGATTCTTTTATCACTTGATCACAAATCAATGACATGTGTTCATCAGCAGTTACCCAATAGTGCAGCAGCAAAACCTGGTCAAAAATTTCTTAAGTTGAATACGACTGTTTTAAATTGCTTATAAATCTTGCCTGAAATGAATAAAAAGAAAAGTGAAAATAAAAGGAATGGAAAAAGAAGGTAAAAAATAAAAAATAAATTATTCCAACTTAGTTAAAAAAAAAGTAAATAATACTTTTAAAATAAATCTGTTCATATTCATTGAAGTCAATTAAAAAATAAATTAAATAAAATGAAAAAGATAATTAAAAGGCATAGATTTTGTTGAAATTCACCTTTTTGGAGGCCATTGTTCGTCTTTATCAGTTAATGGCACATAGAGAACACCCATTAGGGTCTTTCGTTTGAAACTTCCATCGGCATTCTTATCAATTTGTTCCAAATTCTGATTACCTCCTGCAGGTCCGATAGGCACGATTAATCTCCCACCTGGCTTCAATTGCTCCACAAGCTGAAAAGGAATTATCATCAATCGATTCATAATAAAAGATAATAAATAGAATAAATGAATTACAGCTTCTGGAAGTGTAGGAGCAGCAGCACCAACATGAATCACATCAAATGGTGCTTTATCAGGAAGCCCAAGTCGACCATCACCGACTAAAATAAAATGTAACTAATAATTTTTAAAGAAAATACGAGGGTGGGGTGAAAAGTTTACGGCTTGACCAAGAAAAAGGATGTTTTTAAATTTTTTTTTGCCTTATTTTTCAACATTCAAGATAGCTGAGACCTGTACGATGTCAGCTGAACGTGTGCGAAATATTTTGCACAAGCCTTTGAACATGGAAAGCTTTGTGCAAGGTGGGTGCCGCATTTGCTAACGTTACACCAAAAACTGCTTCGAAAAACCATTTCTACCGACAATTTGGCGCTGTAGGTGTAATCCAAACGAATTTTTGCGTCGATTCATAACTGTTGATGAGACTTAAATTAAATTAAATTTAATTAATTAACTAAATTAGAACACCGTTATGAGAAATGAATCAGTGCTGATGGAGATTATGTTGAAAAATAAAGCAGAAAAAAAATTAAAAACATCGTTTTTCTTGGTCAGGCCGGAAACTTTTCACCCCACCCTCGAATAATTCAATGAATCTTTCTTGTTCATACCTAATAATTGAAGTCGTTCCGAATTTAATAATTGAGGGTTATCGGACATAACATTATCTATAGATAAATCAACTAATTCTTTTATATGGTCGATACCATAAACATAACTATTATTGCCACTCATAAGAGCCATACAAACAGTTAAGTATCCACTTCCAGAACCAACATCAAGTGCACGACTACCTTCTTTCAAATGATCTTTCAATAATTCCAAAACATGTGCATGCTGAAAGAATTTAGATAAAAGTAGCAGAAATCAAGAATTAATAGATTAATAAAAAGAAGTGAGTAAATCCTACCAAAGACGGTTTATTGAAGAAGAAAAAGGAGGGTAGGGAGTGAATTATAATAAGAGTAATTTTTCTATTATTATAAATATATTCAAATATTTTAATTTACTCATGCTACAATTTTATTGTCCAACTGAAAAATGTGAGTTAGAGTTATATATATATATATGTGAGGTTTTATTTTAATTTCCCCTGCAATAAAATATCTGCTAGGATTTACCCAAAAATATTTAAAAATAAAAACTCATAATAATTAAATTAGTTATTATAAATACACAAATCACCTTAGTATAATAATTTTAAATTTATCATTTATTTAAGAAAATTTTTATCTCTATGAAATAAACTCACATAAGATAGATTATTTTATTGATTTATAAAAACAAATTACTAGGAAACTGTCATTACCTACAACGTTTTGATTTTTTTTTCCTCTAAAGTGACCGTAAAAATAAAGATATATGTTTGATAGTCTTTCACATGATTAAAAATTGTATAAAACTGCTATATATAGAATTTCGGCTTGATTGAATCGCTGAAAGTACCGAATTAATTTTTTACATTTTTTAACCCTTTAACACCCAAGGGAAATATTTTTCCCTTCTACAAAAATCGTCGATTGTTTAATTCTTATTGTATCGATATTTTTTTAACTGAATATCAGAATACAATGTATGCCCAAGGCGGGAAATGATTTTCTTAACGAATAAAAAAAAACAACTGTCAAACTTTATTGCGCAAAAATCATAACATTCGCTGGCTGAACTATTAATATCTTGAAAGTGTTTTCCACTTGAGAAAATAAAATAACTGTATTTTGTCAGGTGTTTTATATTATTTGTTAAGTATAATTTTATAAAATAATAGGATAAACTGCAGAATATTAGGACGAGTACCTAAAAATTGCAAATAATCTAAAAAATGTTTCCCTCTGGTCCATATCCTATGTATTCGTTGTAGTATTATTGTATGTAGTGCTTTATGATAATGCAGGGGTGTCAAACTCATAGGTACATTTGTGTTTTCAAGCAGCAATGAATAACTCATTAAGGCACAATCCATTGATGAACACATGGTCAAATTCAAAGGCCACAACATTATGAAGCAGTACATCAAAAATAAACCTATAAAATGGGGGTTCAAGATGTGGTGTAGATGTGAGTCTTTTTTTAACTCCCCTGTTTTGCAACATAAACTTAAGATGCAGAACACCAAAGCCTGCGGCACTGTTCGCACGAATAGAAAAAATGTGCCAAAGTCATTACCATCTGATAAAAGAATGAAAAGAGGCGACATCCATGCCGTAAGTACAAAAGGTATAACATTTGTAAAATGGATGGATACTAAAGCAGTCCATATGTTGACCAATTTCATATCTCCGTGTGACAACTAGCACAGTAAAGAGGAGGCAGGCAGGAACTGCTCAAAAAATAAATGTTACATGTCCGAAAGTAGTGATGAGGTATAATAAATATATGGGCGGGGTGGACCTTATGGACCAGCGTAAAGCATGTTATCAGGTTGATCGCAAGGCCAAAATCAGATATTACCTGCGCCTCTTTTTTGATATCTTAGATATCGCTATGAATAACTCCTATTTAATTTACGTAAAGTTGCACGAAAAACACCGAGTAGAAGGTCCTCTTTTGAGCAGCCTCGAGTATCGTCAACATGTAGCGCGAGGTCTAATAAATAATTTTACATGTAGACAGCGATCAAGACCCACTTTAGTCTCATCTGAAAAGCTCCGCATTGGAAATAAACGAAATTTGCCAGCGCACAGCATGGAAAAAGCAGAAAAACTGAAGCGATGCGTAAATTGTGCAAAACGACGCATAGAAAATAGGACACATAATAAAAGTGTTATGTGCAATGTCCACTTGTGCTTCACAAGTAAACGAAATTGTTTCGTAGAATACCATAAATAACTATTTATTTTACTAATCTGATAATTTTTATTATATTTTTTGTATTACAAAGCAATAAATAAAATACCTATATAATAATCCTAACACTGTTTATTTACTTTTATGGACCATAGGGAAAAATATTTCCCATGAAATTATAGTAAACCTATCAACCCTTCTATGTTTTTCTGGTGATATTCTCTTACTTTACACCCACAATAGCTAAAATATTGTGTTGTATTGGCATATTTAGTCTTGGACATCTTATGGTCCTGTAAGGGTTAACACGTTCACTGCAAATCACGCGCCAGCACGTGACGTGGTGCCATCAACAAAGAGCCAAACACGCGCTGGTTTAATAAATATTATTTATTAATTTTAATTTATAATTTAATTAATTAAATTTAATTTAAATATAATATGTTATTTAATCCAATTCAAATTGCGAGATAGTCGAGTGGAGACACTCCAGATTTTTTCAAATTTAAATATTATATGACTAGTTGTGATTTTAAATTTGTTAACACAAGAGACAGTAATCAATTTGACGGTTCATATTTCTTTTCATTTTTCAACCATATATGTATTTATTGAGTGCCCTCGGGTTGTGATACGAGTCGGACGTATGTTAGTGTTAGGCCCGATTCACACACAAGTGGCGTATCGCACTGGCGTGGTTCTGGCGTGGAACAGGTTTGTTAATGTAATTGCATTAGCTTATGACTCAATACCCACAGATATGGCGTATGGCGTGTTGGAGGCGTTGAAAATGGCACGAAGACCACTCCAAATGGTCTAGAAGTGGCGTGCCAGTCCCTACGAGCCACCGGTGGAGTCGGAGCGGAGTGGTCTTCGTGCCATTTTCCACGCCTCCAACACGCCATATCTGTGGGTATTGAGTCATAAGCTAATGCAATTACATTACAAACCTGTTCCACGCCAGAACCACGCCAGTGCTATACGCCACTTGTGTGTGAATCGGGCCTTAGTGTTATTGTCAGTGTCAGTGCTAATGCCGGGGATTCTTCAGAGCTTCAGAGATTTAAAACGCAGTATATCGAACAAACACCAACATTTCCCACCCATTCAACCCGAAATACCAATAGAGACTCTTGGTTAAGGGTTTAATTTATGTCTTCTCGAGAACTATACGAATTATAGATTGACAGAATTAGAAAATAATCTCTATGTCAACTTATTTAAAAAAAGGCAAATTGAAGGTTATTAGTAACAAAAAAAACCGAGGGTTAGTCCTAAATTAATTTTCTCATTATTCATATTAATAAAATCTACAAATATATAAACTATTAATTATAAATTTAAAGACAAAGAGAAAAGTTAAAAATATGATCTACGATAAAACTAAAAATAAAATAATATAAAAATAATCTTATATATATATAAATATACATATATATATATATACCATATGAGGTGCACTAATTGTTACTCCAAATCCAATTGTTTGAGGTGTATCTCTGTAGGCATTATTTTTACAATAATTCCCACGATCGACTTTTTTCATTACATCATAGACTTGATCACTTCGTATGATTGCATTTTCTTAAAATGAAAAATAAAAAATTAATATAAATTATTTAGAATTCATTAAAGACTTAATAATATTTGTGAGTTACCTCTTAATTTATTAACCATCTCTAAATTATTACTTCCATGTGATCGCCATGCCATGGTTGAATGTTTTATCAGGAATATTAGTTTCAAAAATGTATCTATTTTTAAAAACATAGAAAAAATTGTTTAATTAAAAATATATCATAAATCAATGAAATTCAAAATAATATATATATAATATTAAGAGATTATGAAATAAACCTGTATATTTAATCTAAAATAATTTTAAAAAAATTTTGGTTAGATATTTATATGAAATATAAATATAATTAATGAATTTTAATTACCAAAAATGTATTATTTAATTATGTAATGAAGGTATGATCAAAGAATATAATATATATATTATAATATATTTACAAATTATTTCGATTTTTCTGTAAAACAATGTTAATGTTAAATGTTAAATTAGAACTCCCCTTTACTAGTAATGATATCAATTAATATTAATTATGTCTACATATTCTATTGGATTATTTCGATTTGGTTTCAATTTGGTTCCATTTGACAGAAACAAAATGAAATGCCAACTTCACCCTACCTGAGTTTAAGCTCACCTATTCAATCACACTCTATTTTTAATTTTAATTAAATAAGTTACACACTTGAAAAATAATAAATAAATTGGCAGGAATATTAATAAATAAGAAAATCATAAAAAAAAAAAAAATTAAATTATTTTGAAATTCACACTCGAATGAAATTTGATATATTTAATTTTTATAATTTACTTTTAATAAGAATTTTTAAAATATATATATATATATATATAAATTTTAAATTATATTTGTTAGAAATTAATTGAATTCTATTTTTTTATATTCTTTGGATGACATAAATGAAAGTCTATTTTAGCAAATGTTTTGACTGAAACATTTTTTTTTTTCAACCCTTTTTTTCTTACAGACTATCTTTTATTCCTATCTCTGATTTTTGAACAAGTGTCAAATACTATTCAAACATTTATTTTGGATATGCATTTATACAAATATATATAAATACACCAAGAAGATTTTACTAGTTTAACTATTTTCTTAAAATATAATAACTAGGAATATAATCAAATAACAATGACAGATAAAGAAATATCTGGTATATATTTCATATTTTTTTAATAGAAAATTAATGTTATTATCACATAGCGAATGTTTTTTTTAGCATGATTTAACTATCATTATAAGATTAAAACAATGCGGTTTTTATTTATAAAAATATTTTGATATATAATAAATAATAATAAATAAATATTCCATATTATTTTCTTACATTGAATTATATATATATATGTGATTTAAACCGATTAAAATTTTTACAAATATATTTCTAATTCCATAAATATCAATTTTGTAGCTAAAGTTTTTTATTGTAGACAGGATCATACTACTTATATATATATATATATATTTATGGAAATTTTTAGTAATATATAGATAATAAAGATTTATTAAAAGTAATATATACATATACATATATATATATATGTATATATTACTTTTAATATCCTTTTATTCAAAACTTAATTTATTTATTCTATTTTAAAATTTATTGCATGGTATACTAATAATATCTCAATGTACAATATAAGTAATTTTATTTCTTTTTTTGTTTTTTAAGAGTTTGACGAAGGGACCGAAGAAAAAGCGATTAATGAGGAGTATAGAATATGGAAAAAAAATACTCCATTCCTTTATGACTTGATTATGACTCATGCATTAGAATGGCCATCATTAACTGCACAATGGTTACCTGATGTCATTAGGTAGATTATTTAAATTTTTACAATTTTTTATTGGATATTAGTAAATATTTTTATTATAATTTCTCAAAATTGATAAAATATTTTCTACATATAATTTAACCGAAGTTGTTTAATACTAAAATTGAATTATTTAAGGATTTGTAAAAAATCTATGCACAGGATACTAATGACTTAAGAATATCTAAATGTGTTGAATTTATAGTCCCTATTAAAATAAAGCCAATTATTGAGTGAATAATATTCATTTTTATACTAAAAATGTTGTTAGGCCACTTTCCAAATTAACAATCAGATTCGATATAAAATTTGAAGGAGTCCAAGTCAGTTCAACATATTTTAACATGCTTCAAATTATAAAAAAACATTTCTAACTTTATTTTTCATATCTTTACAACACTTTAAAGACATAATTTATACGATTCAAAACATTTTAAAATAAATAACTTAATAAATTAAAAAACAATTTGCATTTACTCATCTACATTTTGTGTGTGTGAAAGGAATTTGAAGAAATCATGATGCCCCGGTGGTATATATCGTAATAAGTCAATTACATCTACCACTGTGGAGTCATGTCGAAAATGATCTTCTCTGGCTCCGGCTAAATTAAATTAAGATATCATTGAAGCCGGAGTCAAAGCTGATCTTTCGTCATGGCTCCACTTAAATCGCTGATGTTCAGACTAACCCAGAGATGATTGAAAAATTGAGCATGAAAAAGTTTTTTTTCAAGTGGGTGCCGCGATGATACAATGCACCATGCCACAAGTCCATGAAAACAATGTCAAAATTGAACGAATTCGGCTTTTATTTGCTTCCTCATCCCCTGTATTCGCCAGATTTAACCCCCAGCGACTACTGGCTCTTTGCTGATCTCAAAAAAATGCTTCAGGGAAAGATATTTGGCCTGAATGAGGAGGTCATTGCCGAAACTGAAGCCTTCTATAAACATGGTATAGAAATGTTGGAAAGGCGTTGGAAAGATTATATCGCTCTAAAAGGAGATTATATTGATGAATAAAAATGATTTTTGAAAAAAAAAATGTTGTTTTCGTTGTTACTCTCGGGACTTATCGAACGATGTGTTAATTTGACTGTGGGCTCAATATAACATTTTTGAATCTTCTTGGTTAATAAATTCAGGACTTTAAAATTTACTTTTCATTCATTCAACTTATAGAAAATTTTATCCGGTTCATTTTTGACAAAATACTTCCAAGATATTTTTAACCAGTTTTTGTGATTCTCTGTTATAAAAATTATAATAATTCTATCTTAATTTAAGTAGAATTAGACTTAAGCCATTTTCAAAATAAACTACTCAATTAATACTTGATAAAAATGCTGATTATGATTTAAAATATTAAATTTTTATTATTATTTTTTTTTTGTTTGACTTTTTCAGACCAGAAGGTAAAGATTATAGTATTCATCGTTTAATTTTGGGTACACATACTTCCGATGAACAAAATCATCTTCTTATTGTTGGTGTACAATTGCCCAAAGAAGACCCGAATATTGATATTTCTAATTTAAATGAATGCAACGAAAAAGGTAAAAAAAAGATTTATTTAATTTTAGTAGAAGAAAATCATATTTTTATTTTACTTTCATTTGTGTCAATATCCATAAATTGTATTTTTTATTTTAGACTTTGGTGGTTTTGGTTCAGTTAGTGGCAAAATTGAAGTAGAAATTAAAATAAATCATGAAGGGGAAGTTAATCGCGCCAGATATATGCCTCAAAATCCATGCGTTATTGCCACTAAAACCCCATCAAGTGATGTTTTAGTTTTTGACTATACGAAACATCCAGTTAAGCCAGATTATCCAATTGGGGAATGTCATCCCGATCTTCGTCTTCGTGGTCATAAAAAAGAAGGATATGGATTGAGCTGGAATCCAAATCTAAATGGTCATTTACTCAGTGCTTCCGATGATCATACTATCTGTCTTTGGGACATCAATGCCACCCCAAAAGAACATCGAGTTATTGATGCAAGAACAATATTTACGGGTCATACTGCAGTTGTTGAAGTAGATAATTTTCTTTAATATTTATTTTCTTTTATTTCAACCTTTTATAAAGATTTTGATTTAATTCTATTATTTTTAATATTTATTAAATATTGCATTCAAAATGTGAAAATTAACAAATTGAAACTTTTCTTAAGATAATTTGTTATTTTCGCAAAAATAAAATTCAATTTAATAATAATAATTATTAAATAAAATTCAACTAATTTCATTTTTAAATGTCATTTAATTTATTTCATCATTTAATATTTTAATAAGTGTTTCCTTATATTTATATATATATATATATATATATATGAATCTATATGAATAATAAATAGGATTAAATGGATCATAAATTGTTTTTAGGATGTAGCTTGGCATTTATTGCATGAATCTCTGTTTGGATCGGTGGCTGATGATCAAAAACTCATGATCTGGGATACTCGTTCTATGAATACAAATAAACCATCGCATACAGTCGATGCACACACTGCAGAAGTGAATTGCCTTTCTTTTAATCCATACTCGGAATTTATATTAGCTACTGGCAGTGCTGACAAGGTAATATATTCAAACTGATAATACAAAAAAAATGTCAGCTATCAATTTCAATTAAATAAAATTTATAATATATTTTTATTTTGCAGACAGTTGCACTATGGGATCTTCGTAATCTCAAATTAAAGTTACATTCATTTGAATCTCATAAAGATGAAATATTTCAAGTGAGTTTTTTTAATTCATTATTTGAAATGTTTTTACTTTAATTACGAAATAATTTAACTAATTTTTAATCTATCTGCTTAATTAATAATTAAATATACTATTTTAAAATTGACTCACAAATAATTTTTACTATCTCGCCAGATTTCAAATTGCAAGATAGTCGAGTGGAGACACTCCAGCTTATTGACTTTAGTGATGATTAATATTCAATATCTCACAACTTTCTCATTTTTTTTAAGTAGCTATAAAAGCTCTCAAAAGATAAAAATTTTCTTTATATCTAAAAACAAATTAATTTAAAAAAATGATTCAATTCTTCAGATTATTATTAGAAAAAAATGATTTGTTAACTTTTTAGATAATAGTTTTGAAATGATATAAATTTATTATAATATTTTTTAAATTTTAGGTCCAATGGTCACCACATAATGAAACTATATTAGCTTCAAGTGGCACTGATAGACGTTTACATGTTTGGGATCTTTCAAAAATAGGAGAAGAACAAACTCGAGAGGATGCTGAAGATGGTCCACCAGAATTACTTGTAATTTTTATTTTATACTGCAAACAATTGAAAATTTATTTTTATTTACCTTCACTTATTTTAATATGAACACTTATACTTGTTTATTTCTTATAGTTTATTCATGGAGGACATACAGCTAAAATATCAGATTTCTCATGGGATCCTAATGAGGCATGGGTGATTTGTTCAGTTTCTGAAGATAACATAATTCAGGTAATACGAAATTTTCTTAAATTGAATAATCCATTGTATTATTTATTAATCAAATACTTATAAGAATATGAACTGATTCAATTTTCTATTAGAAAACAATTTTTAAGAACAATTTCATAATTCCAGGTGTGGCAAATGGCTGAGAATATATTTAATGATGATCTCGATGGTGGAACAATTCAAGAAAAACAAGCTCCTACTTTGGCAAATTGAGAAAAACTTTAATTTTTTTATTTCAATGTTCCTTTTCATCATTCTAATATTATTTGGTATTTTAATTTAAATTAACACATTATATGTATAAATTTGTTATATTCTCGAAAATTTTGTTTAGAATCGAAGAGTTCTAAAATAAATATTATTTAATTCAATTTGCGTAAAATTTTAAATTTTAGTTAAAGAGGGATTTATTTGGCTATTATAAAATGAATAAAGAAATTTTTTTTCTGTTTTAAATATATATATATATATACATATATATATATATATACCTCATTTCATATTCAACCTTTGTTTAAATTGAAAATGTAAAAAATTTTAATATAAAACAATATTTCACATCTTTTTTAATTAGGATATGAATCATTAACCAATCCGAGACTGATATCAGTTTTATTTTATGGAATTATCTATACTTGGGTCCGTTTATAGACTCTTTAAAATATTCTTATTATCTAAATAATATTAACTATAAATAATTTATAAGTGAATACAATAAGAAAATTTAATTAATTTATTATTTTTTTTTTGAATATTTTCTATTTTGAGTGATAATTAAAAATTAATACATTTCAAAAGATTAGTGCAAATATTATAACAAAACATAAAATACTGAAATTTAGAGCGTTTCAAATCTTTTTGTATTATTTTATAATTATAAATATATATATTTATATATATTCTTTATTTATTTTTATATTTTATTTTATTTTCAAATTAATATTATTTATGAGAATCGCTATTTTAATGAATTTAGACTATAAAATGATTGTAAATGCATATCGAGAAGCTTTCCAGTTTTTTCAAAATTATTCCTATGTGAGCATAGGATTCATGGTCTTGATCCAGACCATTTAACAGCTGCAGACCAATTTCAACGTGCTGAGGGCTAAGAAATTTATATAGAGAATTATTTTAATATATTATGAACATTTTATTAAGTTAAATTGTAAAAAATTTTTTTCTTTGTACTTTTTATTGTCCTCATTTAATGTCTTTTGTAGATTCAAAAGATTTCATGTGTCCTCTTTTGACTCAATAGAAATCATAAATCGTACAATAACAATCAATTTTTTGATTATCTATCTCAGTGATTCTCAACCTTTTTTTACCGCGGCACACAATTAACGTTTTAAAAATTTGGCGACACACAAAGAAAAAGTGTAATAGTTATTTACTTATTTGCTATATTGAAAAAAAGTCGAAAATGTTTAAGAGCCTGATCAAAAAATAAAAACATTTTACCCTTTTTAGAACCATGTTGAAAAAATTGAAAAAAGTCGGAAATGTTTAAGAGCCTGATTGCAAAAACATTTTTACCTTTTTTTTACATACATATAAAATAAATAAGTACATTTTCTTAATTCGAACTTTACATTTGTAAAATTTGGCGGCACATTTTGAAAATCTCGCGGCACAGTGGTTGAGAATCACTGATCTATCTATTTATATATATATATATATTTACTATTGCATTTTATTTTCTTCACGTAATCAAATTTGTCAACTATCATCTTATACCAGGGTAGTGTTAATGGGGGGAAGGGAGGGCGAAGAGCCGCCAAATCCAACGATATAAGCAATTTTAGTAAAAATTGGGAAGATGGGGGGAGGGGCGCTCATTCTGTTTTCTCGTTACGGGCGCAGTTTTGTCTTAACACGGCCCTGTCTTATACTATAAATATATTAAATTAGTTAATCGTAATAGTACATCTTTTAATACAGTTTCCCAAAGAGTAGTTTAGGGAAAACAATATTTTATTTAATTTCTTTAAAGGGGCTATTGTACTTGTATTTCATAGTCACTTTCTTTATTCTAAATAAATAATATTTTAATAAAATGATATGATTCAATTTTGAAACATATTTCTTATCAGGGAAATAACAAAATTTAATATTGAGAGGCTCAAAATTTATAGAACTAAATAATTTTTTATGCAACTTTATATTTTTTTTAATAGAAAGTACAAACATATTTATTAAAATTTGCTAATTGTTTTTCCTAATATTTTAGGTTTATGCTCATTTACTGAAATTATTTTGTGAGCACATTTGTTGCTATTTTGACTTTCTTCACATTCCCATTTACTCTCATTTTTTTTAATCAATAATATTTCTTAAAAGGAAACAAAAGTAACTTTTGTATTTAAGGTTTTGGCTTCTTGTTTTCTATTATAGAAAAATTATATTATACTCATAAGAGTCTGATTTGATTCACAAATCGACTTTTTTTTTTTATATAAATAAACTCCACATTTCTAGAGAATTTCCTGTCATTGAATATGATAACTTTTTCTACGTCCAATAATATCTTTTTATTTTTTTATAAATAAAAGTGATATTTTTATATGATAGTTTTTTTACGATCAATGATTAACAGTAATTATTATTAATTGGCTTTCATTTTTTAATACATATATATATATCTACATTGATTAAAAATAGTCTTTTTATAATCAAATAATTATAATATCTATTCTAATACATTCCATTTATTGACATTAAAAAAAATGTCTTATTTTAAAATAAATAGATATGTATGTAATTTTTATTTGTAAATTTATTATAATTCAAAATAAAATATAGTTAATCACTTTTTTAAAAATATAAAGATTTCATATTATATTCACGTGAATTAAAAATTGTTTTTTATTTGTTTATTTATTTTCATTTATACTTATTTATTCATTTTCTTGTAAAGAAAAAAAAAATTAATATAAAATACTTTAAATAATCTCCAGACACTCTCTTAGATTTTCAAGAATATATCAAATCAAATAATTTATAATTGTTTTTTAACTTACTTAATTGGAATTATGTAAAATTAGTATCTATAATAATTAAAAAAAAATTATTAAGTCAATTTGATCATCTTTCTCTTTACTATTATATTATTTCTTAAAATCTAATCTGTGTTGATAGATAAACTATCCTCTGAATTAAAACCGCTCTCATTATTTTACCAAAAGTATTTGGTTCTTTTACTTTTTCTATTTATTAAAATTTATCATAAATATATCTTACCTATATATATATATACGAGGGTGAGGGGAAAGGGGTTTCCGGCCTGACCAAGAAAAACTATGTTTTTAAATTTTTTTTTGCTTTATTTTACAACAGAATCTCCATCAACATTACATTTCTCATAACGGTGTTCTAATTTAGTTAATTAATTTAATTAATTAATTAATTAAATTTGATTTAATTTAAGTCTCATCAACAGTTATGAATAATAAAATTCATTTGGATTACGCCTACAGCGCCAAATTCTCGGTAGAAATGGTTTTTCGAAGCAGTTTTTGGTCTCACGTTAGCAAACGCGGCACCCATGTTGCACACAGCTTTCCCTGTTCAAATGCTTGTGCAAAATATTTCGCACACGTTCAGCTGACATTGTACAGGTCTCAGCTATCTTGAATGTTGAAAAATAAAGCAAAAAAAAAATTTAAAAACATCGTTTTTTCTTGGTCAGGCCGGAAACTTTTCACCCCACTCTCGTATATATATATAATTATATCCTTGAAATTTCAGATTCAATATTTTAATGAATTTTATCACGCATTGGATTTTTCAGATTTGAAGCGATCACAATAAACAAAGAATCAAAACAAAAATATATAAATCTTCCACGAATTAAATATTCTGATATTAGATAAAATTAATGAATTTTAATGAATTAAATTAAATAGAAAAATATAAATTTATTTTAATATACTAAAAAAATTAATAAATGTATATGTTATTAATTAATGCAAAGAATAAAAACAAAAAAAAAAAATAAACCTTTCATGGGTACAATATGTTGATATTAGATAAAATTTTAATGAATTAAATTAACATCTAACTTTTTCTTTTTCATTTGATTGCATTCAATTAAATAATCATTTAAATTTTTATATTTACCTAATATTTTTCAAGTATAAAATAATATAAAAATTGCTTTTAAAGAATTCATTTAATTTATCTTCATTATCTTTATATTGTTAATTAATTTTAAAATTTTTTTCCAAATTTTGCCAGCATTTATAATAATCAGCATCTAATTTTTCACATATCTCTTCACCCCATTTTGTCACAGCTAAACTTAATGAAGACTCAAACATAAATGCCTAAAATTATTTTTAAAATGTTATTATCATTATTTTAGAGCTTTAATAATATAAAGGAATAAATTTCTAATTCACCTGAGTACCAACTGCAATTTTCTCTGGAATTAATTTCGTATTAGAGGCTTGATTAAAACAAGTAACATCTGGTCCATGAGGAGTCATCATAGAATGCAAAGAAGCACCACCAGGAAGAAAACCGCCATGTTTTGCTTCATAGTTACCTTTGATCAACCCCATAAATTCACTCATGCAATTACCTAAAAGAATTCACTAATAGAATTAAGTATATTTTAACATTTATTATATATACAAATATATTAAATTATAAATTTTTTTACGGTGATAATAGGGAGGTCGGAAAGTATGTTCCTGTACCGACCAACGAGGGGGGAAAATTACAAAATCAGCAATTGCAGTCCCTGGAGTATTCGAAGGACAAGTTAATACAGTGAAGATCGAAGGGTCCTATAAATACAATATTGTATTTAAATATAAATATATGAGAATTAAACGTTTTATTATCTTAATTGACTAATCCAGTGATTCTTAACCTTTTTTTTTACTCCGGCACAGTTTTAACGGTTTAAAAATTTGGCGACACACAAAGAAAAAGATAAGTGTAAAAGTTGAAAAAAAGTGGTCCCAAAAACGGTTTACCTTTTTTTTTTAAGAACCAAATTGAAAAAATTTAGAAAAAAGTCGGAAATGTTTAAAAGCTTCATAATCTCGCGGCACAGTGGTTGAGAATCACTGGACTAATCCATATTGATTCCTCTTACGCAATGATCGTAGAGAACTGCATTCACCACCATAAACTTATCCAAATCATATTTATATGGTGCATAATTGCCATGCCAAGCAACGACATTGAATGGACTATGATCTTGTTCACATTCAAATAGAACCCCTTGAAATTTACTGATAATTGTAAAAGGCTCAGAAAGATCCTCAAACCAAGCAACTGGTGTTTCAAAATCCCTAGGATTTGCAAGACCATTGGCACCTGGAAAGGACAAAGAGAAATAAAATGGATTACTATCTATCTTGTACATATTGCTACTTGATTCCTATTCTTGTGAATGGCTTACCAATTGGTCCTAAATTAGGAAGACGAAAATGGGCATTGAACACTTCAAGAATATACCCTCTCGATAATTCACTAACTTGAACACTAAACCGAATTCCTTGCTAAAAAATAATATAACAAATTATTTCTCACATTTAATTTTTTTTTTTCATTCATTTATTTTAATAAGATTCCGGTACTTTTTCATTAGTCAGCCGCAATTAAAAATTAATATACTACAAAAATTGCAGCATTGCATAGAATCACCAAATACTGTGCTAATATTTATTTGAAAATAAAAATACACACATATTTCAATAATAACATGGAGATTCTTTTTAACGCTGTCTATATTTATTTTTCATTTGTGCCTGATTAACAAAAAAGTATCGATATTCAATGTTCTAACCAGTGGTATATTGAGAGGGGAACGCGGGGGAACTCCGTTCCCTTACCTTTTTTCAGAACCGGAAAGCGTTCCAGTACTTTTTCATGTCCCGACAACTCTCACTTAAATCTACTGAATTTCTTTTTTGTGTTCGTTAATATTTTGTATAGTAAGAATAAGAACAAATAAAAACTTAGATGGAAAAAAATAGTTTGCTGAAAATAGGACTTTTTTTTGCTCCCAGTATGCGTTCCCTTCTTATTTTACCAATACATCACTGGTTCTAACTTATTTTATAAATTTAATAAAGATAAAAAAACATTTTGATACTTAAACCGTACCTGAATAACGCATATTTCATTTGGTTTAACTTGCATTTTTCCAAATTCAGTAATAATATTCAAATTTCCTTTTTGAGGAACTAGAAAAAAATATACATATATATTAAAAGGTATTCTTTTATGAATTTTTCATTTATTAAACTGCAAATACCTTTATTTTAATTGATTCATAAAATTATATTAAAAAAATAGAGAAAATAATAAAACAACAAGAATTTTAGGAGAAATTGTGTTGAGATGATCTAAATATCATTAATTTTTCAATTTTAAATCGATATATAGATAATTTTATAATTAAATAATTAAATGATTATTATTAATTATTATTATTCTATCCGTAGTGATCGAATATAAAATGTTTTGTGACGCACCGATAAGAAAATTGCCATCAGCATTATAAAGGCATTTGTTTTTCATTGATAAATTGCAGAGGTAGATATGAATTGCAATGCCATGCCGAGTGCATGCATCTCCTGCCCCACAAATAGTAAACAACCCCTGAGTGAAGTCAACGGATCCCTGAGGCAACTCAAAAGGCATCCATCTCAACTGAAAAAAAGAATAGTCAAAAATAATGATCCATTAAATAAGAATTATTTAGGCTAAATGTGTTTTTTTTTTTGTACTTTAATTTATCGAATAAATAAATAAATTATTAAGTGAAATTTGGCGACTGGTCAAAAATTCCCATCGGAAATTCAACATAAATACAGCTCATGGATGTTATAATTTTTTACAAAAATATCAAGTTCAAACGATTTTGATTAAACGAAATGACCGCAAAATTATTTGACCTTTTTTTTAAGAACCATATTGAAAAAAATTAAAAAAACATGAAATGAATAAGTACTTTTAAGGCGGCTCGTACCGCCCCCTTAGGCTTGCCGCCCGGGTGCCCCGCACCTCCTGCACCCCCGGGTCAGAACGGCCCTGCAAAGAATGCTTAAATGGCAAATTTTCTAAATGACTACCGTGGCTTTCATTTATTTTTTATTTGTTTTCGATAAGTAATACTCTAATATTCCTAATATAGCAAAAAAAAGATGATAAATATAGACTATGAACGGTATTGGTAATTAACATAAGGAGAAAATTAGAAAAATAATGAATGTGGTAAGTAAAAGTTTAGTGATGCCCTCGCACCAGATTTTTATTTTAAATTAATTATCATATTCTCCTTCTTATTTCCTCACCTGATTCGGGTTTGGTTCATTGAGATTCCATTGATTGGTCAAATGACCCTGAATTGTTTTTTTGAAGGGCTGATGTTGGACAGATGGTCTTATTCGATACAACCAACTTCGTTGATTTTCATCTCGAGGAGCTGAAAAATATATATTCTCATTATAATCATATGAATTTAAAATAATTATAAAAATTGATCAATTTGCATAAAAATAAAATACCAGTGAAAGCAGTTCCGGAAAGTTGTTCAGCGTAAAGATTGTAAGGGCATTTTTGTGGATTATTTTGTCCCTGAGGTAACGATCCCGGACAACGTGAATCTTCTGATTGAAATTCATTTCCGAATCCATTCAAATACTAAATCAAACAATATAATAAAAATAATTAAAGAAAAAAATGGCTACATTTTCAATTACCTACTTATAACTAACTAAATTAAAAATAAATAAATTGATAATTTCATAAACTTAAAAACAAATCACTTTCATTTAAAACTTTCAAAGTTTCACAAACACTTAAATTATTTTCATACAACATTAGTGTTTTACGGTACTTCGGCCAGTGTATTTATTATTAATGACCCACATGTTAATTAACCATGTGTGATTCATTTAATAACAAAAAAAAAATGAATAAAATTAAAAAAAAAATAGATTTGACTTCGAAATTTATTAAAAATTAAATATTAAATTAAAATTATTTGAGAAAAAATAATTATATTACCTTTTTTTACTAATTAATGTTAGATGATATGAAAACATTTAAAAATAATTCATTTTTAATTCAATTAAAAATTTTTATTTTAAAACTAAAAAAAAAAAATTATTTTTCTATTTAATAGATAAAGATGTTTGGAAATTAAATAATAATCAAGGAATTAAAACAGGGGTGGGCAAATACTTTTAACCGCGGGCAAAAATAAAATTTTCAAAATGTCTCCCGGGGGCCGGAGGGCCATATTTCGAAAACACCAAACCGGGACATTTTTTTTTAGAGCCATATTGAATAAAAGATCGAAATTCAACGGGCCGGCTTCTGCCCACCCCTGAATTAAAAGGTAAAAAAAGGTTCATTGTATTGCCGGTTGCATTTAAGAAGGGGAAAAATGAAAAAAAATTAAAGATTTTGAAATCAGAGTAAAGAAAATAAAGAAAATGAAAAAATAAAATCGAACTGGAGGACTGTTCTAGGATTTTTGTTTAAAATATCTATACACTTTAGATGAGGAGTTGGTACCACAGAAACATCCATCAAAATATTCAGGCACCACTAAAATGATTTAATTATTAAAAGTAACTATACTCTAGTTACTACTGTCAGATTATAAGGTACCACCAGTACATGTACCACAGTTTGAAAACCTCTTCCTTAGATTTAAAAACTTATTCAGCTGACCGAAAGTGCAACTTTACATCATTGACAGTACCCTTTTATTTACTTTGAAGTATTCAGAAAGTGATTAAATGAGAAATTTTTAATTTAGAAACAAAAGAAGGATAAATATAAACTCGGAACGAAATTGATAAGAACACCAAGATAAAATTGAAAAAATAATAAACGTGGTAAGAGAAAGTTGAATAATGCTCACGATCAGATTTTTAACAAGATAACGGATGGATCTTAAATATGGAGATAAAATCTACTTCAACTTTAGCACCCATGCCCGTGTGATCTTAAGCACCCTCCTCCTTGTTTATTACTAAAAACCCTTCACCCTAATATATTCAACATATTTTCTCTTTTACCTATTAATCCAAAAACTGGATAAATAGGCAAGTCCTCGATTTCAATATAAATGGAATTTCAACAATCTAAAGCAGTGATTCTCAACCTTTTTTTTTACCGCGGCACAGTTTTAACGGTTTAAAAATTTGACGGCACACAAAGAAAAAGATAAATGTAAAAGTTATTTACTTATTTACCATATTGAAAAAATTGAAAAAAAGAGCCTGATCGCCAAAACGTTTTACCTTTTTTTTTTAGAACCATATTGAAAAAATTGTAAAAAAAAGTCGGAAATATTTAAGAGCCTCTAAAATTTGGCGGCACATTTTGATAATCTCGCGGCACACAAAATTGCCGCGGCACAGTGGTTGAGAATCACTTAAAAAAATATATATATATATTATATATTTCAATTAACTTAATAACAAATTATGAACTATAGATCACTTATCATTCAAAATAGAAGTATAAAATATTAGTTTAATTGAATCACACTCTCTATTAGCTAATTCTTCTAATTAAAATTAATAGAAAAAATTGATAAATTCAAAAATAATAAATTACCATATTTATTATATATATATATATATATATATATATATATATAGTTATATATTAACAAATCAATCTATATTTTAAGAACATTTTTTTGGGTACAGTAGTTATTTATTTGATTATGATTATTAGTGAGTGAAGCAAGAGGTAAAATAATTTCTAAAGGACCAAATTTCGAATAAATATGAATAAAGATTCATCTTACCTGAAGCTTATCAAAAGTATATCGAGTTGATTCTGCCATCGTTCAAGTTTGGGGCTAAAGAAGCCCATAGAGTGTGGATCTTTATATTTTCCTTTTGCGCCTTTCCATTTGGCATTTTATCAAAACAACCTAAGAACATGTTTAACCAGTTTTACGTATTCCAATATTATCCAATCAAAATTGCTTCTCAAGGTAAATCTAGGAAGAAAACAAATAGCATGATAACATATCAAACAATCATCATTTGAGCCTTTTATCATAAATACGTTGGGAAGGATAAAAATAGACATTGTCCATGTAAACTAGCATCGATTTAAAATTAAGTTATTATTCTATTTGAAATTATATGTGAAATTTTCAATTTCAATCATTTTCTTTATATATTTATTCAACAGCCCAATTTATTTTGCCGGTTTTTTTTAATCCACCTTTACTCGCCTTATTGCACTATCTCAATATATATATATATATATATATATAATTCTTTTAAAAAAATTTGTATATTTTTATTTATATAAGTTCTAAATGTTTAGTTTTAATTTGTTTCAATTTTCATATTTTTAATATTAGAATTTATTCTAAATTATGTTAATATATATATATATATATATATATAGAGAGAGAGAGAGAGAGATAACCACAATTAATTGTACTGATTATTATAAATATAATCCATTCTATTTTATATATTCTATATATCTTATCTTATTATCCTATCAAAAATTGTATATATATATATATTTGTATTTTTAAAATATTTAATCGCTCGAAGGATTTTTTTGAAATAGGTAATTTTTATAAAGAAAAATCGATCTGTATTGATTTCAGCCTCGGGAAAAATTATCTTTGTTAGTTTTTAATTAATTTAAAATAGGAAATTTAAATGACGTCAGCAACTACGCCAGTCAGCTCTTCCTTAAATACAAAATATTATAAATAGAATAAAATTAAAAATATTTATGTTATATCCATATCTGTTTTTCTGGTGCATTAATACGTACTTTTAAATTATTTGAAATTGTTTAAAAAAATGTTTATTAGTTTTTTCTTAATTTAAAATAGAAAATTTAAATAACGTCATCAACAATGTCAGATCGAGCGCTTTCACTACAAAATATTATAAATATAAATAAAATAAAATTACGAAATATATATTATGTTATATCCATAGGCCATACTTTTCGGTCTTTCAGTGCATTAATACGTACGTTTAAGTGGAGTATGTTTTATGACTTTTTTTTTTTAATTTATGTTCTTTTAAATTATTTGAACGGCGGCTTATTATTAACCATTACTGATTTATATTCAGTTAAATATGTGTATAGATACATTTTTATATTTAACTAGCTGCTCAGAGCGCCTTCGGCGCTCTTCACACCTAGACGGGGGCTCCGCCCCCTGTACCCCCGAGTTGTACATAGTATTTTGTGGTTGAAAGTATTAAAAGGTTTTCATCCATTTTGTTTCAATCAGTATATTACATAAAACATTCATTTCTTTTTGTGTTCTTATTTAAAAAATATATTTTAATTTAATCACTATATTAATTATATATATTATTATTGTATATGTTATATCTATCTACCTATGTGGCTCAAAGATACTCTAAAGTTCTTAGCCGCAACAACCACATTTCTCCAAGTGTCCCTATCCTGAGCCCTTATTCCATCTCTCTTACGTCCCTTCCTACGCGTCATTGGTTTTCCAAGCGGACGTTTTCCAATCGGTCTTCCCACCAATATCTTTTTCCTCTCCCATTCTTGCCACGTGCCCTGCCTATCGCAGCTTTTTCCCTTTTATAACCCTAACTATTTCTGAAGATGCAGAGAGGCCATGCAATTTCTTGTTATACAGTCTCCCTCATACCCGGTGACCTCATCTTTCTTTGGCCAATAAATGCAGGGAAGAATCCTATTCTCAAATACTCTGAATCTACTCTCATCTCCAAGGGTCATAGACCATGCCTCCCACCCATATAATGCAACAGGCAAAATAATCTTTTTATATATTCCCTTTGATAATAATTTTGAAGAGATAAGCCTCTTTATTGCAGATAACAGGCGTTTCCCGATTGCAACCCCGATTTAAATTCTTCTCAAATATTATTATCCTTCGTGATTACATTCAATTTTTCTACATATTCAAATTCTACATTTTGTATCTTAAGATTTTGTATGCTAATACTCTTCCTCTTTGTTACTAAATATTTTTTCTTATCACTATTAATTTCAAACCTCCATTAAATTTTCCTCGCTATCTGTAATTGCAATTGCCGAATCTCCTATTATATTTAAGTCGTCTGAGTAACCTAATATTTTACAATTGATTTCCGCATCTTATTCTTTCTTTACTACCTTGAAGAGAAATTTGAAGATTGAAAATTTGAAAAAGTTTATCCGGATCTATTGAGTTATGCGTATGTTTTACTAAAGTCTACAAATAATTAGTGAACAGAAATATTGAATTCGCGGTTTTTTTCCTAATATCTGTCATAATGAAAATATCTTAATTAATGTTGGTCGATTTGGCCTGAACCCGCAATGATATCTCCTAATATTTCCTCCGCCTATAGTTTATAAGTATTGTATATGTTATAATAGAGTATAATATTTCTTGATCATTACATTTTGGTATTTTATTTTCATTGCTAGATTATTATTGAATATTTTTAATTATAATGAAACTTGAGAAAATGCAAAAATAGAGACTTGAGACAATTTATAAAAATTAACGGTATAAAACTATAGATAAATGACCAATATATACATTCATTAATAGTATTAATTTAAATTAATTGATTTATTTGTTTTTTTTATTATTAAGTTCATTTATTAATTTTTTTAGATCATAGTTATTTTCCTTAAAAGAAACTTAAATTCTGTGGTGCTAGGGGATTTGAAAATTATTCGTCGCAATATGAAGATTTCGCTTACAGTTTCTGTCATGTCCGACCTCCATCCAACAGTTATTTTCTGTTAAGTTTTTTGCTTCTCTTAATCATGTGATCTATATATTTAATTTTTTTTTGATTCATTATAATAAAATTTAAACAAATAAAAATTTTTACTTTGTTAATTTATATAAATTTCAATATAAACTGATTGTGAGTGATACGCTTAGCCAATACTCTGAATATTTTGTGTACAAAAATATTGAATGTTCTTAGCGAGATTTGATATAATGTTGTACGATTTGTCCTAAATCTGAATTAGAAGAAAATTATAAATTGCATTAAAATGAGACCTTTTAGAATAAATTATTTAATTGAAATGATATTTAAATATAAGAATTTAAAAAAATATTATATTCTTTGTTTGGCAATTGTTATTTAATTATGTGCAACATGATTCGACTTGCACAGAGCATCGTTATTTTTTATTAATATCACATAATAAAAATGAATCTTTTAAACATAATAAATAAAAAAGACATTTTAATAAATTTAAAAAATATATCCAATTTAAAAATGTCAAAAATTTAAAACAACTTTATATCATCATATTTTAATTTTTATATAATATATATATATATATAGTTAATTAATAATAGAGTAATTAAATTAAAATAAAAAACAAAGATAATATAATTCAGTCATTTTAATTCAGGTTAAATAATATTTTTTTTTATTATTCAATGATAAAATTTATATATTATTATATATATATTATAGAAAAGAAGAAATATTCAATTAAATAAAAAATAATTTAAGATAAAATATGATCTAATAAATATTTTAATTAAATTGAGAACTTTTAGAATAAATTATTTAATTGAATTGATATTTGTATATTAGAATTTAAAATAAAAAGGGAAATATTATAATAATTCTTCGATTGGGAATCTCTATGATAATTCATTGTTTGAAATGATTCCGCTAGGCCGACAGTGAGCCGCGAGCTGCTCTTGAATGAACAACACGGAGAATTATCTAAACTTTAAAAAATTAATTTCTGCGGTTATTGATAAGATATTAATAAAATTTATAGCCTATGTTACTCTAGAGGTATATAAGAATATTGTGATGTAATTTCAAAGAAATCGGTTCAGCCAATTCTGAGTCTATAAAATAGTAATTTTCCGGACAGACAGACAGACAGACAGACAGACAGACAGACAGACAGACAGACAGACAGACAGACAGACAGACAGACAGACGTGAAAAATTCTAAAGTCACTTTTGGATTCTAGAGGTCATGAAACGCGAAGATATGCAAAAATTTTTAAATTCTGAGCAATGTGCAGACAAAAACCTTTTTTTATATATATAGATTTATATATATATATATATATATATATTAATTATATTAATTTATAAATATATTCAAAAAACTTAAATATTAAATTCGAATAAATAACCAAAAAGAATTTACCTGTTTTGTTCCAGTGTAATAAACTGATGCCTCTTTTCAAAGAAGCTGTCTGAACCTGACTGGCATAGAATACAAAAATATTTCGTCTAACAATGCCTAATCATTATTTAAATATTATTTAAATCTACATAATATTTTTTTTTTCTAAATTTTATTATTTAAATTAATTTAATGAATGAATTAGATAATCATTATAATATAAAGAGTTAAAATAAAAAAATTCAAGAGATCATATATATCATAATATATAAATAATATGTTAAATTATGAAACTACCTAGAATAATTATAATATTTTGATTTTCATATTTTGTCATATATATATATATATATTGATAATTTACATTGATTAAGAAATAAAAAATAAAACATAAAATGATTTTTTCGAAAATTAAAAGCAATATAATGATTTTTACTATCTCGACAGAGAGAGAGATTTTGATGTTTTTATACGTTTTGAAGGTTCCCGAATCAATTTCACTGGAGGTTCACAGGTTGAGAAAAATGTTTGTGTGTGTGTGTGTGTGTGTATGTAGACAAGATTACGCAAAAACGGTTTGAGCTAGAATAATGAAATTTGGTATACGGTAATTATTCAAAATTCGTAGTTGTCTATCAACTTTTGAGAAATGTAGCTAAACCGGAAGAGGGTCATTGGCTACAACGTTTTGATTTTTTTTCCTCTAAAGTAACCGTAAAAATAAAAATATATGTTTGATAGTTTTTTTTCCATGATTAAAAATTGTATAAAACTGCTATATATAGAATTTCAGCTTGATAGAATCACTGAAAGTACCGGAATTAATTTTTTAACACTGCAAATCACGAGCCAACATTTGACGTGGTGCCATCAACAAAGAGCCAAACATGCGCTGGTTTTATAAATATTTATTAATTTTAATTTATAATTTATAATTAATTAAATTTAATTTAACTATAATATATGTTATTTAATCTAATTCCAATTTGCGAGATAGTCGAGTGGAGACCCTGCAGCTAATTTAATTTAAAAATCCATTAATATTTGAATTTGATAAAAATCTGCTTTCAAGATCAAGAAAATATTCCTATATATATAGACTATTTATGTATATAATATAATATGATTAGAGATTAGATATACATCAAATGTTAAAATAAGACAAATATGTTTGAACATTTGAAAGGAGGCTGGTTCGCCTAGTGACACACCTCCAGCAACGTCACTTATAACCCCTTCTCAAACCTTATATAATGGAATATTCATTTATTTTATTTCTTTATTGACTGTTGAAGGTGAGCTGAAGGACTCGAATCTGTTTACTATCATTCTACGACTCAGTGGCGTAGTGTAGGTTTCTACCGCCCGGGGCAGATGTCACATTTGCCGCCCTGTCATCTAATCAAACATTCACTTTTCAATAAAATTTCATTTTATCCAAAACTATAAAATTTAAAGCATGTTTAATCTTTTCCTAGTCAATTATTAGTTTATTAGTTTTCTAATAGTTTATAGGAACAGCCATTTTTTGTTAAATACTTCACCAAGTATGAAAATAATCGCAAATCGTCCAATAAGCATTGTAGATATTAAAAAAATTTTGATATTTTTTTATTTCAAGTTATAAAACTTTTTATAATTTTATTTATGAAATCTGCTGCGCCTAAAAGAGAACTGATCGGGACTAGTGTCCTTCTGCTCTCCTTGTTAAACTACTGCTGTGTCTCTAGAAAAATCTGGAGTGTCTCCACTCGACTATCTCGCAATTTGAATTGGATTAAATAACATATATTATATACATATTTAAATTAAATTTAATTAATTATAAATTATAAATTAAAATTAATAAATAATATTTATTAAACCAGCGCATGTTTGGCTCTTTGTTGATGGCACCACGTCACTTACTGGCACGTAATTGGCAGTCAACGTGTTAAAAAATTTAAAAAATTAATTCTGGTACTATCAGCCATTCAATCAAGCTGAAATTCTATATATAGCAGTTTTATACAATTTTTATTCATGTGAAAAACTATCAAACATATGTCTTTATTTTTACGGTCCCTTTAGAGGAAAAAAATCAAAACGTTGTGGGTAATGAACCTCTTCCGGTTGAGCTACATTTCTCAAAAGTTGATAGAAAACTACGAATTTTGAATAATGCCCGTATACCAAATTTCATTATTCTAGCAGACAGACATTTTTTTTCAACCTTAGTCAAAATGATTCAGGAACCTTCAAAACGTATAAAAACATCAAAATCTCGACATTGAAAATTTTCGTGATCGCAATACTATCTCTGACGAGATAGTAAAAAATGTATTCAATTAAAACAAAATAAACTATTCAATTAATTTATAAAAAATAAAATTAAAATTAATCACTGTCTGTTGTTGTAAGTCGGTTTTCTTTGACAAAAAATTGGTCCAATGTTTGCTGAACATATTATTATTGAATTTACACATCTAAATGAAACGAACAATCAATATATAATTCATATCTATTTAAAAATAAATTCAAAATTCAAAATATTATTTACAAAATTTGCGATGATCTCACTAGAAAACATCAATTTTTTAAATCTTGTTTTGTTACACATTGTATTTATTATTTCATTTAACATTCCAATTAATTTTCCACAAAAACATATCAAGTTGATTTACATTCTGGAATATCCTTCCAATGAACAAAAAGAAAATTTAAAAAAAAATTAAAGATTCGAACCCAAAACAACGCACCCTCGAAAATCTAACGAACTACAGTGAAAATTAGTACTAATTAAGCAACTCCACAACTTCGAAAAAAACGCAAAACAGAACGAGGTATTGGTTTATGAGGGTGGGGTGAAAACTTTCCGGCCTGACCAAGAAAAACGATGTTTTTAAATTTTTTTTTTTTTTTTTGCTTTATTTTTCAACATTCAAGATAGCTGAGACAAGTACGATGTCAGCTGAACGTGTGCGAAATATTTTGCACAACCATTTGAACATGGAAAGCTGTGTGCAACGTAGGTGCCGCGTTTGCTAACGTTAGACCAAAAACTGATTCGAAAAACAATTTCTACCGAAAATTTGGCGCTGTAGGCGTAATCCAAACGAATTTTTGCGTCGATTCATAACTGTTGATGAGACTTAAATTAAATCAAATTTAATTAATTAAATAAATTAATACACCGTTATGAGAAATGTATCAGTGCTGATGGAGATTATGTTGAAAAATATAGCAAAAAAAAAAAAAATTAAAAACATCGTTTTTCTTGGTTAGGCCGGAAACTTTTCACCCCATCCTGGTATATAAAATAACAAATTATGGATTGTAATGGATTGCCTTTTAATATTGATAAAAATAAATAATTTAAATCATTTTAAATACTATACTATATTGAAAAAGTAAATCTTTCCTATTTTTCAGGAATTATTTTGGAAAATATAAGAAATGTCCGAATCAAAATTAAAAAAAATAAAACAAGAACTTTTGTCAATATTGTAAAGAAATTTTTTTTTTTCCAATCCAAAATAACCGATCAACTTTATTTGGATAGGGATTTTTTTTTTTTAAAGAATGATTTCTTTATGCAACGTTTGATAAACAACACGAAAAGAATATTTTTTATTTTTTTAAATTTTATTTTTGAATAATTTGGCCTTGTTTTCGTTTTTTAAACATTCATTAGTTAGTGAAAGCGTTTAGTGCTGGTTGTCTGGTTGCTTTTTCCTTCCCATGGTTTACTCATCGTTGACTTTCATCCAGGTATGAAATGGTGCGATTGTATCGATGGAAAAGATGCTTTCAACTTTGGTCGGCGGGGAAAGCGATCGGGAGTGGAGGGAAGGATGCGTTTTTTCACGAGACAAACATCAAAAGAGGTGAAGAACATCGAACAGACCGCACCGGTTCCTCGGAGATGAACCACCGCTCTCTGTTCGTCTACCCTTAGAAGAGCTGTGTTCTTCTCCATCGAGCTCGAAGCCAGTAAACTGGAGAATGGTGTGCATTCCAATTGGGTGTTGGTTCTTCTTTTTCATTCCATGGACGGGCGCCGTCGATTACCGCAGTCTTGCTTCCCGGAAGGTCCAACAGCTGTTAGATGAGGTAATCGCCTTTCTTGTAATCCAACAACAACAACAACAACAACAACAACAACAACAATAATCATCCCAAGGATTGTGCCATTACAGTGGTCAAATTCAGAAAAAAAAGCGATTTCCGAAAAGAAAGTATCGAAAAGAAGAACAGGTCGCTTTCGAATGGCTCGAGTGCACTCACTCACTCTCATCGACAAAGTCAAGTTCACTCGTTATTTTTATTTATTTATTTATTTATTTTTTTTTTTTATTTTTTTCATCTATAAATCAACAACATTCAATCACAACTCTTATTAATTTCCCTCTTTTTTTGCTTTAATAAATGTTATTAAATAATTTATAGAATTGGAATTAAAATAATAAATAAATAAAAACAAAACACAAACATTCATATATATCAGTAATTCTCAATCACTGTGCCGCGGCACTTTAGTGGGCCGCGAGATTATGATTATTTTTTTTGAAATTTTTTCAGTTTGGTTCTCAAAAAAAAAAAAAGGTAAACCGTTTTTTTGGGACTAGGCTCTTAAACATTTCCGACTTTCTAAATTTTCTCAGTATGGTTCTAAATAAAAAAAAATAAAAGTAAACCGTTTTTGGGACCACTTTTTTTCAATATGGTTTTACACTTATCTTTATCTTTGTGTGCCGCCAAATTTTTAAACCGTTAAAAGTGTGCCGCGGTAAAAAAGGTTGTGAATCACTGATATAGATATATAGATATATATATATATAAATATATATATATATATATAAAGATTTCGTTTCTAAAATTACAAATTCATTAAATTACTGATCTTTCAGATGACTTTCACCCATTTGGCCATTTAATGAGTATTCAGAGCCTGAGAAAAAAAATATATATTTTTTTTTAATTTTACGTCCTGATTCATTAGCGACTATTTTTGTTTTTATTGGTACATTTTTTTTTTATTATTTATTTTTTTTTTAATAATAATGATAACCAGTGAAAGGTATACAATATGATTAAATACCCGTATTCCTTAAATATAGAATATATTCATAAATGATGGAAAAATTATTATTATTATTATTATTATTATTATATTATCAAGTAGGTCATTATAATAATAATATGACAATTTCCTATATTGGAATTTAGGTGACTTGTTTTATTTTTAACCAAATCATTAAAATAATAAGAAAATTAATTAGTTCATTCAAATAAAAGAGATAGTTTGTATATTAATTTCAAAATTAAAATAAAAAATATATTATTCATTAAAAATATTATTACGAATGAAATATTTAGGAAATTTAAATTTGTAGATAATTATTTTAAAAAAAATTATATATATATATATATATATTTATTTATATAACAAAACAAAGAGAAATGATTATATATGCATATATTTGTTCATATCATTCCAAAATTATTATTTAAATCAAAAAAGAAATTAAGCAAGTTTATTTTAGGTATATATATAAATAAATCATGAAATATATTATAATATAAATTTGACAATACAAAATATATTGTAAATATATGTATATTTTAACTATTGAAAAACGAATGTATTTATAGATAAAACAGTATAATCAACAATTATATATACATATATTGATTTTAATAATAATTTTGATATGACATGAGTAACTGTAAATATATATAACATCTCTCTCTTTATCTTATGTTATTATACTAGCAAAAATTGAATATATTGTATATATATATATATTTGTATTTTTTATTTATTTTTTTATTTTTTTGAACACCCCATAGAGAATATTTATAAAAAAAAATCGATCTCTATTGGTTTCAGCCTCGGGAAAAACCATCTTTGTTAGTTTATTCTTAATTTAAAATAATAAATTTAAATGACGTCAGCAACTACATCAGACAGCGCTTCCTTAAATACATAATATTATAAATATAAATAAAATAAAATTAATATTATTTATTTTAATAAAATTTTGTAATCCAATTACGAAATATATATTATGTTATATCCACAGGCTATACTTTTGTCTTTCAGTGCATTAATAGGTAAAGGGCTGTATGTTTTGTGACTATTTTTTTTTTAATTTATGTTCCTTGAAATTTAAATTATTTGACCGGTACTATATATATATATATATTTTCTTATTTTCATCGGATTGCTATTCCCTTTGATTTAGCGAATTCATAAAATTAAAAAGTAAAAAGAAATATGTTTTGAATTGAAGAATATTTATATAGTATATATATAATGTAATACATAATTATATCATTTTGTCGAATTAATTAAAGAGATAATTTCTAATGTTTAAAAATAAATATATAAATGAAAGAATTCAATGTATACTAATAAAGCATTATAATATAAATGATATTATAATTTAGGAAGTGATTTCAAAACTTATATTTTATAGGTCAATTAGTTTTATACATATCTTTAACTTAAACCTTTATTTATTAAACATATATTTATTATATATATATTGTTTTTATAATCTGTTAGTATTTTGAAGAGTGGAAACGAACGCTTTAATGAAAATAGTAATAATAGTGAGAGGGAAATGAGGAATCCGGATGACATCCTGAAAAGAGAACTCTCCAAAGAGGCAGTAGCGTCCTTGACCGATTCCACTTGGAATTCCTTTTCAAGGAAACGTGTTACACTTTTCATTAACCTATCTTAAATTTTAACCTACGAGCCAATTTTATTCTATCCAAATTTTTAATGAATGGAGAAAAATTCTATTCAATTGATCTTTAAAAGTAACTAAGCAAAATTTAAAATAAAAATAAATTAAAATAAAACAAAACATGATATTATTTTTATTTCGAATAAAAAAAAACCTCTGACTTTTGTAAGTCCTACGCAAGGACAACGCCTATCAAATCGGTTATATCAATTAAGTGTTCTATGATCAGTACAACGGATCCTATATCACCATCACCTTTTACCTTGATTTTCTTGATCGGAGGCGCTACTTTTTATCAAGTAGCTTCCCAATGTTGATCCCGGAGGCTGGGTTGACTCCGTCCCATAGACCCCAGCTAGGGAAATTCCCTTGCCAGACCCAGGACTTGAACCAGGGACCACCTGAATGTGAGTCAGCGACGCTAGCCATCAAACCCTGTGGCGCCTTATTTCTAATAATAATTATTATTATTATTATTATTTTTATTAATATTATCATTATTCAATTTATATTAATTGAAAATAAAAATTAATCAATATTTATATACATATATAGATATATATATAATTATTTATATATATACATTACTATAAATATATAAAAATTAATATAAATTTAATATTCATAATATTGACAATATTAATAATAATAATTATCTATCTATGTATATATATATATATATTATTTCCTTGATATTTTGACACAGTTATATTATCAGTCAAAAAACAATTATAATCTTATCAAATATCTTTTTAGTGAAAATTCTTACTTAAATTAATGAAAACAAAAAATTAAAAATCACAATTTAAACATTTAAATATCATTTTAGAAGATAATTAAGAAAAAGAGTATTTAGAAAATGAAAGTGGATGCTTAAACAGGCTAAACCGCTTCCCACAAGTTAATATACTATTAATCTTGGACAACCTAATTTTATAAACAAGATTTAGAATATTTCAAGTTTCTTTCTAACAGAAATAGACATATTTATTTATTTACTTCAATTATTTTCTAATAAGAAAAGAATATCATAAACAAATACATAAGGGAAAAAAAATGAATATTCTAGTTTACAAACATTTTTGAAAAATAAATTTTTGAGTTCAAAAATGTTGTTTATGTAAATATTTGGATTATTATAGGATTAGAAATTGTATCTAAATTATAAAATAATTCAAATGTGAAAATATAAATTATAATTTAAAATTCAAATTCAAAATTTTATCTATGTAACTCTGTGGAGTTAGTCAACTTAAAAGTTTGTAGTCGCAAAAGACACATTCCTTCAGAAATGCCTATCCCAAGCTATCTCATATCCAATTTTTATCCTCATACCATTCACTCTCTTTTATGTTTCATATTCATCTACTCTTATTCAGTGTAACTTACCCTTGGTCAATCTATTGGCAGTGATGTATTGGTAAAATAAGTAGTAAGGGAACGCGCATAGTGGGAGCAAAAAAAGTCCTATTTTCAGCAAACGATTTTTTTCCATATAAGTTTTTATTTTTTCTTATTCTTACTATACAAAATATTTACGAACAGAAAAAAAGAAATTCTAAGAGTAGATTTAAGGGGGAGTTGTCGAAACATGAAAAAGTACGGGAACGCGTTCCGGTTCTGAAAAAAGGTAAGGGAACGTCGTTCCCCGGGTTCCCCTCCCAATACAACACACACACACATTAGAACCACGTGTGCCATCTCTTTGATTTTATGATACTATATTTGTAGATCAATATATTATTAATATTATTATTATGAATATTATTGATATTATTAATATTATTATTATTTGTTATGATTATGATTTATGTTTTAAAAAACTAAATAAAATCTCAATTCATATAAAATGTTAATGTGTAGAATCTATTTATACTTCATTTACCAGGTATAGTACTTGTATTTTAAAATTATATTTCATATTTTTATAATAAGATTTAATTGAAAGTGCATTTCAATAAGAGGGAGAAATTATCACTTGAGATGTGCTTCAGGTGGTCTATCTTCTAGGTTAAAACTATTCTCTCTAATCATTATTAATAATAATAATATTTAGTTAGACATATTTACATATATATCTTATCTTATTATACTAGTAAAAATTGTATATATATTTGTATTTTTGAAATATTAAACCGCTCAAAGGATTTTTTTGAAATTCACACCATAGATAATATTTATAAAGAAAAATCGATCTGTATTGTTTTCAGCCTGGGGAAAAATCATCTTTGTTAGGTTTTTCTTAATTACAAAATATATAAATAAAAGAAAATTAAAAATAATTATTTTAATAGTATTTGGTAACCAAATTACGAAATATATATTATGTTATATCCTCAGGCTATACTTTTCTGTCTTTCAGTGCATTAATACGTACGTTTAAGAGGTGTATGTTGCTCTTTTAAATCGTTTGATATTGTTTCATATATTTTGTCATTTATTTATTTTAAATAATAATCTTAATCTTAAATATTCATAGTTCATAAGGAATAAAATTTTTAAAGTACAGAGCGGCGGTTTGGTGAACCAGATATTATATATAATAAATGTATCCAAAGACTTTCTTTGCAGACTAAAAAGAATTTACTGATTAATTTGTTATTTCAGGGCGAAAATCAAGTTGGTATCGATGCAAGATCGAACTCCTCTCGCTCTTCAAGTACCCCACGCCTACTTTTCGACGTTTTTGGTTTTGGATCCAGTAGCAACTCGGATTCTGATACAGCCAGTCTACGAAATTGCACTTGCGGTACTATAAACATTCATTCCTATATAAATATAAAATAAATAATCAATATATTCAATAAATTAAAGCTAATAATATGATATCACATTATATAAATATAATTTTTTTAGAACTGTACCTGTGTCCGGTTGTGCGGGTGGTTATATATTATACTTTCAAGGGGTCCTCTGGTTTCGGTTGGATATTTTTATTACCTATGTCATAAACTCATCTTCCAACTCTTTGCCTCCTTTAATTAAGTGGAATTTATAAAGATTACGAGTCATTTAATTAAAATACAACTTTTATATGCTTAATGAAATGAAAGTGCATAATAATGTTTTACTGTCAAATTTGTGATTAACACGTCATTTTATCTGCAAAATATTAATGTATATTATCTAAGAATGATTCTTCGAAAGTAAAGAGAAAAAGTGAGAACTACCACGATAAATAGAAAATGAAAGTTGAATTAGGTTATAATCTTCTTTTTATCTTCATACATAAGTAGATATATTATATAGTAGGTATCGCTTTAAAGTAATGAAAGTAACGATCGTTCTGTTTTGAGATTTCATATTTTGAGTTATCTTGAATCTAAAAATTGTATGTTACAAGATATAAACTTGGAAAAAAATATTAATTAATTTTTGTATTCTCTTTAGTTTAATGCAATTCAATTATTTTTAATTTAATTATTTTAAAAAAGAGATTAATTTAGGAATTCAAATATTAGATAATTGAATGATAAAAATAATTTAAATAGTTAATTAACAAAATTTAAGTTGAAAAGTTTAGTTTAAGTTTTTTTTTTAAATTTCTGCTAGTTAATATGCGGCATTTATTTATAATACTTCATTTATAAGTTTATCTTTTAATTTGTGAATATTATATACAAAATAAATAATATTTTTTTTTCCATTACATTGGCGTTTAAATAGCCATTGATATCTTGAAGTCCAATAAAATAATCTACAAAATTTAAAATAAAGGCAGTCCTCGAGTTACGTCGTTCCGAGTTACGTCAAACAATATTTTGATACCATTCCTCAAACTTAAGTCATAAGTTTCGAGTACGGTCAAAGGTTTAGTACATCCAAGGCACAGAAACCCGTTTTTTTAGCGGTTTTTTCTTTTAATTAGTACTATGCATGTGACAAGATATGGATAATATTACTTCTGACATAGTTGATTTAGCCAATGCCTTACCCAATATTGAAGTCTCTACTGACGATATTGAAGATTTGTTAGATTCTCATGCAGAAGAACTTACTGATAATGATCTTATTGAAATGGCAGCCCACAAAAACACAGAGGAGTCTCAGTTATCGTCTGTAGCTACTATAGAACCGGGGCTTACTTTGAAAAACTTATCAGAAGCTTTTTCAAGTTTACAGCATGCAATAAATATTTTTGAAGAAAATGATCCAAATTTAGAAAGAAGTGTTAGTATTAATTCGCAAATTAAAACGGCATATCAGTGTTAGAGAGACATGTATGAAGCAAAGAAAAAAGAAGCAAAACAAACTAAAATTGATAGTTTTTTCAAACCAAAAGTTTAGTTTAGTTATTAATAGCACCTACAATTAATAAAGATAATATATTATTAAAAATCAGTTTCATTTTTCATTAAAGTTTCTTGCGGAACGTAACCTTTCATTTTGTATGGAAACATATGGAAAATGGTGCTTCGAGTTAAGTCGTTTCGATTTACGTCACATATTTTCGCAACCTAACCTGCCTTAACTACGAGGACTGACTGTATTAATTTGAAGTGGGAACTGTCGGTCAGTTATGTTCACTATGCTACTGCTCCATTAAACTATTCATCTTTCTAAATTTTGAGTGCATACTTACATAATTATGTCCTAGTGTTAAATAAAAGACCGATGAAATTTTCCAAATTTTATTATGTGCGTCTAGTCATTCTAAAATTCAGGACTTTTTGGTCAATTGAAAACATTAATTAATATAGAATAGATTATCTGATTTGCAATATCATAGATATAACTTGTGTTATAATACACACATTATATGCGATAAATGTAAATTAAAATTTATGTTATTTTTTCTATAAATGATATGTAACTTAATCATAAGATTTTTTAATACTAATTAATTTAATTTAAAACAAAATATAATTTGGTCTACTATAATTTGAATGACAAAATCATTCATGGTTTATGCATCGCACGCGGTAATAATTATTTGGCAATTTTTCGCTAAAAATTCAACAAATACCTTTCCACAAACCCCATATTCACCAGATTTGGCATCGTGTGATTTTTTTCCTGTTCCTTGAGTGAAAAAACACCGATAAGATTCCATAGAAGCCATCCAAGAGAGTTCGCTGGCCGCTTTAAAGGAAATACCAAAAGTCGAGTATAAAAACTATTTCAAAGATAAGAGAAAACGTACAAGTAAGAGGGCATTATTTTGAAGGAGACAAAATAAATTTAAATGAATAAATAAATATTATGTGATTAATTTAAAAAGTCTCCTTACTTTTTGATCATAGTAGTTCAAAAAAATTTCCAATAAGAAGATGAATATAAATTAATTTTCAACTTTGTTTTTCTTTTTTAATTATTTATGAAATTCAATTTTATTTACAATTATGTGCAGAATGCGGCGTGGCCAATCAGGAAATTCGTATCGTTGGGGGTCGACCCACCGGAGTAAATCGTTATCCATGGATTGTTAGATTGGTCTACGACGGCCAGTTCCATTGCGGCGGTTCTCTTCTCAACGGCGATTACGTTCTCACAGCGGCTCACTGCGTTCGAAGGTTCATCCCCATCGGCAATCCATATAATTTATCTCAATTTTTTTATTATTATTTTTTTTTATATATATTCCTAGAGACAGAAAAGGCAGCAATTAGTCTTGGATGGAAATTTATATTACTTCAAAAATAATTATGTGATTCTTTTTAATTTTTTATGTTTTATTCATTTCAATTTAATTCAGTAAAATACATAAATATTTAATAGAATAATATAGAAATATAGGTATATAATTACATAGATTAATATTGAAATAAGTTATCTTTTTAAGATTATAACAATTTTGAAATGAAATATTTATTTATATGTATTTAATCTTGGTATTATCTATTGAAAACAAATTATTCAAAGAGATTATAATTAAATGAATTTGATATAATTATCAATTTGATCTGAGATTTATACAAGGACTGATGGATGTCTTAGGGCAAACTTAAAAACAATAATATAACATACCTATATACAATATACCAATGATTCTAAACAGAAGATTCTAATTAATTTTATTAAAATTTTTCAAATATTATAAATATATAAATTATTATATAATTTTAACCAAATAATAAATGAATAATCGTTCTTTGAAATTATTTAAAAAAAGAGAATAATTATTCTTTGCATATATTGATTATTGTGGATTTTAAAAAAAACAAAAGAGAGCTTAATATGAATAAATAATAATTCAATACTTAATAAATAAAAATATACATATTTAATCATAAAGTATACATAATCATATTTAATATATAGGTTATTATTTAATAATATTTATAGTCATTTATTTATTGATCTAACAAGGAACAATAGACTAGAAAAACTAAAGCAAATAAACAATCGTTTGAATAATAATAAAGAGGAAATTGAAAAACATGCTTACGTGTATAATTAATTAGAAAATTATATTTTCTTTATTTCTTAAGCTTGAATAGATATTCTTTATCTGCTTGGTGATATATTCAATAATAATTTATCAACATTTATTCAATTCAATAATTATTCATTTCATTCTGTTAGTCATTTATCCATAAAGACAACATTTTATTATTAAGGCTTAAGAGTCAGATATATTTTTTTAATAAAAATAATAAATCAATATATTAAATGTTATATTTATTAAAAAATAATAAAAATTATTTATTTTTATCTAAAAAAATAACAAAATTATTTCATAAACAAATCAAAATATAATTAAAATATAGTATTATTAGTTAAATAAATCTAAAATTTATTTGATTTTACTTGAATTGGACTCATAACATGCTTGATTCCTAGCCTCATGATCTCGGGTTCAAATCCCAGACCTGGCAAGGGAATTTGTTTTTAGCTGGGGTCTATGGAAACGATGTCTACCCAGACTACGTAATCTAGATTGGGAAGCTACTTAAAATAAAAAGTAGTGGCCTCTCATCAAGAAAATCAAGATAATGTTTGAGAGAGAGAATCTGTTGTACTAATCATAAAACACCTCTACTCCAATAAGCTCTATCCATTCAGAAGTTTTACTTGCACATTTTTAATTAAATTTAGTAAAGAAAATTGGAATCAATTTAAATTAAATTAAATATTTAGAGAATATTGTAACGTGTATTGTCTATTTATAAAAAAATTTAAAATTGCAATTTTTCTATTATTAGTTACTTTTCGGATACTATATATTAATTATTAAATTATTTTAATTATATATTAATATTATTATTATTATTATTATTTTGACATTTTAATTTTATTTTTTCAGACTAAAGCGTTCTAAAATTCGAGTTTTTCTTGGTGATCATGATCAGTATCAAACAAATGAAACTCCTGCTATTATGAGAGCGGTATCTTCAATTATACGACATAGAAACTTTGATGTCAACTCATATAATCATGATATTGCTCTACTAAAACTGAGAAAACCAGTTACATTTACGAAACAAATACGTCCAGTTTGTCTCCCACCATCTGGTCTGTATATACTTTATCATTCAGTTTATAATATTAATTTTTTTTTTTTTTTATTATTAGATCCAGGGCCGGTTCTAGGGTTCTGAGCGCCCGACCAAAACAAAATATAGCGCTCTTTCATACAAATTAATTTTTAATAATGAATTTTATTTTTATATCGGCGCCCCTCAAAATTTGGCGCCCCGGGCAGTCGCTCGACTAATTTGTCCCTATATCCGGCGCTGATAAGATTATTCTATAAATATTGTTTTAGTCCAAATTATTAAGTTCTAAAAATCGATAGTTAATTAATATTAAAGAATGAAGGATGGGAGTAGGAAGATTTGAGGAGAGAGGAGTATTTGATGTGGTCTGTTTTTTGTGCTCAGCTAGTCTGGACCCGGCAGGTCGCACTGGCACCGTCGTTGGTTGGGGTCGGACCAGCGAGGGTGGGCAACTCCCAGGCATCGTTCAAGAGGTCCAGGTGCCAATTTTGAGTTTACAACAGTGTCGTCAGTCCAAATACAGGGCCTCCCGAATTACCAATAATATGGTTTGTGCAGGAAAAGGTTCTCAGGATTCTTGTCAGGTATTTTATATAGAATTTATATCAGAGCTGACTGAATATTTAAAAAATGTTCATGAACGCGCGTTACAGGCTCAAAAAACCTTGTTGTTAAAGTTAATTTTTTTTAATTGTTAATTAAACTTCCTTAAAATTGTTTGTTGCCAATAATTATCTTGAAACTTAAAACCGTGTGTTTTTATTAATGATTCTTTTTTTATATTAAATTGAATAGGTTGTAATAATAATAAAATGATGCTTAAAAAAGTTGGATCTTCAAATTGATTAGATATAAAATAACAAAGAAAAAAAAATTAATTTTAATTTATAGGAAGTCTTATAGTGGACTCATACATCCCCATTGACCACCTTTTATATCTTATATATAGTATATGAATGTAGGTACTTTCTGTAAAGTGTAAATTTTCATTATGTATGTTTGAATTAAAGAAAAAAAAAGAAATTTCACTGTAAGAATAAGAATTATGTCCGCAGAATGAATTTATAATAGATTTGAAATGGTATATCAAATACATAATCACATTTTAAATAGAAATTTAGAAATTAGAAATTTTTAATTGTTTTCAAAATCTGATGAATCTTAAAATGATTTGAAAATTGATGTTTTTTCTCTTACATAGCTCAATAATTCAATAAATATTTTTTTCTTCTTAATTTTTTAATTAATTTCAATGATTTTTTGTTCTAGGGTGACAGTGGCGGACCGTTATTAATTCAAAGCACGGATGCCGATCGACATGAGATCGTAGGTGGGTAAAGCCTATGAAATATTCATGAAAACGAGAATAGAAATACAAAAATATTAATCAGGTCTTGATCGAAATAAGAATTACATTATCTAATATATTAATAGAACAAAAAGAAACAATGAAAAGATTGAAACTAAACCTTCTAGTCGTTTAGTATAAAGTATAATTAATATTTAATTTATATGACAAATTTTATTGTATATATTCACATCTGTTTATTATAATTTTATAAATCGAAAAATGAATCCGACTTGTTAAATATTTAAGTTTAGAACAATAGTGAATCTTTTATTGATTTATTTACTCGATTATTTAATTATCACCATTCAATGGTGATTAGACTAAGACAGTAGAACCCTCATATAATTTAAATTTTCTTATAATTATAAAAGGAAGATTGATAATATCGTTAGCGCTATTCCACACAAAGTTCTTGACTGCATCAATTATCTCATTCAATCCAGTGATATCTCCATCCAATATTTCTATTCTTTCCTTATTTCACTTTTTATACTAGCCGGTGGATTCTTGAATGGTTTTTCTATAAACAAAAAAATCAATTTGGAAATTTAACCTGCATTTTGTTTTATTAACAATTTGCAATTTATAAATGGAACTGAAAATTAATAATAAAAGTTAAAGTTAAGTTATTAAAAACACACGGTTTTAAGTTTCAAGATTTATTTATTAAACTTTATGATCATTTCAACAGTTACGTCATAATCAGAAGTTACTGACTATGATGATCTAACTCAGTGATTCCCAAACTGTGAGCCGCTGGGGAGCCGCGAAAAAATTTTCTAATACTTGAAAATTTTGGTTCTAAAAATAGGTAAGATGATTTTTGTGGACAAACTTTTGAACATTTTCGATTATTTTTAAATTTTTTTCAATATGGTTCTAAAAAAAAAGGTCAGATGATTTTGCGATGCTCTGAAACATTTCCGATGGAGAGAAGAAAAGTTTTTTAATTTTTCAAGAGAGTAAAAATTTATATAAAAATCGGATGTATTAAGGGAGCCTCGGAAAAAATCCGATTATTTAGGGAGCCGCAAACCAGAAAAGTTTGGGATCCTCTGATCTGACTGTTTAATAAATAATTATCTTGAAACATAAAACCGTGTGTTTTTTATAACTTACCTTTAACCTATTGATTTCATTATTAATTATCAGTTCCATTTATAAATTACAAATTGTTAATAAAAACAAAATTCAGATTAAATTTCCAAATTGATATCATATTTCAACGAGAGCTGTCAGTGTTCAATATATCTTTAAATTTAATTAAAATAAATTATTTAAAAATATGATAATATATATATATATATATATATAATAGAAATAATGTTGTTTTGTTTTCAAGGGATCGTGTCATGGGGAGTCGGCTGTGGCAGACCAGGCTATCCGGGGGTTTACACCCGCGTTACGCGCTACCTCGACTGGGTAAAAAGAAATATGAGAGATACCTGCCTCTGCCTCAATTGACAATCTGTGTACCTCTCTCATTCAATCCAAACCATCATTTTTTCTTATCATTCTATTTCCATCGAATTGGAAAGAGAAATAAAATTTTTATTAATTTTTTTTTTATTTGTACGAACAAGAATAATACCCTTAAGAAGAACCTGAAAGGAAGGGGTAGAAGTAGTGCCAGTTCATATGTCATGGCAACATATTCTCCAAAGAGGCATTGTCATTCAAGCCTTCTGAGATCACAGATTGCCTCAATGAACGAGAACGCCGTTAATACTATTCTCTGTTGAAATTTGCACTCACTTAATGCATGAAACATATCAACAAATGTATGTTTCAAATCCAATCAATTTCAGCAGGAAAAAAGAAAGAGGCTGAAACACTCAAAACCAACATACACCGAATGCATGAAATCGTCAAACGAAACAAGACGTTACCCAACAAAACTACTTTCTGTGATATTTTTTTATTAAATAAAATATGCCAGCCTTTTTTTAAAAAAATAATTTTACTATCAATATTTATAATAATTTTTTATTTATTAAATTAAATATTTTTATATTATAATTTTCATTAAAGATCATTTATGTTGAATTTTATAAATTTCTTTCTTTTATTTTATTATTTTGATAAGATTATTTGTTTAATATATATATATATAATTTTTATAAGTTTAATATTATTAGTATTTTATTTTAAATTTAAATATTTGAATATTGGTATTTAGTGTTATTTTTGACTTATTACTCTTGCACAGATTTTCAACCGTTTATAAAATATTTTTTATTGATCCTGTCAAGTTAAAATACATTTTTTACTATCTCGCCAGAGGGTGTGTGGGTGTGGGTGTGTAGACAAGATTACGAATTAACGGATTGAGCTAGAATAATGTAATTTAGTACATGGGCATTATTCAAAATTCGTAGTTTTCTATCAACTTTTGAGAAATGTAGCTCATTCAGAAGAGAACCATTATTTTACCTACCACATTTTCATTTTTTTACAGATCGACGATAGGAAGGGAAGGGTTATTTTCACATCAAATTTTACATGAGGAGATTTTTTACAAATCTCCACGAATCATGCACTATGTATTGGTTTTATCCTCGGGAAAAATCATCTTCATTCGTTTTTTCTTAATTTAAAATCACATGACGTCACCCAGCCCCTCATGACGTCACAGCCAGCGCATCCTTATATATTATAAATAAAATAAAATTAAAAATATTTATGTTATATCCATATCTGTTTTTTATTACATTAATAGATACATTTAAATTATTATGAAATTGTTTCTGTAGCTGAAAATTAATTTATTTCAAACGGTCCGTCGGTTCTGTGCCTGGCGACAAGTCAACTTATTTCTCTAATGGCGCCAAAAACGTCAACAAAACAATCTCACAAAAATACGTGATTATATCCCTGATAAATCTGATAGTAATAATAACAATAACATTCACGGAAATCTAAACCAACATATATATATATATATATATATTAATATACAAATTACTATTGAAATGATTTGTAAACATAAATCTAGGCGGCAACATTTAAATTATGTTTCAATTAAAAACCAAAATTTATTGGACAATGAAATGGAGATAGATGGCTTTCAGAGACCTTGAGAAGGAGAAAGTAACAAGAAACCTGTATGTTTAGATGAACTAAAACATTTTTAAGTGACGTTATTTTATGCAACTGATATATATATACTATCTTAAAGAACTTTATAATTAGTTGAAAAATTTTTTCGACTCTGATAATCATGATAAACATTAAAAAGATTATTTTTTCAATAATTTTATTAATTCAAATTCAGGAAATTAGAAAATTATACTATTATTTTATATTATATATCAAAGATTTTAAATATACATTCGGTTGATATCGCCTAATATCAATATTAAAAAATCATCAATAAACCAAGCATATAGGCTGGTTGCATAAACATAAGGCACAAGGGATATTTCATGATGATTGATATTAAGTTAATTTGATGTTAGATTGATGAATCTATATTTCAGTATTTAAAATTTTCAATTAAGACAGACAGACATTCCTTATTGACTCATTTCTATGGAATTTCTAAGATATTTTTAATCTCTTTGCACTCTGGTCACATTCAACGAGAGAGGATCTGTTGTAGAATGTCACTTTTTACTTTCACTTTTAGGACACATTCATCCATTAATTACTGTAATTATAAATTAGTGATCAACTTCGATCTGATTTCATGAGTGTTCAAATCTCAATAGTTTGTTTATGATTTTTTTTTTTAAATATGAGTAATTAGGTAATCTCTACTCGTCTCCTGCATTTGGCCGAATAACCTTGATCTTAGCCAGCGTTCCCGATTTCCCGTCCAAAGAATCGGGGCAATCACCAAAGTCGTAAAAGACCAGAAGCGAATAGGGAGAAAGTGTCACATTCATGTCACACTCTCATCTCCCAATGCCATGCAATTGAAAATAAATTAGTTAGTACACAAGAGATCAAAATAGAACGGCGGAATTGAAAATAATAATAATAATTTCTGACCAGTGAAGTAGAAGAGGAGTAAAAGGTGGGACGAATATGTGTAAAACGTATTCTACAATCTACAATCAATCAATTGAAATTAATAATAAAAATAAATAATAAATAAATATTGTTATAATTAAAAAGTTTATGTTTATTTTATTATTATTATTATCATTATTATATTATTATTAATTTAAAAATAAAAATCACAATATACCTAATTAAAATTAAATAAAAATTTAGAATATTAACCCTTTGCACTCGTATATATATTCGATAAGACTAACAATCAACTCGGAATTTTTTCGATAAGGCTACTACTCTCAACTCGGAATTTTTTTTCATATTCGATCAAAAGGAAAATATTTTCATGCGAACATATTACAATTTAACTTTTCGGTTTAGTAGAAAAAATTATGAAAATAAACATATTTAATCATCTTACACTCCTTTGAAAAATGAAAATCTATATTACTGTTAATATATGTATATACATTATGATTTTTCAAAATTAAAAAAAAAATAAAACTTACTTCTAAATTGGAAGAAACACATAGGATACACATGAAAAGCTAAAATAATGCTGTACTACATAAAATTATGAGGATTCATTATGTTTTTTATTACTAGCCTTAATGATATGAAAAATAAAAGAATCTTAAATAGTAAAATTGAATCAAGTTATGTATAAAAAAATTACATTTTATAGTTTTGCATTGTATGATATCGTTCAAAACATTCCCCAATATGTAATCCTGGTTTTAGAGTACATGTATTGCAGATATATCTTGTTTCATGTCTTCCTCCTTTGACTTTTCGGTCAGAACATACTAAACAGTCCTTTTTCTTTACTTCATTTTTACGAAAAATATGCAATTTGCCGTTTAGTCGTTCTTCCTTGTCTGACGTTGATGGTCTACCTGAAATTTTTGATCCCTTTCGGTAGTTTGCTTTCAGTCCATCTACTATTTCTCGAACAAACTTTAAATGCGTCATTGGTCGTTTATTTTGGCGATTTTGAGTTATTTTATATAGTAAATATGCATTCACACTACATAATTCAAGTCCCCAAAAAAATAATTTCCGCCACCATTTCAATGATTTTCTCATAAAACAATATGACGCTGAATATGAGTCGGCTCGATCTACGCCTCCCATATATTTATTGTAATTAACAATTACAATTGGCTTATCTATAACTTGGATATTACCTCCACGTACTCTTCTAGTTATTGGTTGAGTACCTGAAACGTCCCAGCTGCTAAGTATAGTGACGACACGTTTATCTTTCCTTACCAACAATAGCAAATTTTCTGATCTGCAGGCAAATGTATTGTTTTGAGAAAACTTTGGTTTTTTTATTGAATATGTTATAAACTTTCTATTATTTTGTATAGTTCCTGTTGTGTATATATTTAGCTTTAGCAGTTCTTGTGCAAGTGGTAAGCTTGTGTAGTACCTATCCGTATAAATATGGTATCCTTTACTACCAGGATTGCTATCTAATAAGTCTTGGCACAATTTTAGTGCTATTCTTGTACTTATGAGAAGATCAGGTCGTGGTAAATCTTCTGAAGACAAGCTTCCATAATAGGGTAAAAATGAATATACATACCCTGTATTGGCATCTGCGAGTACATATATTCTTATTCCCCACTTGGTAGGTTTATTTGGATTATATGTCAGAAAACATATTTTCCCTTTGAATCCCACCACTGACTCATCAACTGAGATTTCTCTTGACGGAACAAAATGTTTTTTGAATTTTTTATTTAAAAATTCTAAATAATGGCTAACTTTATGTGTTCGGGCTCTAAGACTTTGGTTATTTGGATTATTCTTATATAAGTGAAGCATCCAAAATATTTGCATAAATCTTTCTCTTCTAAATATACTACCAAAGAAAGGAATTTTTGAGTTGAAATTTTGGGACCAATATTCTTGCAGATTACTAACTGTAATTTTGCCCATATTTAGGATAACTCCAATAAATGCTGTAATTTCTTCTACGGTAACATCAACCCACGTATGCCACGTAGACCGTTTGGACAGATTTTTTTTTTCTATTTTATTTCGAGCATAAATATTTGTCTCTTCTACTATTTTTTCGATAAGTTCATCAGAAAAAAAAAGTTTAAAAAAATCTGTAGGTTTTGTGCAGTTATCTGGGATTTGTGGGCCTTCAGTTTTTTGGCCGGAAGTAAAATCGATCCTATATGGCAGTGCTCCGCAACCGGTGTGACGCGGCACACTGGTTTGCCTTAAAGGAGATACAGGTGTGCCGCCGCGATCAAATGAAATTTAGAAATCCGCATATAATATAATTATAAATCAAAAAAATATAAATTTCTTATATTCATGTATCTCCTTTAAGGCAAACCAGTGTGCCGCGTCACACCGGTTGCGGAGCACTGCTATATGGCACATTGTCTTGGAGAGTGACGTCCACCCATGGCCCATAGTTGTCTGTCCTTTTAGTGGTATACTCATCTTCACTGTTGCTTGAACTCGTTGGTAAAGGCACTGTTCTTCTTTTTTTTATCAACTACGATATCACTATCTGTGCTAATATCAATTTCCTCTTCTTCTTCAAAACTTTCCCTGTCACTATTACTAGAGGAATTTATTTCTTCATGGCCATACGAGTCCAAATAAAATTCGTCATCACTACTTTCCAATTCATTTATAATTTCTTTTTGTAAATGTCGTTTGGGCATTTTTAAATTGTAAAAAATTTCAAATTATAACACAAATATAAATTAGACATACTTGAGTATTTACCGCGTGACGTTCTCTACAAAGGTAATGAAATAGTGAAAATTTCTAAAAGATATATATTATTTAAATTAAAATTAAAATATATATTATTTAAATTATTTATTTACTAGCTGCTCCGAGCGCCTTCGCCAATGAAGACCGCCGTTTTTTAAAATAATTAAATTATTTTATAGATTATAAAATAAAAATTATTGTATTAACATTAAAAATATTGAAATAAAAAATAATATTTAGTTTGATTTAATAAATAAAAATATTATAAACATTTTTAGTGGGAATGGGAATTTCTAGGGGAGGAAGGGAGGTCAGATAAGCGACAACTTTTATTCCAAATGTTCGTCCTCCCTAGCTGTGACGTCATCCATAAGAAGATGTAAAGAAAACAGTAAAACATATAATGTCGCCTATTTGGCGACATACGAGTGCAACGGTAAAACATATAATGTCGCCTAGTTGGCGACCTACGAGTGCAAAGGGTTAAAATGTTAATGATTCAATTGATAATTTTTTCGTTAAGTCAAGGGTGTAGTATTTAAATCATAAATTTCATAAGTGAGAGATTCAATTTTTACTATCTAGCCAGAGATAGTATTGCGATCATGAAAATTTTCGATGTCGAGATTTTGATGTTTTTATACGTTTTGAAGGTTCCTGAATCATTTTCACTAAGGTTGAGAAAAATGTCTGTGTGTGTGTGTGTGTGTGTGTGTGTATGTATGTAGACAAGATTACGCAAAAACGGTTTGAGCTAGAATGATGAAATTTGGTACATGGACATTATTCAAAATTCATAGTTTTCTATCAACTTTTGAGAAATGTAGCTCAACCGGAAGAGGGTCATTACCTACATCGTTTTGATTTTTTTTCCTCTAAAGTGACCGTAAAAATAAAAATATATGTTTGATAATTTTTCACATGATTAATAATTGTATAAAACTGCTATATATAGAATTTCAGCTTGATTGAATTGCTGAAAGTACCAGAATTAATTTTTTAATACTGCAAATCTCACGCGCCAACACGTGCCATGGTGCCATCAATAAAAAGGCAAACATGCGCTGGTTTAATATTTATTATTTATAATTTATAATTAATTAAATTTAATTTAAATATAATATATTATGTTATTTAATCCAATTCAAATTGCGAGATAGTCGAGTGGAGACACTCCAGCTTATTTTAATTTTCTTTATATTTAGTATTTCATACAATTGTATATTGTAAATTGAACTTATATTTTTAATTATTCATATTATGATTGGAAGTAAAATGATAATTATATATATATTAAATTTAATCAATAAATTGTTGTCATACCTTTAATTAGTTGAAATAAAAGTATTTTTTGGTTATATTCAAAAGAATTATAAATATTGGGATAATATTTTAGTTTATTCTTTGATTGTCAATTTGAATGGATGATTTTATATTCATTGCATGGATAGAATTTGAATTGAATGAATGGTTCGATTGAAGGGCGTCTTGATGCCTTACCCGATTGTTACGTGAGTCTAGAAAATAAATAAAAAGAATTTGCTTATCTATGCCTTATCAGAGTTTAGAGGAAATTGAGGAAAAAATATAAACATCATTAACGATTGTTGGAAGAAGATTTGAGCCCCGTGTGGGCAAAAAAAGCGGCAGCGCCACGTCAGAGAGCCGGCGGTCGCCGCCCGGAGAGAAATCCTGTCGAGGGTTGCTCTAACTTTCTTCAGGTCACATATCAGGTGTTGAGGGCCTGGAAAGTAAAGCCTCTGGACAGTTGAACAGGCCCTGTCGCATAGGAGAAGCATGAGGTGCTCGGTGTCAGCCGGTTTTCTTGTGCTCATCGTCGTCGTGTTCGAGTCAGGCACTACGCAACACACACACACACTCACAGGTCAGTCGACACAAACACTAACAAAAATAGATTCAAGTAAAAATTCTATTTTCGAAAAATGGATATCGTTATATCGATTGATTTATAATTAATCTTCTACTAAAATTTTTTTTAGATATTTTCATTGATAAATTAGAAATATTTTCTATTTATTTATTTTTTTTTTTTTATTTTTTTACTTTTTTTATTTCTATTATTATATGATTGATATTAAAAGTTAATTTATAAATTTATTTTTAAATATAACTTGTCAAATTCATTGTTGGTTTACTTATTCTTATTAATTAATTAATAATAATATATATATATATATTATTGTATTTATTTTGGTACATATTTTAATTACATTACAATTTAATGTAAATTTAAAATATAATATTATTTTCTGTACAAAATTTTAAATGGTTTAACATCTTAAAAATAATTTCAACTGTTTATTCAAACTTGACATTCTTCTCTTTTAATAGAAAATACTATACATCGAAATAATATAACATTTATAAAAATGAGTTGTGGCCAGGCACAGAACCGACAAACGATTTGAAATAAATTAATTTCCAATCAATATTATATTTATATATATATAAAGTATCAAAATATTTTTTTTTTAAATTGAATTAAAATGATTAAATTATATTAACTTGGTTTTTATTTTTAGTTTAATTACTCCATTAATAATTACTACTATATTTTAAGTGAAATATTTTCCGACACTGAAAATAAAATTAATACTTTGTAAACTATCACTTCCGGTTTCCTGATATACACCAAAAATTGATGAACTCTGCTAATGATGAATTAAGTAAAGTAACCAAATTTTATCAAAATCCAGTGTCCTGTTCGAGCTGTACACGTCTATACAGACGAACAGACGGATAGACATCAAGCTAAAAATACTTTTTTCGGTTACGAAAATGCATGATTCGTGGAGATATGTAAAAATCTCCACATGTGAAATTTGGTGTGAAAACAATACCTTCACTTCGGCCGGTGAAAATTAAAAATGAAAGTATTTCGATGATATTCAATTATACAAAGAATATATTACATATTTCTGTCAAAACCGAAATCATAAAGGGATAAAATTAGAATTTCGATTCAAATTATTTGTAGTAATTCAATGTAAACTAAATTAAATCGAAATATATATTAATAAATATATATTGGAAAAATTAATTATATAGAATACTCTTAAGTATAGAAATATTAAAAAATGAGAGATTTTATAACAATCTTAAATAATTTGATTTGAATTTAGCGGGTTTTTTTTTAATAATTATTTTAAATAATGAAAAATAAAATAGAGGCAGGGTAGCCGAGAGCGTAGGATACCAAGTTTCCACGCAAGAAGTCGGCGTTCGATTCCAACTAAGAAAAAAAATTTTCAATTTAATTTAACATCAGCTGCCTCCGGCAAGCCCCACCATGGATGTCACCTTGTCGTGTTGGGGGGCTTCGACTTAACTAAGAACATCCACGTCTCGGAGATGAGACTAGCAATCTACTCAAGAGACGCAAATCACCAATTGCTCAATGAACCACACACAGCCTCGAAAATTGGAATGATTAACACATTGACGACACGGCAACGAACCTATTACGGAAAATGGGTTAAGATTCGCCGTAAAAATGGAACGAACACGTAGGAAGAGCCAACGCGGAAGGGCTCTTGAGAATATAGCCCGGGATGGAAGGCCAGCAACACAAGAGACTAAGCCACCGAAAAAATGGGCTGACTGCTGGGCGTACTCTTCCCAAAAAAGACCTGAGGATAGTGAAGAAGAACAGGCCTTAGGCCTATAATAGAAGAAGAAGAAGAAGAAGAAAAATAAAATGATTTAAAAATAATCTAAATTTTGTTTTTCTTTTTTTGTCTTTTCTCATCCAAGAGAGGAGAAAGGGGTAATTGATTAGAAACTACATATTGGTTGTTGTTGTTGTTGTTTATTGTTCAATTTTCTCTAAACTAATTGTATTGTATTCTTTTTTTTTATATTTCAGGCGAAAATCGTGGATACCCGCTGTTTCTTCGGAATGCTCAGTCGATTTACAACAACAACCCCCAGTGACAACCCTAAAAGCCCTTTACGTACCTGCGATTGTAGTAAGTATAAGCCGAGTCGCCATCCAGGGAAAGTGCTGGCCTACAATGCCCTTCTAAAGCCCTTGCCTTTTTCGACAACTAAATTATCATAGATAATTGTTAGTTAGCTGCGCCTAATTTTCTCAAATTATAATTAAATTCTTTCATTGGAAAGTAATTCCAGCTCGAGATATTTGATTAATACATATGATTAAATATCAGCCGTCACAATAACGGGATCGGCTTGAATGCAGAAATAGAGCTATAATAGAGACAAACCTCTCTCTCTCTCTATCTTTATACATATATATAGGTAAAGTTATATTAATAGAAATATAATATTATTTAAGATTGATAAAAAAATATAATTCAATAATTATTATAATTATATTAAAATAAGCTGGAGTCTCTCTACTCGACTATCTCGCAAATTTGAATTGGATTAATTAATATATATTATATTTAAAATAAATTTAATTAATTATAAATTATAAATTAAAATTAATAATTAATATTTATTAAATCAGCGCATGTTTGGCTCTTTGTTGATGGCACCACGTCACGTGTTGACGCGTGAGATTTGCAGTGTCAAAAAAATAATTCTGGTACTTCCGGAAATTCTATATATAGCAGTTTTATACAATTTTTAATTATGTGAAAAATTATCAAAAATATCTTTATTTTAACGTCTATCAGTGACACTTGAAGCTAATATAGTTTCATCGGGTTGATCGGTTTAAAAGTGGCCGAATAAGTATAGGTGATAAACCCCGATGTGGACGTCCAGTGGAAGTTTCCAATCTATTGCGATTTCCTTAAAGACCAGCGAACTATCAATAGTCAAGCCGTGGACTCTTGTCAAAAAGAGTCATTCTTTAGCTCGATAACGCCCAGCTGACCTGTGATAAGCTTCAAAAATTGGGTTGGAAGGTCTTACCTCATCCTGCCTATAGTCTCAATTTGACCACATCTGATTTTTACCTGTTTGGACCACTCAAAGATGCCCTACGTGGAAAAAGATTTGCTTACAATTAGGAAGTTAAGGAAGCGGTGCAAAAGTTGCTTCGTGGTAAATCGAAAGAATTCTTCGTCAAAGGAATTAGGAAGCTGCAAGAAAGATGGGAAAGATGGGAAAGATGAGAAGTGCATAACTGTGGAGGGTGATTATGTTGATAAATGGCCTGAATTTTGTAGGAATCAAATAAACCGTTTTTGAGCTATATATTTGTCTCTTTGCTTATTGAATGACCATAGTAATCTAGAATAACTAATTAATAATATAATAATTTTTAATAATTATATTGTTAAATTTTTCAGCATGTGGTGATCGTGTAGGACCGAGCAGAATTGTTGGAGGTAAACCTGCAAGTGAGCTTCCATGGATGGTCAAACTTTCGTATTTTGGCCGTTTTTATTGTGGTGGAACCCTAATCAATGACCTATATGTACTTACGGCTGCACATTGTGTCAAAAGGTAAGATGTAGTTTCTTTATTTAGTGTTAAATCAATTCATTTTATGAGTATATATATGTTTTCGCCGTTATCTATCAAAATATAAGAAATTTAACAATTTTAAATGATGTGAAATTGCTTGTTGAGTCACTTCTAAAATACAAAGTTTTCTTGGGTTTGGCTGAAATCTTTCTTTACTAATGTTTTCGATTTCGTTTAATTACATTTTTGGTCTTCCACTTCAAAGTATATACTTTAAACTTTTGAAACTATTCATGTTTACACAAGCAACTACAAGCAATTGTTGCACTTCAACTAATTATTTATTGTTTCAAATTGAACAAAATAGTAATAGATGAAATAGATAGTAAACTATGCTTATCCTGTACAAAACTTCACTTTTGCACTAAAAAATGATGTGAAGCTTCGAAGTTTTATTGTTACCAGATGTCCAAGCTTACGATATTAAGTTTTACATTTGAAAATTTCAAAATAACTTTCTGGTGGAATCATATTTTCTCAATTGGAGGAAATTTATTTATACATAATTTACATAATAATACACATAATTTATTCAGAAACATTTCTCTTATTAATTAATTTTTGGTAAGGAGTGTTCTGAAAATTAATTTTGGTTGTTCAGTTCTATTCAAATTATTAAATAATATATTTGGAAAAAATTAATATAAATATTTTTATCTTTAGGTTTATTTGGTTCCTATAATTGAGGTGTCTTTCGGGGAACACAATCGTTGCAACAATACAGTGAAACCTGAAACAAGATTTGTAACTCGAGCCATCCTCAATGACTTTAGCTTTATGAATTTTGACCATGATATTGCATTACTCAGGCTTAATAAAGAGGTACCATTAAATAATGAAATTGGAGCGATATGTCTCCCAACTAATCCGGACAATTTATATGTTGGGGTTAAGGTGAGTAGAGACAATTTTCCAGAACTATGATAATTTTTTAATTTTTGAATATTTATTCTAAATTTTCGCAATAAATAAACCATTCACATATTATATTATACTCGTAATATTACCAAGTATAAATGAGAGAATATTAAAAATTTTAAATTCTTTAAAATTTTTATTTTTTAGGCGATTGCAGCAGTTGGGGCACTTTGCATGAAGATGGAAAGCCAGCATGTATTTTACAAGAAGTGGATGTGCCTGTAATGGGCAATTCCCAATGTAAAATGACTAATTACCATGAAACCATGATTTCAGACAATATGTTGTGCGCAGGATATGTGGAAGGAAAAAAGGATTCGTGCCAGGTATAAATTAAAAAAATTGATTCCATATAAGTTATTATAATCAATCGACATGTTAAGTAATTTTAATTATGTTTATTAAAAAGGAATTTGAGCACTTTACTCTAGTTTCTAAGAGCTGCAACCTTAAGTATAGCTTATTAGCTTTAAGTAAATGCAAAGTAAACATTGTTTTTAATTCAGCGAAATGTACATATATATAGAATCTATATAGATAAAATGCTCTTTCAATATATATTTCATGGATTTGAATTTCAATTTGTCTATTAAAATTCAAGTAAAATCTTGTTTACTACGGATGATTAATTATTAATTGTGGTATATATAGGGTGTCTCAAAATTAACCCAAGATTTGAATTACTTAGAAAACAGTTTTCAGTCTATAGATTGTTATTTTTTCATAGAATCATAAAATATATAGGATAATAGGATAATTAATGGAATAACGAATTTGGAAAATGGCCTGTACGCACTATTTTGCCCAATTTTTTTTTATCATCTTTCTGCATAATTGTGGCTAAATTTCATTTATTCAGCGTTTAATTCCCTCTTGTGATACACGGGTGGTTGTGGGCTCGTTGACATTAACCATTGACTTCAAATAACCTCATAAAAAGAAATCTAATAGTGTTAAATCAAGCGATCTATGGCGCCAAATCCGATCTCCGGACAAGGAAGTACATGACCAGGAAATATCTCATCAACAGTTACGCCTTGACCAGTCTCGATTTCGAAAAGTATGGTCCAATGATGCCCCAGTCCAAAATCCGCACAAAACACACGTTGTGGGTGCATGTGTTGTTCGACAATCACATCTTGATTCTCCGAACCCTAAACACGACAATTTTGGCGATTAACAAAGCAATCAAGGTGAAAATGTGCTTCATTAGCGATGAAGCTAAGAATGATTTTGCTTGAGAAATCAAGCCGTGGGGGCCATTTTTCCCAAAGTCTTATTCCATAAATAGACCTATTCTATGTACTTTATGGTTCAATGAAAAAAGTCTAAGTCTAAACTCTGTTTTCTATTTAATTCTAATCTTGGGTTAATTTATTTTGAGACACTCTATATATATTGTGAAATAAGATTTTTCAATCAAATTATTCTAAATATTTTTTTTGTCTAGGGCGATAGCGGAGGTCCATTGGCATATGAAAGAGAAGACAAACGATATGAAATTATTGGTAAAATAATTACTTAGAATTATAATATAGAATAATAAAATTTCTGAATTTTCTTGATTTCTTTTTAAGGCATTGTATCATGGGGGAACGGCTGTGCAAGGCCTAATTTTCCCGGAGTATATACAAGGGTTACGCGATATCTCGATTGGATTGGATTGGATATGCTTCTGATGGATGTTTCTGCAAATATTAAGTGAAATGTTTTTTTTTTATTTTTAATTTAGAACTTGAACATATCTGTTGATCTCAAACATTGATTCAGATAAAGTGGAAAACTACCAGTCAATAAAATGAGACTGTCATATATAACCTCGGTAAATCGTTTGAAACAATGCATCATTACTTGAATATATATGCCAGTGATTCTCAACCACTGTGCCGCGGCACTTAGATTTTCACAAGTATGCCGCGCGATATTACATTTCCGACTTTTTTTCTAAATTTTTACAATATGGTTCTAAAAAAAAAAAAAGGTAAACCGTTTTTGGGACCACTTTTTTCAATATGGTAAACTTTTGCACTTAATCTTTTTCTTTGTGTGCCGCCAAATTTTTAAAACGTTAAAAGTGTTCCGCGGTAAAAAAAAAGGTTGAGAATCACTGATATATGCGATAACCGATAAATTTCAAACTATCCTGATTTTAGAGTGGTTTATATTGATGCTGTTGAGTTTGCTACCGATTTCGCGCGCGCGATATTGTATGATTAGTCAAAGTTTATTTATTGTTTATTTATTTTTATTTTTTTGTATTTATTTCAAAAACAATATCTTATTTCTTCCAGATAAATTAATTTTAAAGTAAGAATAATTGTAATTTGGATATTGGTAATGAAATAAATATAAATTTCATTTAAATATTATATAAATAAATTAAAATGAGAATATTAACAGAACTCTATAATTTTAACAATGGAATATACGAGTATATATATATATATATATATATATACACATAGATAGATAGATATATAAAAATATGCTTCTGATGGATGTTTCTGCATATATTAAGTGAAATGTAATATGGGCGTAGTCTAAAATTGGTACAAAGGGAAAAAACAATATTTTTTTTTATATACCCAAGTGTTTTGACAAAAAACCGTTTCATACCTTTGTACCAATTTTGGATTGCGCACAATATATCTTATCTTATCTTATCTTATTATGCTAGCTAAAATTGTATATATGTATTTATCTATATATCATGGTTCTCAAAAACCGCTCTAACGATTTTTTTCAAATTCACACTAGATATAGTATTTATAAAGAAAAATTAAGTTTTATTGATGATATCTCTTGAAACATACAGCTTCATTATTAATTTCTTAATTGAAAATTATATATTATATGGAAAACGTCAAAATTTTTAATACTGCCTGCTAAGACAGTAAAAAAATGACAATTTTTTATCTAAATACATATAGTCCAGCGGTTGGACTGATGTTTTAACGAGTGGATTTCGTCGGTTCGAAACTCGCCGGGTGAATCGTTATTTAAAAATGAAAATAATGATTTTGTTATTTTTTTTTCTTTTTATCTATTGTTTACTTTTTAATAAATTACTATTCTATATTTATTTATTCATTGTTCTTTTATTAATAAAGTTTTAGATAGTTTTATAAGTTTTAATATTTTTTCAATAAAATATTATTCAATATATTTATTAATATTATTTTATTTATTATTATTGAGTACCCGAAGTTCCATTCATTTTAATCAGATTGATGCAATGATGCAACAGTTAATAATTGTAATATTGTAATAAATTTCTATCTTGAAAATTGTTACATATTATTCAGGATATTTTAAAAACTATTTCTTTCTTTAATTAATATTCATTTTTTCTATAAGTCAGATATATTTCCAAATATTAAATAATTTTTGAAGTGAAAACTTCTTTAGCGGCGTTGAGCACTTTTGCGGGATGGGGAAAAAGTATAGAACTCGCGTGATCGTGACCAACACCATGAAACCATCTGCTTTCAAATTTCTTATAACAGAGCGCGAAATTTGAATTGTCATTAGAACTGTTTTATAAATTATCTCTAACATATAAATATATATTTATTATGTAAAGTTCATTTCATATATACATATATAATCAAAATTATACGAAATGAACTTCACATAATAAATATATATTTTATGTTAGAGATAAGAATTATAAAACAGTTCGTATTGCAATATTTTAAACAAAGTTGTGTATTTATATATATATAAATATAAGTTACAAATTTGTTTAAAATATATGTTTAAAATAATATATAAGTTATATATATATACATGCATATGAAATTCATCTTTCTCGTGAAATAGCGCGAATTTCGTCTGTTTTAAAATTTCTTACGCAGAAGTTTTCACTTCTGTCGGCCAGTCCCACGACTGCCAATTTTGCTTTTTTAATTCCGAAAAGCTGCAAAGCACGTTTTTTTGTCTTTAGTTTGTTTTATAACCACTTGGGGCGCTAAACAGTTTTTCAAAAAAACACTATAGAAAAAAAATATATGTACCTATATATTATATATTTATGTATTATTGAGGAGCACAAGTTCATTAATTTTAATCAGATTGATGCAAATGTGTAACATTTAATAATTGTAATAAATAATTAAAGAATTGTGTATCAATATTTTTTAAAGGGTAGAGCGAGAGCTCGGTGTCCCAGGTATTAATATTACCAGCCAAATCCAATAATAATGAATCATTTTTTTTAACTTAAGTACCGAGCCGAGGCTCGGGGTCCCGGTACTTTCTATTATATACCATCAAAAAATATTTTTTATAAAAAAAAAAATATTCTCAATTATTTTCTTATTTATATAATGAAGATTTTTTTTATATTTATTTGGAAAATTTCATTATACGTGTCTTAAATTGTATTTATTGATTCTTAAAATGACAAATCTTTTATTTATTACTAGCTGATCAGAGCGCCTTCCAGGCGCTCTTCACATCTAGACGGGGGCTCCGCCCCCTGTACCCCCGAGTGTAGTATTTGGTTGAAAGTCTGTATGTAAAAGGTTTTCATCCATTTTGTTTCAATCAGTATAAGTAGATAAGACATATATTTGTGTGACATAAAATGTGTTTTTTTTTTTTTTATAAATAATGATCGTGCAAATTACACTAAAAATTAAAAAAATTATTAGCTATAATAAACTATTATTGGCTATAAATTAATTATAATTAATTAAATTAATAAAAATAATTTAAAGATACAACTCGTTGAGAAATGAACTTATAATTAACATTAATAAAAATAATTTAAAGTTACAACTCGTTGAGAAATGAACTTATAATTAACATTTCCTTTAAAACTGTTTAAAACCCCAGAGTGGACGCTGACAATTTGGGTTTTTCCTGGTAAGACTGTCCCCCCCCCTGGTTTTTCCCAATAACAAAGTGAAAGAAAATTCCCTTATGTTGCCTCCCCTTCCGACCCCCTAAGAGGGGTTATTTTAAAGGAACAATCGGAAAATAATTTTAAATGAATGAATAAATGAAAATTCAAATTTTATATATAGTTTTTTATATATGTTTATTTATTCACAAAAAATTAATTAAATTGTAATTTAAATTCTTATAGTTTTATTAAATAAATCATTTTTAGTTATAATTTTATATAAGCATTTTTTAATTGAACCTATTCAATCTTGTCATTCCCTAATCAGCATACGCGGTTTCAATAACCCTTTTAATTATTCTAAATTCAATCTTTAATTAAATCTAATTTAACACACAACAATTCCGTCTCATTATTGTAATACAAAGTTAGAAATATTAAGTTAATATAATTAATATTATTTATTTATTAATACCAATTAATAATATTAATTACTTATAAATAATTCATAATAATAATAAATTGTGATACCAACTTATAGGAATATTAAAATAATATAATTATTATTTTACATATATATGAATATAATATAAATATTTTTAATTTTATTTTAAGAATAGATATATATCTAAAAGGCGGTAACTGTGAGGTCACATATATACATTTAAATATAAAAAAACTAATGAAGATGATTTTTTCCAGATATGTGATCAATAAAACTAAATAACTTAAGAGTATAACTAATGGTTTTCAATTTATAAAATCTAATTTAACACACAACAATTCCGTCTCATTATTGTATTGTAATATAAAGTTAGAAATATTAAGTTTAAAAAAAACTTAAAATATTTGAATTTTGAAAATTATATGTAGCGCCATCTGTCGATAGTTTTGTGACACTACAGATTTTTAGCAATATATTACTAATTAAATTAATTTTGGATAAATTAATTTTGGATTTAACTACACTAAAACCTTCCTTGGTATGCCCACAACAATTCCTGAAAGTTTCACCGTAATCGGACGGGTAGTTTTTGAGTCTATAGACAGACAGACAGACACACACACACACAGACATTGCCTTTTATATATATAGATAGATAGATAGATAGATAGATAGATAGATAGATAGATAGATAGATAAAAATATATTATGCACAAAAATGTTTATTAAAATACATAATATAATATCGATTTTTTCTTTTTTTTTTATTAAATAAATATTATTTACTCTTTTTACAAAAATAAATGTTCAATCATCAGGGGCGGATTTAGGCCTAGGCAGAATAGGAAACAGCCTAGGGCCTAGGGCCCGTAATTTCAGGGGATAAAATGATTTTGCGATCACGATTTTTCAGGCTCTAAGTATCACCAAGTGTGACCACCCCTGCTATATTATTTCAACAAAGTACTCTTCAATAATAATTTTTTTAAATGAAAAATAAAATAAATAATAGATTTTATGTTATTTTATGGTTGGGGGCCCGGAATTCTGACCTTGCCTATGGCCCAAAAATTCCTTAATCCGGCACTGTCAATCTTATAGATCAGTCGTTCCTTAACTTATTTTTGGCTACCATCCTTTTTTCAGAAAAAGTATTACTCAGCACCCTCTAGAAATAATTTTTTTTATAATAAAATATATATATATAATTGACCCTTCAGTGGTTTAGTGGTTAGCACGACAGTCTACCACACTGAAAAATCGAATTCAATAATTAATAATTTCTCTTGAAAGCTCTGCGTGATGCTTAGGGTCTATCCGCAAATAATAATAATAATGATAACAATTATATCATAGTTTACATCTTTAATGAGCTTATAAAGAATCTTCGATAATTCAAACTAAAACTAATAATAAATAAATAATCTTAATAACAATTATTGGAAAATAAAATTGAATATGTATTTATCAATCTAATATTTAATTTCAAATTGTTGGAATTTTTTAGTTTTAATTTACAAATAAATATACTATCCTAAGTATAGAATCGAAGGAAATACTTATATAAAAATTTTTGGACGGTGCAAAAAATAAAATAAAAAATAATTCATAAAATTATCAACATTTAATAAAATAATTATTTTAAATAAACCTTGAAAAATTAAACTACAATAGATCAGTTATTATTAATATAATTATTATTTATTTTGATGTTAGAAATGATATGCTTAGAACTGCGAGATCTATCTCTGTGGCTCAACTGAACTCGAAAGTTCTTGTCCGCAGCAACCTCATTTCTCCAAGTGTCCCTATCCTAGATTAAAAATGGTGGCAAAAATTAAAAATTAATTGCAAGGGTTTTATTTGAAAGATCCCTAGAAAATTAATTAACTAATTCATTTTAATTAGTTTCTTTATTCAAAGTATGTATCTAGACCATTGTTGTTGAAGTGATAAGTAGGCGGACCATTGTACAACCCCATTATGAAGAAGAATATAATTAAGAGAAAAATTATTTTCTAGTTTTTAGTGCATTTATAATTAAAACACTGTAACTTAATTTTTTTTTAAATTATTTATCTTATTTTTAATTTTTTAGTAAATAAATTTTTAAGGTTTCAAGTTTTATTTGAATATATTTTGAAGATATAAATGATATTTAATGACGATAATGATAAATTATTAATAAATTTATTTATTAAGAAAATGAAATCTTTGAACAATACAGAAGGATTAATTAATTAATTAATTAAGAAAATGAAATCTTTATTTCAGTGTGCAAAGTTTTAATTCGATTGGTCAACTTTAAATAATTAATTAATTAATTAATTAAGAAAATGAAAACTTTATTTCATATTCATGTTTTCTCATCCAAATCTGAAAAGTGTGCATAATTTTAGTTCGATTGGTCAACTGCAACTATGTTAAAAATGAGTTATCAGATTTGAACAATACAGAAGGATTAATTAATTAATTAATTAAGAAAATGAAAACTTTATTTCATATTCATGTATTGTCATGCAAATCTGAAAAGTGTGCAAAGCTTTAGTTCGATTGGTCAACTGGGTTGTGTATTAAAAATGAGTTAGCAGATTTGAAAAATACAGAAGGATTAATTAATTAATTAATTAAGAAAATGAAAACTTTATTTCATATTCATGAATTATCATCCAAATCTGAAAAGTGTGCAAAGTTTTAGTTCGATTGGTCAATTGCAACTGTATTAAAAATAAGTTACTAGATTTGAACCATACAGACAACCAAGCAAGTTAAATAAAACACTGTAATATTTATTAAACCAGCGCGTGTTTGGCTCTTTGTTGATGGCACCATGTCACGTGCTGGCGCGTGATTGCCAGTCAACGTGTTAAAAAATTAATTCCGGTACTTCAATCAAGCTGAAATTCTATATATAGCAGTTTTATACAATTTTTACTCATGTGAAAAACTATCAAACATATATCTTTATTTTTACGGTCACTTTAGAGGAAAAAAAATCAAAACGTTGTAGGTTGACCCTATTCCGGTTGAGCTACATTTCTCAAAAATTGATAAAAAAAAATACGAATTTTGAATAATGCTCGTATACCAAATTTCATGATTCTAGCTCACACCGTTTTAGCGTAATCTTGTCTACATACACACACACACAGAGAGAGAGAGAGACATTTTTCTCAACCTTAGTGAAAATGATTCAGGGACCATCAAAACGTATAAAAACATCAAAATCTCGACATCGAAAATTTTCGTGATCGCAATACCATCTCTAGCGAGATAGTAAAATTTATACACTTTTTTAAGCTCTACTCGAATCCAAAATCAAAATTTAAAAAATCGAAAATTTTTGGCGACAGACCCACACAGACATATAGATTTTATAAACAAACTAAAAGTTCGATGAAAATATGAAATAGAATTTATTTTTAAAAGATAAAATCTCTTGTCTTTTGTTTATTATTTATAAAAATATTATTTTTTTTTTTTCAAAGAATTGGCCAAATTGCTTATCGCTTGATGTTCAATGGAAAAATAATGGAATTGTGCTAACGGTGCCCTTTTCACTTCTCCCCGCTAACAGGCATCAATATTATTTATATTTTTAATACTAATGTGTTAAACATTCAAATAAAAATTATTTAAAAATGGCTTTAGGTGGCAACACCACGGCATAAAAGAAAACAGTCAAAATGTATAGGAGACATATAGAATACATGGGGAAATTAATTAATTTTTATTAATTAAACTAAAAGAGATCATGCAAAAAGTCATAAGAAAAAGTTGTTTAGAATCATACAAGGAATCCGTCAAGGTAAGTTTCATGAACCCACCTAGCTGCGGGAGTCAACGGAATAATTAGCGGATTAATTAACATATATTATATTTAAATTAAATTTAATTAATTATAAATTATAAATTAATAAATAATATTTATGAAACCAACGCATATTTGGCTCTTTGTTGATGGCACCACGTCATTTGCAGTGTTAAAAAATTAATTCCGGTACTTTCAGCGATTCAATCAAGCTGAAATTCTATATATAGCAGTTTTATAAAAATTTTTATCATGTTAAAAACTATCAAACATGTGTCTTTATTTTTACGGTTAGTTTAGAGGAAAAAGTATGAAAACGTGGTAGGTAATGACCCTCTTCCGGTTGAGCTACATTTCTCAAAAGTTGATAGAAAACTACGAATTTTGAATAATGCTCATGTACCAAATTTCATCATTCTAGCTCAAACCGTTTTTGCGTAATCTTATCTACATACACATAATTAATTTATAAATTTATGTATATAGTAAGATTATACCTCTATAATTACAATTTATAGGCGAGTGATTTAACAGCCATAGATAGTTATTCCATTAATTAAAGTGAATAATTAAAATAGTTATTAATTACCTAACAAGCAGATTCAGGTTATCTGTCGTCTTGTCATATTCACTGATCAATGCATACTAAATATTACAAAAAAATTTATTTTTTATTTTATTTATTATTATTATTATTATTATTATTTTTCCAAAGAAATTGCTTATCAATAAAATTTTTTTTTTACAAAGAATTGGCCAAATTGCTTATCGTTTGATGTTCAATGGAAAAATAATCCTTGGATTGTGCTGTCGGTACCCTTTTCACTTCTCCCCGCTAAAAGGCATCAATATTATTTATATTTTTAATACTAAGATTAAACATTCAAATAAAAATTATTTAAAAAAAAGAAAAATTGATTGAATATAATTAACAATAAGGATTTGAATTCGATTTTTTTTCGTAAAATTATTTACTAAATCACTCCTTCCACACATTAACACAATTAAATATTATTATTAATAATAATAAATATTAAATAGAAATTATTAAGAAAATTTTTTTTTCTTTATTTTAATTTTATTTATTTTAGTAATAATAATATTAATTTTTCAAATAATTTGACTTTCTCATTATCATACATTAATATTATTTCCAATATTAATAATAACTATAATATTAAATAGAAATTATTAGAAAAAGAAAAAAAATATTTTTAAAAATCTAAAATTGAATATGATATTTGAGCAATATTTAGAAATTAAAATTTAATTTTATATCATTTAAAAATTGCAGAATTTTTTAGCGTTGATATTTTAGGGACAGTTTCTCTGACTGAGGGATTCGTTTTTTATTAAAAAATTATAGCATTATAATAATATACCTTTAGAGGGCAGCTGAGCCGTGCGTGTTTAGTGGCAACTTTCTACACATGAAGTCGGCGTTCGATTCCAACTAAGAACAAATTTTTCTAATAAATTCAATTTAACATCACCTGCCTCCCGCTCCAGGAACTGACAAGCCTGGATCTATATAACCCTGCTCCAGCAGGATTACTTCAAAATAAGCAACCACACGCAACAATGGATCGTGATGAGAAGAACAAATACTCCAGGTGGTACTCAATCCACTCGTTCTGGAGGACACAGATCTTCACGAACACCTAAAAAGAAAAATGAAGTTAACACCCAAAGAACATTCATATGAACACTGAACATCAATACACTTATCAAAAAAGCCGGAAAGTTACATTATCATCATCTAATTAATGGAACTCGATCGGCAGTAAATCCAGATAATTGTCTTCAAGAAGATCTGGCAAAACAAAGAAGAACATACAAAAATTGAATTCAATTTATAATTCATAATATTCTTAATATTATTATTATTAATTATTAATTATTATAATATTTATTAATAATACTTGTAATAATAAATATAATACTTTAATAATATACTTTCGATCCCCAACAACGTACTGAGAATAGGCCAAAGAGCAATTTTGCTGCAAACCTGTCATATAGTTCAAAAGTTTCTTAATTGAACATCCAATAATTTTTTATTTATAAATTATTAATATTATTATTATTATTAAATTGGTTTTTTGATATTTTTTATATATTTTTGTTTTATCAGAAATATGAAAATATTCGAAAATAGAAATGAATTTATAATTCATAATATTCTTAATATCATTATTATTAATTATTAATTATTATAATATTTATTAATAATACTTGTAAATATAATAATAATAATAAGTAAATAATCTATCTTTTTGGCTCTACTGAACTCGAAAGTTCTTCTCCGCAGTAATCTCATTTCTCCAAGTGTCCCTATCCATAACCATCCAACTCAGACCCTCTCCCATCTCTCTCACGTCCCTTCTTTCATTGTCTACCCTTCGCGTCTTTAGTCTTCCCAATCCCACAAATATACCCTTCGCCATTCTTTCCTCTCCCATTCTAGCCACGTGTCCTAGAACTAAGAGTACATCTTCAATAATTTATTTCACAAAGTATATTAAAGTATGTATTTAATCAATACTCGTGTTTTCATTTAATATCCATTTTAATTTATGTTTATACTAAATATTTAATAAACTATTTTTAAAATTAATTAATTACGATGAGAGAACAAAACAGGAAGTTAACCTCAAATGATTGATTATCAATGGGTCATCAGACTGAATATAATTAAATCATTTGTATATATAATGCCCGAGTATAAAGGATTCAATCAAATTATTTATATTTATAATGAAATTATACGAAGCACATCCCACTATAAGAAGGTAAATTAAACAAATGTTCTTCTTTACCATCGAATCATAAAATAATTAAATTGTGATATTTTTATAGTTATTATTTGAATATTTTTTATTGATGTATTTCATTTAAAATTATAAAGAGTTTTTTTTATGGATTTTGGAACTTGATTTACCTCTTATTAAATTGATCCTTTAACTTTAATATCTTCCAAGTTGCATTGAATTGTCGTTTTGATTTTGAACGTTTTCAAACAATGATTTATCTAATAGTTAAGCAACAATGAATAACCATCAACATCATCTTTTTTAAATGCATGTTTAATTTTGATATTTATTTTTTTAGTGTTAAAATGAATTAAAAAATAAATTTTGAAAAATTATTTTAATTAATAATTAATGCAGATTAGACAGATTGATAGAGAGCAACAAAAGGTCTCAAACTGTCTTCTATTCTATTCTTTGTTTCTTTCGTTTTGTCTAAGAATAAGCAATTTTGATCTATTTTCTATAATAGAATAATTTCGTATAATTTTCGTTTATTTTTTTTTTTTTTTAGTGAAAACGATGCAAATGAAAAGGAAATATCGAAATATGATGAAAAAAAATATGGTAATAATTTTCTAACGTCTACTAAGTTTAAAAATGAATTAGTATGGCCAAATATTTTTATTGCAATTATTTTACATCTTTTAAGTTTTCGTGGTATCTATGTTTATTATTGTTTTAAAATTAGATGGCAAACCTGGTTATATGGTAAGTATTGTTTAGTCTAACCGATGTATCATGGATTTGGATAAAACTTTACCTCTGGATTCCTTTTTACTATCTCGCCAGAGATAGTATTGCGATCACGAAAATTTTCGATGTTGAGATTTTGATGATTTTATACGTTTTGAAGGTTCCTGAGTCATTTTCACTAAGGTTGAGAAAAATGTCTCTCTGTGTGTGTGTGTGTGTGTGTGTGTGTGTGTGTGTGTGTATGTAGACAAGATTACGCTAAAACGGTTTGAGCTAGAATCATGAAATTTGGGCATTATTCAAAATTCGTAGTTTTCTATCAACTTTTGAGAAATGTATCTCAACCGGAAGTGGGTCATTACCTACCACGTTTTCATTTTTTTTCCTCTAAATAATAAAGATATATGTTTGTTAGTTTTTCATATGATTAAAAATTGTATAAAACTGCTATATATAGAATTTCAGCTTGATTGAATCGCTGAAAGTACCAGAATTAATTTTTTAACACTGCAAATCTCACACGCCAACACGTGATGTGGTGCCATCAACAAAAGCCAAACATGCGCTGGTTTAATAAATATTATCTTTTAATTTTAATTTATAATTTATAATTAATTAAATTTAATTTAAATATAATATATTATATTATTTAATCCAATTCAAATTGCGAGATAGCCGAGTGGTGACACTCCAGCTAATTTTGATTCAAAACAAAACTTCCTTAAGCAGTACGTGGAAGTCGCTTCAAGTTTACGAAATACAAATTATTAAAGTTTGCATATAAATCCATTGATATTCTATTTAATTACCATCTTTTATTATTTGACCAACAGAGGGCTCCACTATTTTTCTGATTTTTATAAGTTCGGTTTGGATATAAGAAGATTAAAAAATTAATTAATTAAATAAATAAATTAATTAAATATATCGATACGCAAACTTTAATAATTTTTATCTCGTAAACTAGAAACGACCACCACATACTGCTTAAGGAAAGTTTGTTTTGAATCAAAAAAAAAAGAACCCCGTGGTAAAATTTTATCCAAATCCATGATCCATCGGTTAGACTAAATAATTACTAAAATTAAAATAATGAATAACAAAGAATATAATTAATTTTGTAGCAACCTTAATTGGTCATTTATCGGGAATGGGAGTCACTGCTGGTGGGCATCGATTGTTCGCGCATAAAACTTACAAAGCTAAATGGCCTTTACGCTTGTTTTTGGTGATGTGTCATACGATAGCTGGACAGAATGCAATGATTACATGGTGCCGCGATCATCGTCAACATCATAAATACAGTGATACAGATGCAGACCCTCATAATTCAAATCGTGGCTTCTTCTTCTCCCACATGGGATGGCTTTTCATGCGAAAACATCCTCAAGTCAAGGAAAAGGGACTCACCATTGATATGTCGGACCTTGAAGCTGATCCTTTCATTCGATTCCAAACCAAGTAATAAAACACTATCATTCATTATTTCTTTCCCGCTCTATTCTCCATTTCATCCAGATTAATTAACTAGTAAAAATTGTTAAGATTGAGCAACACTCATTCTGTTTTTCCCTCCGGGAGCAGTTTTGGCCCTTCATTCATCTACCAATTAACGTCTTTTTATGATCCTATCCCCAAAATTTTCTCCTTCATCTAAATTAAGCATTTATTTTATATTCTAATTTGAAAATCAAATCAATTAATCGAAGAATTTTTATTTTTAGATATTATTTTCCACTCTATTTGTTGTTTTCAATTCTAATTCCCGTTTTTGTTCCTGTTTACTTTTGGAGTGAAAATGCATGGGATTCATTTTGTCTCTGTTTCTGCTATAGATATGTTTTAATATTACATTTGACATGGTTTGTTAATAGCCTAGCACATTTATACGGCATGAAACCTTATAATAAGTAAGTTATTTTTTTCCTTTTCTTCTATTTCTATTTTGTATACATTTCAATTTTATTTATATTATTTTCGGATAGACCCTGAGGATCACCCAGAGCTTTAAAGAGAAATTATTAATTATTGAATTTCCCGAACTCGAATCTTCAGTGTGGTAGACTGTCGTGCTAACCACTAAACCACTGAAGAGTCTATCATTATTATTTAATATATATATATATAAAGTTTGTCTGTTAGTCTATTTGTCCTCTATGTCTGTCTCAACAATTCACCTGAATGTTATGAAATTTTGGAACATTAAAGTAGGCATCCCAGGGATTATTTTAGTGTTTAATATAAATTTTATATGTTCTAGAACACTTTAATATGCGTCCTTATTTCCTGAACTCCCTTTAATTAATAAAAATAATAAAAGATTCAATATGAGAATGGGTATATTTTTATAAAACTTTCCTCACTGTATAATAATTTTTGGAATTTACATATACCTACATATACCTTTCATCATAATCTAATTTTATGGGGATAATTTCTTTTATCATACACAATAAAATTAAAATTCAATTTTTCAATTAAACTTAAAATAATGTACATTTATTTAATTATAAATATAAAAATATAATAGAAAAATAAAAATAACTTCCCATATAAAAATCAGCAATATTGAAGTAGTTAAAAAAAGATTTCTAATTAGTTATAAACACAAATTCTTTATAAGATAAATATTCAGGATTATTGTTAAAAATGGTTTTAGAAATATAAATTATTTTAATATATTACCTCTTAATGCTAAAATAACTAAATTCGCTCAATTCCATTGCAATATTTTAATATAAATATTAAGAAATTAGGCGCACAATATATTTATAGGGTCTAACTATGCACTCTGAAACTGCTGACACTATTATTGACTTATTAATAATCAAAACTTTTAAAATGAAACAAACTTGAATTTGGAGGTCCAATTTTTATTTCTTTATTTATTTTTGACTCGATTCATTCATTAAAATTAAATTTGATAGAAATGGTGATTTAGGTAATTTAATGAATGCATAATTATATATATATACTAAAATAAAAGATTTAGGAGATTGAAATAAAAGTTCAAATATTTATTCCAGTTTTCTGTCCACGTTTGTGGTCCAAAGTCGCACCCTTCCTCAGGACTAGAAAGTTATTAATTACAAATTGTTTTAGTGTACATTTAGTGATTGACAATTAATATAAAATATTAATTAGTTAATTTCAAATATAAATATATAAAAATATGTTAATGTTTGACTAATTTATCTTCTCATATACTTAATCTTCTGTTTTAAAAATTGCAGTTATATACATCATATATAATTTGTTGTTTTATTTTTTTTACTTTTGCTTTTTTTGTTTTTTCTTTTAGAAAAATCCATCCTGTTGAAAACCTTTTTGTTTCATTGTGTACCAATGGAGAGGGATGGCACAACTATCACCACACATTTCCATATGACTATAGAGCTGGAGAAATTGGCAAATACAATTTAAATTCCAAATTAATTGAATTCTTTGAAAAATTAGGTCTTGCTTATGATCTTAGAAAGGCCTCGGACGAATTAATTAATAAGAAAATATTCAAATCCGGAGATGGTTCGCATCCATTGTTGAAATAATTATTCTTTGTACAAACTTCCAAGTTATGAGTTGTTGTGTTATCGTTAGGAGTTTCACGACGATGTTCGTTTAATAAAATAGAAGGCATATTTAAATAAATAAATATTAAAAAAATATCTTAATACAAATGTCATCATTTGATTTAAATAATTCATTTATTTTATTATTTTAAATTTCCATTTAATAAAAGATTTTATATTTTATTGCTTATATATATTGTTGATAAATTAACTCTTATTAATATATTTGTAGAGAATTAGTAATATAAAAAATTATGTAATTAGCAATTGTTATGAAATAAATAAGTTTTTTTATATTCTTCACTACCATTGAATGTTTTACTATTCTTTTGATAAGCCTACTTTCCTCTCTCCTAACATATATATAGGGTGTTCCAATATGAAAGTTTTAAATAAAACATATATTAGTCACCTAAGTTAGAACCATATATTGCAGGGGTTTTCAAACTTTTTGAAGTTTGTTCCACAGAAACCTCAAACAAAGAGTTCAGATACTACTAAAATGATTTGTGGTAATAAGATACCACCAGTGGTACATGTACAGTGACGGAAAAAAGTAAACGCTACAGTGGCAATGCGCCTAGCTGATTCAAATTTCGACAGGAGTCAGCTGATAGTTGCCTGCTAACAGGAGCAGTGTGTGTTGCCATTACATTGAAGAGGCAGGAAATTAGAAAAAGTCACGGACTTATTGACCTACCCTCGTACAATAAATGTATCAAACTTACGCCATAAATATCTATGTTTTATTTAAAACTTAATAGCGGCGGCTCGGTGAACCAGGTACTATTATATTATACTTTATATATCTTCAATAATATTAATGAAAGCATAAAAATACATTATCAATTAATTTTAAGATTTCTAAATGATCGTTTTAGAAATTAAAAGAAAATTTTATACCAAGTATTTAATTGATTCTTATTAAAAAATAAAAAAAAAGAAAGTAAATTATAAAAGGTAACTAAATTTATAATTGAATATAAATATTTTATTTTACATTTACAAGCAAAAAGATAATTATAAATTTCACTCTCAGTGCAAATTACAGTATATCAGTCACATTCAAACATCCTCTCCTTATTTTTCTTAAGACTTTTCAAATTAAAGAATATTTTTCTAAAATACTAGAATATTTTTCATTTTTAATGAAATATAATTAATGTCATAATTATTATGAAATATTTATATTATAAATGTTAATTATAGTTATATGAGGGAGGAGGTTTATTGCAACATTGATTTTTTAAAGAAAATTGAATATTTTAAATATATATATCAGCGGTCGGGGAACTTTTTTAATCATTACACAAAATATTTTTGTGTAAGTTGATATTACCCCATGATGAAGAGCAAAAAAAACGAAATCGCCTCTTTTTAGCATCTTTCCTATTATAGCCCCCCCCCCCCATGATAATTTTGAAAAGAAAACAATAACTAAAAATTTAATTTGTAAAACACTAACAGGTTTATAAAATAGCAAATTAAAAATATATACTTTTTACTCATAAAAGTTTCATTTATACGCCATTTGGGGTAATTTACACCGGTTCCCCGACTTTTTACTCACAAAAGTTTCATTTATACCCCACATTTGGGGTAATTCACCCCGGTTCCCCGACCGCTGATATATATATATATATATATATATATATATACATATATGTAAAAATAAACCTATAAATTTAAGCATATATATTTATTCCCTTTATCACAATGACGTTATCTACCTGGAAGCAAGTAGATATATTTTCATTTACACCGATTAGAGCTTTCACTCATGTATAACACATCATGTTTTTCTTAACTCCTCTTTTGGGATGTTTTGCAATATTTTCTATTTCATTTGCTCAAGGTAAATAAATAATATATATATATATATATATATATCTTAATATAGATATAGAAAAAATAATGCTATTTTTGATTTTGAATTTAATAGAATGTGGGCGAATATATAATCAAGAATATCGAATTGTTGGGGGTATCAAAATACAAAATACCCTTCCATGGTATGGTATTTTATATAAAAAGAATAAACTAATATGTGGATCTACATTAATAAGTTCCCAATATGTTATCACAGCTGCCCATTGTACATATGAGTAAGGAAATTTTATATAATATAATTTAGGTTAAGATTAACATAAAATTGGAATAGTGGATTTTTTTTTTTGGAACTTAAAAAAAACTTTTTTAATAAGATTTTATAATAAAAGGAATTAATGAATCGTTAAAGTAACATAAATTCACAAAAAAAATAATAAATTATTTGCCATTATTTATTTCAAAAAATTGAATAAATATAAAAAGAAAATATTCTATTTGCAATAATATTAATCGTTTTTAACTTTTTTTATAAATCTATAAATAAAAATTAATATATATGCGAGGGTGGGGTGAAAACTTTCAGGCCTGACCAAGAAAAACGATGTTTTTAAATTTTTTTTTTTTTTTGCTTTATTTTTCAACATTCAAGATATATGAGACCTGTACGATGTCAGCTGAACGTGTGCGAAATATTTTGCACAACCCTTTGAACATAGAAAGCTAAGTGCAACGTGGGTGCCGATTTTGCTAACGTTTGACCAAAAACTGCTTCGAAAAACCATTTCTACCGACAATTTGGCGCTGTATGCGTAATCCAAATGAATTTTTGCGTCGATTCATAACTGTTGATGAGACTTAAATTAAATCAAATTTAATTAATTGATTTATTTAAATTAATTAGAACACCGTTATGAGACATGTATCAGAGTTGATGGAGATTATGTTGAAAAATATAGCAAAAAAACATTTAAAAACATCGTTTTTCTTGGTCAGGCCGGAAACTTTTCACCCCACCCTCGTATATATTATAAAATAATAATATTTTTGTGAAATCAAGAATACTTTATTTTCTATATATAAAAAAAATATCCATTTCTATTCGTCATTCATAATGTTGATTGGAAAATATTTATCATTTTAATTTTTTTATTCATAAATATATCAAGAATTTTTCCAAATCCAAAACATTTCAAGATATTATTTGGAGCATTTGATCGATGTCATTGGAATAATTCATACCAGATAAAAAATATAAATAAAATAATAATGTATCCAAATTATAATCCACAAACTAGTGTTCATGATATTTCACTTTTAAAATTGCAAAATAAAGTGAATCTTATGCCAATATGTTTAACACCCAAAGGTATAAAATAATTTTCTTTTTTTAATTATTAATAATACATTCTACAAAAATAAAAAATTAGATTTTCAGTTTAATTCTCCAATTGGAATCATCATGGGGTTTGGAACATTAAAATATGGAGATAGAAAGTTACCATGTAAACCACATAGAGCCGAAATAAACATTTATAAAGCAGAAGACTGTAATTTTCTTTTACAAGAGACCATGAATATTAATGGTATTTGGAATATTGTCTGTGCCGGTGAGAAAAATGGATCTAGAGATTCATGTCAGGTAATTATTGCGTAAATAATAATGATTAATATAAAAAAATAGGTAAGCATTAATTTGTTTTTTTTTGTATGATTATCAACATCATAAGATGGTATTGTTTTTTCTATTAAAAAATTGGAATGAAATTATGTAAGTAGAAAATACCAAAATTCCAATTTATATCTTTTAGTTATTATTTAGTAGTTATCTGATTAGCATTTTAGCAGTGATGTATTGGTAAAATAAGAAGTGGGAGCAAAAAAATGTCTTATTTTCAACAAACTATTTTTTCCCAAATAAGTTTTTTTTTCTTATTCTTACTATACAAAGTATTAACGAACTTAAAAAAAGAAATTCTAACAGTAGATTTAAGTGGGAGTTGTCGGGACATGAAAAAGTACTGGAACCTGTTCTGGTTCTGAAAAAAGGTAAGGGAACGTCGTTCCCCCACGTTCCCCTCCCAATACACCACTGTATTTTAGCATTATTAAAATTAAAATTTACATAATTTTTTCTAAAATAATTAAATATTATTTTCCGTTATTTACTTAGGTATTTTTTTTTAATTTGATTTTTTAACTAAAATTTTTGTTTAAATAATATAAGAAATGTATGTATTATATAATTTCTATCTAATGTTGATATTTATTAAAATATTCAGATTTAGATAAAAACTTTTAACACTATAACTAGATTTATTATATGCAATATAAAATTGAAAATTGAATATCAATCAATTTAAAATAATAATGGAAGGAGAAATAAAATTAACCATTATAAATTAGAGTAAGATCATAAATTATTTAATTAAGTAAAGTTAATATTATAAATTCAAAATAGTATTTCTTTATTTGGTTTATAAACACTATTATATTTTTATTTCTTTATATCATTATTAGATATCAATATTATAATAAAATATTTGTAATTCATTTTAATTAATTTAAAACTAAATAAATAAATAAGAGAAACTAGAAGGACATTAAAGTTGTATAATTATAAGTTTTTCAATATGTGTACATTTAATGGAAATATTTCTTTTTTTAAACTTTCCTTTTAGGGCGATAGTGGAGGGTCCTTAATGGTTACATCTAATAATGTTTATTATATTTTAGGTAGAGATTATATTTATAAATTTGTTTTATTTTATTTGTATCATTTCAATAATAATAACCATTATTTAAGGAGTTATCTCAGCTGGAATCGAATGTGGTCGTCCAAATTTGCTTGGTATTTACATGAATATACAATTTTACTTGAAATGGATACAGGAAAACATAAAATAAAAAAGAAATAAGAAAAAAAATGAAAAATCACATAAAATATATTTATAAAGGTAATTTGATTAAAAATAAAGAGTAAATAAAAAAAAAATTAATAAATTACATTTGTAACTGATTGACTACAATTGGATGTTATAGCTTCTTCTAAGTTACTTTCTAGTTTTCGATAACTTGCAGTACTTGGTCTTCTTCTATTCATTCTTTTTGACCTTCCTTCAAGAGCCAATGCCATAATCTAAAAAAGCAATTATTTTACTATTTTTTTCATTTATTTATTTTATTTTATTATTTGCATTTAAATTATTTAGAAAATAATTTGAAACAAAGATATATTTATAAAAAAAAAATATATTTTATATTAATGTATAATAAACCAAATATTTTTCCTTCTTTTACATAAATTAAATGTGAAATAGATAAAATGATATTATGTCATTCAATTACAAATTAATTTTTTTTTAATATATCTATTTCAATGTTTCATAATGCATATTTAAAATTGAAATAATAACTTTAAATAATTACTGAATTAACTTTTAGAAAAATACTTAATTTTAATTTTATAATTAATTCTTGATTTTTTTTATAAATGAATATATTAAATATATATAATATCTATATATAAATAAATATGTGGCGCCCATATATATATATACCTTTTGCTTATTATGAAAAATTAAATAGCCTCCAATAATAAAAATTATCATGGAGAAAAAATATGTAAAAAAATGTGAATCATTTGTATCTTCATAATAAATTGAATTTTCTTGTTTGGTATTTACGCTTCTTGCAGGTTCATCATCTAAAAATATAAAATAAATTTAAAATATACATATTTATGAAATAAATAAACAGATGAAGATTATATTATAAACTAATTAAGTAAAAATATTGAATTAAATGTGATCAATTAGTTAGATATTAAAATATTTATTCTTATTCTTATTATTATTCTATTCTATTTATTCTTATTATGAAAATTTTTGGAAGAATTAACACTCTATATATATTATGTTACTTTACTTATTGTTATTGTTTTAAAATATTAAAAGATAATAAAAAGATATTATATAAAACTGTATAATTTTATTAACATTATAAATATAAAATCTTGTACCTTGTTTATCAAATTACAAGTAATTATGTAATGTAATAAAAAATTTTCAAATTGTGAATTTATTAATTCCTCAAAATGACTCAATTATTGAATAAGTATCATTGAGGAAAATTTTAAATCATATATATATATATATCTTATTAATATCATAATGAATAAAATAATATACTTAAATGTTATTAAACTGAATAAAAATTTATTTTGTTATAATCATGGTATATTTATTTTTATAAAGCCATCAGCATTTTTTTAAAATATTTATATATAGGGTAAAGCATACAGTCGTTGGCCCCCTTAAACAATTCTTAGCAGTCTTTAATGCATATCTGAGCAAATTGATGAACAATCGGTGTCAAATTAGGTTTGCAGAACATAGATACTATGAGCATTTTGATGAATAAAAAAACAAATCATTTTCTCATGACATTTTCAATAAGCACACAAAAATCCTAAAAAATAGTTATTGGCCTAGGTATTCTATAGTAATTATACAACCATACAACCAACGATTACATAACCATAGTTAATAGAGCAATTTTTAAAATAAAAATCTCTTATTATTTGTGTTTTAGTGATAGGGGGCCAACGACTGTATACTTTACCCTAAATATAGTTGATAATGTTTTTAATAATTTTAAAAATTATATAATTTACCTTCTTGTTCTATTTTTTGCGAATTGTCAGGCAGCTCTAAAATTAAAATATTTTGATTAATTCAAGATAAAAAAAAAATTTATATAATTAAAGTATAATTTTAATAGATAGAAAAATTAACGATATAATTAATAGGAAATATACAAATGCTTACCAAGATTCTTAGGATCTTCTGCATCTTCTCCGTCTTCTCCATCTTTATCAGTCTCCATATAATTAGTATCTATATCATTTTCTGAATTTGGCTGAAGTGTGCTGCTACTTTTTGAATTCACTTCAGATATTTTATTTTCATGTATAGTTGGATCGGTTTTTTTAACTTCTAACGTGTCTTTTTTCTGATCATAAGCTGGACTTTCATTAACATTGAATGTTGATTGTTGTGGAGGGCTAGGATCTTTGTTTTTTTCCACAGTAGGTACTTCCTGTGCAGTGATAGCAATTGTGGTAGATGGCTTCGAATCTTTAATTTCTTTAATTTCTTTAATTTGTTTAATTTCTTTAAGAGGCTCCACTTTTAGTTGTTGTTTTTGTTCCTGTTGTTGAATTTCTGGTTCTGGTTTTGGTTTTTGATCTAATTGATCGGTTGTATTAATATCTGTTTGTTGAATTTCTCTTTTAGATTCAATCAAATAATTTCCAAAAAGAAATATTTTTGAAATAATATTTGTACTAAAATCTGTACAGATTTTATTATTCTCGAAATTAATCAACGATATGAATTTTTTAAATTTAGATAATATAATTTTTTTAATATCAGTACAATTTGGTTGAAATTGTGTAAATGTTCTATTAAAGAGTTTTACATCTTTTAATAATTCAACGTTTTCTCGTTTATTACATATTGGTTTATTAAGTTCTAAGATATTGCGACATATAGATAACATGAGATTGATTTCCAATTCACTTTTAGGTATTTCTCTGGCACAACTTTTGAACTCTTCCGATAATAAGATATCTTTTGGAGGGAATGTGCATTTATCATTATTTTCAATGATTTCGCTAATTGTTTTTTGAGCGTTAGATGGAAGACAAAAAAAGAAAAGTAATACTGGAAAAAGCATATTTGAACTGAATCCCAATCCAATTCACTATTTACAATATATAGAATAAATATAATTAATTTTCACGTAACCTTAGAAGAAAAAAAATTGTTATTCATGGCCGTGGTTCAATTGCAAAATTTACATGTGTCAATTAACTTATGTATGAATTTAAAAACAACATAAATAAACACACTAAGTATTCAGAAAATAATTCAATAAAGTTCAATCATAATAAGTTAAAATTTATTCTAAATATATCTATTAATCTATATCTATAAATATCTAAATAAATAAAGATTTTTGCGTTTTATGTTTAACACTATTCATGGTTATGAAAAGATAGGAAACATTCAAAATATCAATAGATTTAAATTTAAAAAAAAAAATAAATAAATCTTTATATACTTTATTATATATGTTTTTCAATATTGATTTATATCTTTGAATATTATGAAAATTTCCATTTAAAATGAATTAATAAAATTTGATTTATATATAATAGTTGAATTTTTTGATTTTATATATAGAAAATAGGCGGCAAATTTAATTTATTAGATAACATTTTTTTTATATATATATTTTTAAATTCTATTTATTTATCTCTATTATAAATATATATAAATATATATTAATTATATTATTTAAAATTATTTATTGATAAAAATGTTTAATTAGAAAAGTTAATTAATTTTGAACCATTAGACTTATATATGAAAACATTAAGATTAATTAATTCGTGAATTAAAATATAATTTAAATTATACTATATATATATATATATATCATATATATATAACTTGTCTTTGATTTAGTTATGTAAGTAAGTAATTTTTTCCTCTCTTGTTAGAGGAAGTTTCAAATTTTCACTATTATTTTAACTTCAATTTATTTATTTTTATATCCTGCTATTAGAGGAATATAATATATATCCTGGTACGTTGTGTCTATTTTAGCGACAAATTTGATGATTTTTTTTTATTTTTTATTTCGCCAAACTGTCCTTCATCAATGAAAATATTGGCGCATTAAATGATTTTTTACATGTACCGCTTTTGTACCTTACTTTATATTTACTTTAATTCTTTTCTTTCGAATTGATTTTTATTTACCATCTTACCATTTAAATTCTATTTAAATAATTATAATGAGTCTGAGTACAGTTTTAGAAATACTTTCATTTTTATATTTCTTTTTTTTTTAATTTCCAAAATTTTAATATAATATGTATATTGAATTGAATATTTTTTTAAAATTTTTCATTTGTTTGCGTTGATTTTTTTTTTTTTTTGTTTATTAAATAAATTAAATTAACCAATATTAAAAAATAGCCAACGATTAGGGTGGGGTTAGAGGGGCAAGGCTCCTCCTCCTACATTCCTTCATTTTCTTCAACTTTTACCTTGCACATTTTTATTTATATATTAATAGCCTTAACTCTTTAACCCTTTTTGTTTTAGTTTGTAATTTTTTTTTATTATTTTCCATATTAAAATTTAAATTTTATTTTTAAAATGGGCCTCAAAAACTTTCAAATTGTATTTGATAATCCTTGGAATACTTATTATGCTGGAACACCAGTCACTGGAAAATTAATTGTAGTCGTTGACGCACCCAAAAAAATAAGAGGTGATTATATTTTTATATTAAACAAGATTCAATTTGTTTTTAAATAAAATTTTGACAATTATTTTTTTTTTTTTTTTTTTTTTTAGCATTAACTATTGTTTTCAAAGGAGAGGCTAATGTTGAATGGACCGAATCAAGATCCGAAACAGATAATGAGGGAAAAAGTAATACCGTCTATGATACTTATACTGGAAATGAAACCTATTTTGAAAATAAATTTAATTTAATTGGTGGACCAAGTAAGTCGAATTTTATAGGAAATGTAGAATATTTTCAATCTATCAAAAGTATTATTATTATTAAATTGATTTCAATAATTTCCATTTTGTCATTACAATTTTCTTCTATTATTATTATATTTATATTAACTGATATATATAAATAGGTAATATAATATATTTTTATTATGGATGTCAAATTTTTCTTTCAATTGTCGCGATATATAATCATTTATCTAAATTTAGAAATGACATCATACAAGAATTTTAATTAATTTTAACTTTATTTCTTTTTTATACTAATAATAATTGGATTATTTCAATCTAGAAAATAATTTTTTCATTTTAAATTATTCAATATTTATTTTAATTTTTAATTTTTTTAATAATTAAAAAAATATAATAATAATTTTATTCTTTTTCTATTTTTTAAAAAAGAAATGCCTTTTGATTGGTTTATTGAATTTAAATTATATTTTTTTTCTTTTTTTTTTAAGGTGGTGAAATCAACTTAGATCCTGGAGAACACACTTATCCATTTACAACTCATCTCCCTCCAAATCTTCCTTCATCATTTGAAGGTGAATATGGATTTATTCGCTATACTGTTAAAGGAATTCTTGATAGACCATGGAAATTCGATCAAGATGTTAAAATGGCTTTTACAGTGATTGCTCCTTTGGATTTAAATCAGGATCCTACAATTAAGGTAATTATTTTTCTATCTGTCATTTAAATTTAACTTTCTTTCATATATAATTAACACACCCAGAGTAAGATAAATGGATCCTTAATTATAAAAATCATTAGGAAATCTTTAGAATATTTGAAACAAACATTTAGCTAATAATTAGACAAGGTATAATAATTTAAATCATATAAAATTCTAATGAATATTAGAAACAAATAAACATTTATCTATTAATTAGACAAGGAATAATAATTTAAATCATTTAAAATCCTATTAATGATTGAAATGTTTACAGGAACCAGTTAGAAAAGAAGATCAAAAAACGTTTTGTTGTTTTTGTTGTGCTTCTGGCCCTTTGATTTTATCTAGTGGAATTCCAGTGGCTGGATATGTTCCAGGTCAAACAATTAATTGTTCTATAGACGTTGATAATGGCAGTAATGTTGATATTACTCAAGTAAAATATAGACTTTCTAAGAAAGTTGTATTTAAATCTAGAAATCCAGCTGGACAAAAAGAATCCAAAGTTGATATTGTTGAAATTAAATTAGGGCCAGTTAATGCCAACACCAACAAGAATTGGACTGAACAACTTAATATTCCTGCCATTCCTCCATCTAATTTGGTTGGTTGTAGTCTCATTGAATTAACTTATACATTAAAGGTAAAGAAATCATATTTTATTGATCCTTTTGAAATGATTACAAAATTATTACTTATTTAATTACAAATTAATAATTCTATATATGTAATTTAATATACTAACTACTTTCATTTATCCATTTATTAATAGATTTTCTTATTTTAATCATTTCATAACTAGACAATTTGAATATACATATTTTTATAATTTTCCTAAACAATCATTTTAATGTTAGATTGTTTTTTTAGGTGGAGGCAGTACCGACAGGAGTTCATAGAACCCTTCAAGTACGAATCCCTATTACTATTGGAACTGTTCCATTATTTGGTACAGTTCCACCGGCACAAATTCCAGCAGCGGATGGCCCCGTTCAGCCTGTGCCCTCACCATCCGCTCCAATTCTAGATTCTCCAGAGAAAACGAATGATCCTGGTCCTGGTTGGAATCTCCCACCTACGAACCCCTCAGCTTCTTTATATCCACCCCTTGGTGAGTAATCCACTAACACATGAACTCTTTCTAATAAAATACCATTTAATTTTCGGCTCAAAAGACTAATAACATATTTTAGTTCCTTCCAGTTTTGATGAATCTCATTTTGGTTCCAAAGACATCAAGGATTCGAATGATTCCCAATATACCCAAGGAAATCTCACGTTTGCTCCTCGATATCCTGTCTACAATTTTACACCTCAAAACTAAAAAACTATTTTATATCTTATTTGATTATTTAGTCGCAGCTTTTTTAATATCTTCCTATTAGAAATAAATATTCATATATGGATAAAATATATTATATTTTTTATATTATTATTATTAAAAGAAGAAAAGCAATTAGACTATTGTGTGTGGATATTATTCTGTGCTGAATAAAATAGGAATTCACTTTGCATGCAATTACACACAAACATGTGGAGTCGTAGAAAATTATAAGAATTGAATAATTTTTGCCTTAAATAAAAACTCTATTATATATATATATATATATATATAATACTATTTACAAAGCACAATTTAAATAATATGTCATATTAACTTAATATAATTAATATATTAAATATTTTTAAATTATTGATTCTATTTTAACTTGTAAATTTTTTTTAGCTTTTATAAAATATGTATTTAATTTGATTATAAAATATTTATTTCTGTTATGTGAATTTAAAAACTAAATAAATAATTTTCTATTTGTCATTTTTTTTTTATTTCAGATAGTCCTTTGTTGGAAAAGAAAGAAAAATAACAGAGCTTAGTATGTTCATAAAATTAAAAAAATTCTTAACCAAAATAGATAAGGATTCTAAAGAGTTTAAAGTCGCACCTAATATTATTCGGTTACAGGATATTCATTCTATTTCTTAAAATTTATTTCAACGAATGAAAAAATATTAATGGTTTATTACTCTGATTCTTTTCAATTTTTTGAGTTAGACTTTGGTAGCTTCTGGTTGACTTTGAATCTGTCGTCAGCATATTTATTATAACTATTAAATATAAATTTTATCTAATCTTTAAGTACATAAACATAAATAATTGACTTAACTGATTCTAATATAATGAATATATATTAGTTCGAAATAAACATAATAAGGAATGAGAAATAAATTAATATTTCAAATCAATAATGTGAATTTTTATTTTTTTAATAGAAATTTGATTGGAGTAAAATAAAAAATTTAAATTCATGTTTCCTACAACAAAATAGTAAAATGTATTTAAAAGATCATTTTGTATGTCAGATTAGAATAACTTTTAGAATTTGTCTATTATAGTAGTAAATTTGAAATATTAAATATTATTCTTAATTTTACAATAAAAAAATTAATATTTTAAAAATATTTAAAAGAAAATATATTTTATTTGTTTAAATTAAAACATTTTAATATATTTATTACTTAACAAATATACATATTTTTCAATTATACCATTTTAATCTTTAATATTTGACTGAGTTATATTCTTATATAAAATTTATTTTTTTATTATTTCAATATTTAAATTCCTTTAATGATTGAATTTATCAATTGTTTATGTAATAAAATAAAATATGGATTTTAAAACTATTCCTTTTATAAGTAATTGGAAACACAAAATAAAGCAAAAATTCTTATATAATAATAATTTGGAATTTATAATATATAAAATAAATCAAAGATTAAATTTTAGTATACATTTTGAAATGTTTCTCATACTTCTTAATAATCTATTTTTAATTGTATATAAAATTTAATTTTAATATATACAAATTCATTTTTGAATTTCATAATATTAAATAAATACAGTTTTAAGGGGTATGAATAACAAAACAATTTAATAAAAGAAAAGGAAAAAGAAATTGGTATTTGAAAATAAAAAAACATTTATTTAAAATTTTTTTTTTATGATTAAATTATAAAAAAAGTTAAAAAATTACAAAAAAAGTGCGCTATTGTTGATATCAAGATGATTCCAAGCCTGGCCAGTGTGGCGCTACGGTGAGGCTAGGAGGTTTCAAATGCAAGATATTTTAAAGTCGTGCTCACAGACCATCCCAATCCTTTTATTATTTTGCAAATAAATGATCTGAATGAAAAAATGTCTAAATATCTATTAATTTTAAGAAATAATTGGAAAAAGAGTGTTTTTGGTTGTCTAGCACTCAGTTATGCTGCTCACTATTCGATTAATAAATACCAGTAACAATGTTTTTTTTTATTCTGAATATTTTTTTGGTTGGATGTTTTTATTTATTTAATCTTTTAAATATCATTTTAGTGAAAGAAAATTAATGGAAAAATATTGTAGAGAAGCTTTGGAAATTGGTCAACAACCATTAGCTTCTGGTCAACAACCAAGAATTATTACTGTCATACTAAATCCTGCTGCTAATAAAAAGTAAATTCCCATTTCTATGAAATTATTTTAATAATACCTTAAATTTTTATTTGTCGGATGAGTAAGTAATAAACAATCATAGAAGATTGTTTTTACTATATGACAGTTAATTATTAAAATCATTAGAAATAATAAAACATTAAATTCAATTAAAAAATGATAAATTAGAATATCCATTTATGTATTTTATCTTTTTATTAGCAAAGCAAAGTCCAACTATGAAAAATATTCTGCCCCCCTTCTTCATCTTTCTGGAATAGCAGTGAATTTAGTCCAAACCAAATTTGAAGGGCATGCTATCCAATGTGCAGAAGAATATGATTTTACAACAGAAGCACTTATCGTTGCAGGTGGAGATGGAACTTTATCAGAGGTAATTTTGTGAACATGTGAAACATATATAAAATATGATATTGCTAGCCCTAAATTAAGCTTTAAGATTAACTTAAAAATGATTTAAGAAGGTATTTATAATTTGTGCGTTTGTCACAATATGACAAGACAATTGGAAAAGTTGGAAAATTGAATATTATTATTAGAAATATCATTATATGTTTTTCAATATTTTATGGTATTAAAGTGGAAACTTTTATTATGAAGGTATATATAAATAACATAAAGATGATTTATCTATTATTTATTTATTATATGCATGTTTTTATTTCAATAGATATTATTATCTTTATATTTATATATATATAAAGATAAAAAGAGAGGGAGAGCAATTTTTAAAAATTTATTTAAAAAAATATGATATAATATATAATAAAATATACACACATTCCTACCTTGTGTCATGCACATCCAATCTAACTACAATTTGAAGAACATTCATTAAATTATAGAAATAATAAATATTTTCATAGCAGGTTTATCTTTTTTTATTTTATTAAATATTAATTTATTATAATAATTTTATTTAATCAGTCTTATATATTTAATTTAATTTTTATTTATTTTTATAATATAATTTAACTAATTCTTTTATTTTTTTATTCAACCCCTCTGAGTTTATAATATTTATTATATATATATATATATATATCCAGTGGTGTCATCCTACGGCAGGGGTGTCTAAACTGCGGCCCATACGAAAATTATGAAAATATTTAAATTTTTTCAATATGGTTCTAAAAAAATGTTTTTGGGATTAGACTTTTAAATATTTCCTACTTTTTTTAATTTTTCAATATGGTTCTAAAAAAAAAGGTAAAATTATATTTATGTGCGGCCCAGCATATTTTTTTTTTGCAATGTGGCCCTCGAATTGTCATAATTTAGACACCCTGTCCTACGGGTTCGATAGAACCCGTTGTTAATTTGTCAGTTATCCGAAGCTGAAAGGGGTTTTAGCAGAATGAATAATATAACAACACAGATAAAAGAAATTCACTTCTCGTTGAAAATATTGGCCATTTTTTGACAATATTTATGATTTTGGATTGGAATCCAATACCTTTCGTAATATCCTGGCTTCGTGAAGGAAAACATTCAGCCGATGACACCAGAATCAAGAAAAAGAAAGATAAGGAGCATCCAGAAAATCAAAAAAGAATTTAGAGTCTATTATAAAGTTTATTTAATTTTTTTTGATTCACAAAATAAAAAAAAATTGAATTTTGTTGTGAATAAATTAAATTTTATTGTTTTCTAATTTTTGCACAAAATTATTACCGAACCCTTTGTAAAATATTTAGGATGACTCACTGTATATATCTAACAATGGTGATAACTTCCGCAACGTGTATTCTATTATAATAACATCTACATAAAGTAAATAAACAAAAGATAAACAAATTTTGTTTTTTCAAACCTTAATAATAAACCCATCCCGTCCAATTGATATTCTCATGGTAACAATTGCGATTATTTGTAATTATAGTAATTCTGAAACTTGTTATTGTCGTTTGCCATGATATTTAAATCTGCACTCTGTTATTAATGATTTTTATTAACTAAAAAACATTTTTAATAATACTAATCACTCCATTTCTTAAAGACAGTTACAGGATTATTAAGAAGATCTGATTCTAATCAATATCTTGAACAAAAGTTTCCTATTGGTATAATTCCTTTGGGAAAATTTAATTCTTTTGCTGAAAGAATTTTTAATGGTTTTTTCCAAAATCAAGTAGAATTGATTGGCAATGCAACCATGGCTATTATTAAAAATAATATAAAACCGTGTGATGTTATTAAAATTAATGTTCTCGAGGTAACTGCATATTTTTTAAAAAAATAAAATTCGTTTGGACATAATATATGCTTTAATCTTTTCAATTACAGGAGAATAATAATAATGAGGATGACGTTGAAGTTAAAATTAATGTTCTCGAGGTATGTGCATATTTTTTAAAAATAAAATTCGTTTGGACATAATATATGCTATAATATTTTCAATTATAGGAGAATAATAATAAGGAGGATGTGGTTGAAGTTACGAAACCAGAATTAAAGCCTGTGTTTTGTTTATCTGGTATAGAATGGGGTGTATTTCGTGATGCGAATACGCGAGCAGATAAATATTGGTATTGGGGAAACCTAAACCGACATATTAGTTATATCTTCACTGGTTTAAAATCCTTGCCCGATATATGTTGGGATTGTATGGTTGATATTCAATATACTTTACCATGTTCTGGATGTTCTAAATGCTTTGAAACAATAACTTATCCAAAAAATCAAATTCTATATAAAAGTTGGCTGCCTTTCTTTTCATCAAAACCGAAAGGTAAATTGAAAAAAAAAATGTTGATAACTCCAAATTACATTTCATTATTTACAATATAACACATCTTTCAATAAGTCCTGAGACTAACCCAGAGATGGTGCTAGTAGTACCAAAGTGGTCAGTTTCCATAGTGCGAATCTCTACATGAAACGTGTAAAAATTTCAGGTCGATCGGATCACTGACAGCAGAGTTATCGAGGTTAGAGTAAAGTCACTTTGTAATTAGTTTGAAAAATGAAAAAAAGGGAGTTTCGCGTGTTGGTAAAACATTGTTTTTTAATGAGTAAAAACACCAGAGAAGCCCAGAAATGGCTTGAAAAACATTGAGGTACGATGTTGGTACGTTTGAAGGAGGAGATCGCAGCAAAACGACTGCACATGAAGAAGAAAAAATCCTTTTTCACCAAGACAATGCACCATGCCACAAGTCCATGAAAACAATGGCAAAATTGAACAAATTGGGCTTTTATTTGCTTCCTCACCCCCCGTATTCGCCAGATTTAGCCCCCAGCGACTACTGGCTCTTTGCTGATCTCTAAAAAATGTTCCAGGGAAAAAATTTGGCTCGAATGAGGAGGTCATTGCCGAAACTAAAGCCTATTTTGAAGCAAAGGATAAATCCTTCTATAAACATGGTATAAAAATGTTGGAAAGATTGTATCACTCTAAAAGGAGATTATATTGAAAAAAATGTTTTCGTTGTTAGTCTCAGGACTTATTGAATGATGTGTTATTATTTTATTATATTATATAAATTATATTTATTTTATTTTATTTATTATGGTATTAATCTTTTAGATAATTCAAATAACGATAAAATTAAATCCCGACATAATGAAGAATGTGGAAAATATTTACAGAAGAAAATTTCTACATCAAATCTTTCGTTAAAATTAGCTAATAATGAGGAAAAGTCATGTATTAAAATAGATATAGGTAAGAATAAGATTATATTTAAAAATATAATAATAATAATTAAATATATATCATGTTTAGATGTGGACAGCTCAGACGATTGAAATAATAATGCAAATTTTTATTCAAATTTTCTGCCAATGTTTCGCGTCCAAGGTCAAACTCTTCCTCAACGCTAGAATATTGTTTATTATAAATTGTGTTAGTGTACATTGCACCCGAAACGCTGACAGAAGACTTGAATAAAAATTTGCATATTTGTTTCAAACGCCTGTCCTGTTCACATCCCGAATCTTTAATAATAATAATAATTTTTTATTTCTTCTTTTAGCTCGAAATAATATTGGATATTTTGATTATGTAAATGAAGGATGGGAAAGACTAAAAGGCAAAGAAAATTATATAATCGATACAATAGAAGCACAAAATGTACAATTGCATCCTTCAATAAAACAAACGAATGATGTAATATATATATTTTATTAATTTAAAATTAAATATATACGAGGGTGGGGTGAAAAGTTAACGGCCTGACCAAGAAAAACGATGTTTTTAAATATTTTTTTGCTTTATTTTTCAACATTCAGCTGTCAGCTAAACGTGTGCGAAATATTTTGCATCGTCTTGGTCAGGCCGGAAACTTTTCACCCCAACCTCGTATATATATATATTAAAATTATTAATATATTTTACTAATAAATTAAATTGATTACAGAATTCTAAATATTGGATATCTATAGATAATGAAGCATATGAACTGAAACCATTAGAACTTATGCTTTTACCTAAAAAAATACATATATTTTATAAAACAAGTTAATAAATAAATTTATGTATATTTTAAATTGGTATTTTAAAACAAAGGGAAACGATTAGTCATCTCCTATATTTATAAAACAAGTCTTTTGTATGTTTTTATTCCATTTATGACTATTGTGACATTAAAATACAGCTATAGTTTATCAAGAAATTTATATAAGTATTAAATTATTATAATATAAATTATATTCTTCCTAATTAAAACATTCAAATTATTTCACTGAATAAGTATAAAAATTACATTATTTCAAATCTCTAATAAAATATATTTATAAAGTTTCTTTTTATTATCTGCCTATAAAATCAATTCTTTTTAGGATAATAAGTGAGGGATAAGACTAAATTATTTTTTTTTATTTCACCGACATGATACCAGTGATGTATTGGTAAAATAAGAAGTAAGGGAACGCATAGTGGGAGCAAAAAAAGTGCTATTTTCAGCAAAATATTTTTTTCCATATAAGTTTTGATTTTTTCTTATTCTTACTATACAAAATATTTACGAACACAAAAAAAAGAAATTCTAACAGTAGATTTAAGTGGGATTGTCTGAGTACTAAAACGCGTTCCGATTCTGAAAAAAGGTAAGGGAATGTCGTTCCTCCGCGTTCCCCTCCCAATACACCACTGCATGATACAATCTAAAATATCTATTCATTCAAACCAAATCAATATCTCTATCTAGCCAAAATAATACGGAAGAAAATTATCAAAATTTTAAAATTTTGTCATGAATTAACAATCAAGAAAATCAATTCTATTATATAATTTATATTCGATTTATATTTTAATTTTTAGAAAAAATTTGATTTCAAATTATATCGATAAAATATATAACAAAATTAATATTCGAATAAAATTGATTTAAATCAGTTTCACATCTGAGTCAATCTTTTAATTATGTTATCCTCATCCATCCAGATTCAATCTTTAGCCAATTATATTTTTTTAGTATAAACAAATGAACATTACATTTATATTGAAATAGATTCAATTGAAAATATTATTCATTCATTCCAAAGTATTTCATCAGTGAAAAGTAGCGTTTTATTTATTATTTTTGTATGAAAATCATCTTCTCTATTGTTTTAGAAAAATGAGTGTCGAAAATCAATCAAATAAATAAATAAAATATTAGAATTCATAGAAGAGTCTATATTCTATAAAGTACTCCTCATTCAATTTGACTAGAATTTAATAAATAAATAATACCAAGAATAAACTATAAAATAAATAATAACAACTAAAACATAACAATCTATATATTCAAATAAACAGTTAATAGATAAATCATTTAAATAAATAAATATTAGATATTATATAAAAATAAGTTGACCTGGGGCCAGGTCCGAACCGACCTACGGTTTGAAGTAAATTAATTTCCAGCTACAGAAACAATTTCAAATAATTTTCATATATCTATTAATGTAATAAAAACAGATATGGATACATAAATAATAAATATAAACATTTTTAATTTAATTTTATTTATAATATATATGCAAGACCAGGATGTGACGTCATGAATGGCTGGATGGCGTCATATAATTTTAAATCAAGAAAAAACTAATAAATATGATTTTTCTCGAGGATAAAACCAATACAAAGTGCATGATTCGTGGTGATATGTAAAAAATCTCCTTATGTGAAATTTGGTGTGAAAATAACCCTTCCCTTCCTATCGTCGATCGCTAATACTACCACTTCCGGTTTCCGGATTTGCACCAAAAGTTGATCAATTCATCCCACTGATGCATTAAGTAAATATACCAAATTTCATCAAAATCCGTTCAGCCGTTCAGGCTGTACACATCTATACGGACAGACATCATGCTAAAAATACTTTTTTCTTTTAAGAAAATGCATGATTCGTGGAGATATGTAAAAATCTCCACATGTGAAATTTGGTGTGAAAATCAAATCGTATAAAGGAATTTAAACAAATTCTAAAAATTTTCAGTTTTTCCTACTAAAGCCCTGATATTTAAATTTTCGTTTACATTTAGATATATATTATATAGGTATTTTGTTTATAATATGTATTGAAATGATTATTATATCTTTCCATAATATTCTATTTCTTTGTTTATATTAGTTTTATATATCTTTTCTTCTCTATTTTTTTTTATAATTAAAATGTCTTAATTTAATTCAATGACTATTAAATAAAATTAATTTATTATTTAATAAAATCGTGTTATTTTTCTGCTACATTCAACAAACTTAATATTTTTTAAAATAAACAAAATGAATTTCAAAAAAAAAAATCATTGCTTTATCTTTTTATATTTTCTTTAATTGCAAATGTTCTAAACATATTTTATAAAAGGATTAATAGATATGTGATATTGTCATTTCTCCATTTCATAATTTGATGTGTTTATTTATTTATAAGAATTTTTTTATAAAGTTTTTCTCAACTTCACTTCATATCTGTCTGTCTGTTCGCTCTTAACTCAATATTTATCCTTCGGATGGCGTGAATGAAATCTATTTTTCATCAACTTTAAATTGAGATAGACTTTTGAAAATTTTTATAGATATTGTTATTATTATATATATTATATATATATATATATATATATATATATAGATAGATAGATAATTATGGAAATCCAGAAAATACTTAACCGAGAAAATGAGAAGAAACTAGATGAAGAGGAAGTTAATCAATCAGAGGTCAGTATAACGACCAATTTAGCCAAATGTCGTAAATGTACTTATCAACCTACTGAACATCAGTTAAAGATAAGTAAAGCGACCAGGTTAGCTAAATTGGCCACTTTACTGAACAAAACTGAAGAAGTGCTCTTTGAAAAGCGCCTTCAAGCTAAAATACGTATGCATATAAAATACAAGGCTGTACTGTTGATAGTGCTGTCTTTCATTTTGGAAGTGAAAACTTTGAAAAAGGCCAGGTTTATGTTGCAATAAGCAGAGTAAGATCAATGGATGGTCTAAGTCGTTTAAGAGTTGAAGTCGGCACATTACCATGAATCAATTGTGAATTAATATCGATTGCAAAATTATACTTAAAAGAATAAAATAATATAAATATAAAAGAAAAGAAAATAACGTTTTTCTCATTGAATAAAAAGAATAAAATAATTTTTCTATAAGCCTGACAAAGTTTATGGATGAATTTCTTCTTATACAACGAAAAACGTTTGGCGCATTTAGTTTTCATTTGCTTTCTATTTTATTTCTATGCAATTTACTTCCTTTATAGAGCTATAATTTATATATATCCACACTAAAACACTTCTTTAACAAGTAACACTATTTCTTCTAATATAATCAACTGTTTTGACTTTGGGTGATAATTTATGTAAATTTAATAATATAATAATTCTTTTAAAATTTGTTACATATTTTAATATAAGTATATTATAGTGAAAAATATAATAAAAGATTTATTTCTTAGCTCTTAATCTATCAATTTTATTGCATAATAAAACAATTTGTCAGTTTATTTGTTTATTAACATTTGTATTATTAGAAAAATTTGACTTGATGTTTCATCATATAAATAAATAAAAATAAATAAACTGATCCATAAACTTTGTCAGGCTTGTAGAAAAATTATTTTATTCTTTTAAGCGTTATTTTATAAAGATTTTTTCTTATATTTCTATTATTTATTTTTGATTTTTTGCTAAAAACGTGGATTGTCAGTAAAGCGCCATCATCCAAACCATAGAACTTCCTAAGTGGTTATATTTATTTTCAATTACAAAGGTTACATGAAATCTACAGATAAATGTCATTCTCATTTGAAATTAAACTCTTATATAACTTAATTCATTCAATTTATATCAAAACATTTCTTTGAAAATCAATCTCAAATGCAGGGTTATTTAAAAGCATTGATTTTGGGTGCTCCAGCATCTGGAAAAGGCACCATTTCATCAAGAATTGTTAGTAATTTTAATATTAAACATATTTCAAGCGGTGATATTTTAAGAAGAAATATATTAAATAATACAGGTATATTTTTTTTTCATAAGAAATTTAGTAAAAATAAAAAAAGTTTATAAATTTAAATTGTTTAGAATTGGGGAAACGAGCCAAATCATTTATTGAAAAGGGACAATTGGTTCCTGATAAGGAAATGATACAATTAATTGTCACTGAATTAAAGCCCTATCAAAAACACAACTGGCTACTCGATGGTTTGTATTGAATTATGTCTCTTAATTATAATTATTAATATAAATGTTTTGTTATTACAATTGATTTTAGATAAATTTAATCCAATTTATTATTTTTTTTAGATTTTATGAATTAAAAATAATCAAATTGAAAGATTTTTTTTTTTTTTTTTTTAATCTTTGAATAAAACATAAATATTAATTTAATATATAAATATATTTAAGGTTTTCCAAGAACAAAAGAACAAGCTGAAACTTTATATGGTCAACAACCAATTAATGTTGCTTTAAATTTAGTTGTCCCTTTTGAAGTAATTATTGAACGAGTTTCGGGACGATGGGTTCATTTACCCAGTGGTCGAGTTTATAATATAGGTTTTGAACCACCTAAAGTACCGGTAAATATCGATATTGATAAATTAATTTATTTTATCATTCATTTCATGAATTCTTTATTTTTTATTATTTTTTTAAATTATTAGGGAAAAGATGATATTACTGGAGAAGATTTAGTACAACGTCCTGATGATAAACCAGATGCTGTTTTAAAACGCCTTGAAATTTATTCAGCAACCATTGGACCAATATTAAAGTTTTACCGAGAGAAAAATATTTTAAAAGAATTCCATGGCAAAACTTCTAATGAAATTTGGCCTCAAGTAAAAGAATATTTGGAAAAATTTGATAAATTAAAATCATGTTAAATTATTAAAGCTTTGGTGGTTGTTTTTATTTATAAGGGGATTTTATTTACAATAAAAAATATAAATATGTGGTTTTATTTACAAAATTCTCTTATAAATTAAAATCATGAATTGAAAAATATTTTTTCTTTTATTTTAGATAAATTTTTTATTTTTTTTCTAAATATTTCCAATTTTCTTTTATATATAAAAAAAAAATTAAATGGGGCCCGAGCCTCCTCCGGTGCAGGTCAATTCGGACAAGTCTCCACAGCCCTTGTTAAATGATAAAAATTAATCTCTGAATGTAGATATAATATAATAATTATTTAATAAAAATATATATATATTTATTTATATATAATTAAGAATAAATATTAAATAAATTTTTAGAAAAATATTTAATTAGTTATTAACTAATAAATCTTTTATTTATATACATCAAATATTTCTAAATTTATAAATTTATAGATTGTAGATTATTTTATAAAGAATAATTGTCATTTGTTAATTATTTATAAAATATATTTTATAATACAATATTATTTCTACAATTACTAATATTTTTATTTTTAAGAGATGAATTAATTCCTATTATCAACATCCAAACAGGTACTTATTGATAAATCCATTGTTTTTGTTGTTTATCTCTTAATATAATTACTTATATGATTATATACAGTGGTGTATTGGGAGGGGAACGCGTTCCAGTTCTTTTTCATGTCCCACTTAAATCTACTGTTAGGATTTCTTTTTTTGTGTTCGTTAATATTTTGTATAGTAAGAATAAGAAAAAAAAAATTATATGGAAAAAAATAGTTTGATGAAAATAAGACTTTTTGCTCCCACTTCCCTTACTTCTTATTTTACCAATACATCACTGATTATACATATATATATAATTATAATGAGATGATGAAAGGTACGTTGAATTCTTTTTCTATTATAAAAATACTAATAAAAACAAATAACCACCTACTCTGAAATGAAAAATTAAATGCTAAGCATATATATTGGTCAAAGGGAGATTTGAATTATAAAAAAAAAATGAAATAATATATAGAATATTCCAAATTAAAATAATTTATTAATTATATTAACAATTATTTTAAGTAGTATTTAAAAAGTAAATTAGATTTTAAATGCTTAAATAAATAATACAAAGTTAAGATGCAATACTGAAATTAAGAGATCTTTTTTTAGTCTACTTAAACAGTTAACATTAAATATAAATAATATAAACAAAATAATTCTTAATTATAAATAGTATTTTTTATTGTGTAAAATAAATAAATCTATAAAATATACATAAATTAAATATTTTAAATTAGTTTCTCATTATAAAATTAGATCGAGTGCCTACTAAATGAAAATATTTTAGTTTTTTTTAAATTATTTTATATAAATTATTTTAATGTATTTGTAGTAAAAAAAAAACTAAATATTTTGTTAATACATTTATAATTTTAAAGATAAGTAAATTTCAACATTTATTAATAAGCACTCAAAAAAAAAACAAATAAATATTCTATCTATAAAATATAATAAATATCCTGATCTTTCTTTATGTAATAATAAAATATTAAACAAATTCAAACTCTTCACATTCAAGCTCGTCTTCCGATTCTTGTATATTAAAATGCGTATCAATAGGAATATTAGAATGCAACCGATGCGATGCTTGAATGTCGCTACTTCTATTTTCACAAAAGATAAACATTGGGTAATCGCATTTTTGTGAAAGAGAAGGAATTAGTTGCTAAAAAAATCATTAATATTGTCTTAATCATTTGTCATAAATAGATAAACAAGAAATGAAAAAAAAATTTTAAATGATTTTAATTTTAATATAAAATCATTTTAATATTAAGGTGACCAATTTTTCAAAACACCAAATCAGGACATTTTACCGTTGAAACCAAATTGAAAAAAATTTTGGAAAAAATTCGGAAATGTTCAAAAGCTTAGTCCAGAAAACGTTTGACTTTTTTTTTTTTTAAGAGACAAATTTAAAAAAATTTTGAAAAAAATACAAAATATTCAAAAGCTTAGTCCAAAAAGTGGTTGAGCTTTTTTTTAAGAGACAAATTGGAAAAATTTTGAAAAAAAGTACGAAATGTCCTAAATATTTCAAAAAACGGGACAGATATCGAAAAGGAGGACAGAGCTTACAAATGGAAGACTGTCCTCCCTAAAGAAGGACGGTTGGTCACCTTATTAATATCAAATTTACCGATTGCACATTTTGATGAAACTCTTCAAAGTCTTTTTGAGTTTTGCAGTAAAATCCAAAACAACATGAAGGATCCATTTTATTTAAATTCATTTTTCTTGGAGTATTACAATGAAAACTATTAAGAGGAAATGACTTTTGCCAAACGTCAACCATATTTTGACAATAATGAGGATCCAAATGTATTAAATTATTTTCTAAAATATATATATAACCAATATATAAGAAAATATTTGAATGAAGTTGATAATATGATTTTACCTTGAAATCCAATAAAGTATAAAGAATGTTTCGGTCTCCCTCCAATAATTCCAATTGATTGATTGAGAGTAAGCATTAAAGTCAAACATTCACCATAAATAGGGTTAAATTTTTCAGTACCTAATCGAGTAGGAATCAGAATGATTACTGATTTCCATTCCCCCTCTTCATTCACACAAAGATCTAATAAGTCTTGAATATAAACTAAAACAAAGATATTTGAAGATTTCTATTATTATTATTTATTATAAAAAATTAATTTTTGATCTAAGTTGAACATAATAAGTTTAATTTAATTTTTAACATAATTTATTTAAGTATAATTACCTGTACAATCTTGAGCTATATAAACAGTAATATTATCAAATTCATTAACACTTTGTCTAGCATTATGGACAGCTTGTCTGAAAAAAAACATTCAAAGATTCAATAATTGTTTCTTTTCCCGTTCCAAATTGTTTAATGTTATTTTAAATTCATTTCAATTTCATTATGAAAATCTTTGTGAATTTACTTTAATAAATGAGCCACTGAAGCAGGACCATACCAATCACCAGGTTTTTTTCCTGACGTTTCTCCTAATTGAACCAAAGTATGAATAGAAAATGGACTTGAACAAGGTTTATCACCAAACCATTTTAAAATATTTCGATGCATTTCTACATTTTTACATTCTAACCATCTCCAATCTGTAAAGGAAATATTTAACATTTCAAAATTTTATAAAAACTTAAAGAAATTATTTTCAGATGTTATATAAAAATAAAATAGAAATATTTAAAATATTTTCAGATTTTATAAAAAAAAAAAAATATTTAATAAAAATGACAGTGAAACATTTTCAAATTTTATATATATAAATGAAAGAGCATTATTTACAGATGTTATATATAAATAAAAGAGAAATATTTAAAATATTTTCAGATTTTATATAATAAAATGAAAGAGAATTATTTTCAGATGTTATATAAAAATAAAAAAGAGAAATATTTTCAGATTTTATATAAAAATAAAAGAGAAATATTTAAAATATTTTCAGATTTTATAAAAAATTATTTTATATAAATGACAGTGTAATATTTTCAAATTTTATATATAAAAATGAAAGAGAATTATTTTCAGATGTTATATAAAAATAAAAGAGAAATATTAAAAATATTTTCAGATTTTTTATATTAAAATGAAAGCGATTTATTTTCAGATTTTATAATAAACATGATGTTGAATTTAAGTCAAGTACCTAAGTATTACTATCTCTCAAGAACGATTTTAATGAAATAAAAAAAAACTATTCCTTAAAACATGATATTCCACTTTTAATTCTTTTAAATGTCAATCTATTTTTTTTATTAGGTCAATCAATAGTGATGTTCATTCCATACTCTATTCAATAAAAAAATAATGAAAGAAGTCTCTTGATATAGAAATTCTTTGCTAATTTCACTAAATCTGTATCCCTTCTAGTTTTCAAGATAGCAATACAGTACAACCTGAAATGATCTCCTTGTATATAATAAGATCATCGAGATTTCTATTACCTCGTCCAAGAAAATGACAAAGAAGGGCCTGGGCAAGCATCATTTGACCACTTCGAATCATGCATCCCCATCCACAATCAGTAGTGAAATTGGAGCCGTTTAATAGAGGGAATTCTTTTCTATAAGTTAACCAAATCCTGCTGCTAAAATCACTCTTGAATCCTTCCACACCTTCATCGGGATGATATTGGCCCGTGTTACGGAAATGATAACATTTGCCTAAAAGCCATACAGGCGTATCTTTGGAAAAATTCGCTTTAATTTTGACAGTCCATCCTAGAAAAAGAATCCAAATCATCATTGATTTATATTTATTTATTTTAGAAATGGAGGTAAGAAACAAACCATATTTAACGTTGTTCCATATCGACATTAATTTAGTTTTAACCTTGCCATCTGTTTCATTGATCGATCCAATTGCATTTCCTTCTAAGGAGGAATTCGAGGAAGATGGATTAAATTTCCCAGGTGTACAATTATAAACTTGATTTTCATTTTTACTGTCTTGGCTCATGTTAATAAAATTATAAAATTATACCCATTATTTTTTGAAATTCATTCCATATCATAATAATCCACTTGAAATATGCTAGTCTTAATCATTTTTCTATAATAAAAATCAATTCTTATTAATTCTTATTATTATTATACTATGAATAAATCGATTTCTATTGAAATTGAACAGATTAAAATGAATAAATGTTTGGAAATGTCAAAAGTAGAATTTTTTTAATTATAGATTATGACCATATATATATACATGTGTACCAGGAAGGTAAACCTGGTAAATATAATTTTAATTTTTATCAGGTGTTGTTTGAACATAAAAATTATTCGTCTTCCATTTAAGAATAGAAAAATTTTAAAAACAATTAAAATCCATTTTTTAAAGTTGACATTTTAAAATTTAAACTTATAATATATATATATATATATATATATGTTCTAAATAAATTTGAAATTCAAATATTTTAAGTTCAAATTTTATTTTTTCTAGAAACTTTTTGATTATTATTGACATTTTAATTTGTCTCATTTATTTTAATAGTATAGTTTAAACATGTTTTTTTTTTAAAAAATATATAATTTCGATTTTAAAAATATTTTAATATTATTTATTAATGCAATCTTTTGTTTATTATTAAATTGCAGTTGATTTATATATATATATATATATATATTTCTTTTTAATGTTATTTATTATTTAATTCGATCAATATATATATATAGTTATTTATGGTCTGTGATATATATATATAATGCAATGCTAACATAGCAGTATTCAACTGGAAACAACCATTTATAATATAATTATATACCCGATGTTTCAGAATAACATAGATACATGTTGAAATAATAATATACAATAAGAATATTATTTAATTTCTAAAAAAAATAATTATTTCAATATATTAAGAAAAAAAAATGAAGGATTCTAAACCAAGCCCTTTTGTTTATTGGGCTCAAACGAAAGATATTGTTAGTTTAAAAGTAGACTTAAAAGATGCAAAGGTAAAATTCCTAAACCATTCTTTATTACGATTATTTTAATTTTAATTTTATATCTTGTCACTCTTTTAGAATTATGTAATTGAGAGCTCGGGAAACAAACTTAATTTCTCAGCTGAAGGTTGTGGTGCTCGAGGTTTAAATCACTATAGTTTTGATCTCTTAATGCATTCCGATATAGATGTGAGAAGAAACATGAATTATTATTATTATTATTTTATTATTTAATCCTAATAAAATATTTTCTTTTAGAGTTATGATTATAAAGTTACTGACAATCATATAGATATAATACTACAGAAATTAACGCCTGCTTGGTGGGACCGGCTTACTGCAACCCCTCAAAAACCAGTCTGGATTAAGGTTTTTTGATTTATAAAAAATCTTTTACTATAAAAAATCTATTATTTAACATTGGACATGTTGGTTTATTGGTTTGAAATGACTGCCAATTAACTAACAAACAATTTAATATAATAATATAGAGATTTGGGATTATTGAAAAATAAGAACAAAATTTAAATATCCTTGACTTGAATTTGGAAACATTGAATAATTTATTATTTCTAAAAAAAATAAATTGTTTTTGTTTTACTATAAGATAAGAATTTGGTAATTATTCAAATTAGTATTTATGTCATGGATTTGGTTAATACTTTACCAGTGGATTCCTTTTTTAATTCCAAATAAAGAAATTTGCTAAAAAATATAATTTAACTAGACATTTATTAATCCATACTAGAGAAAAACCATTTGAATGTCATTTATGTAAAATGAAATTTACTCAAAAATCTAACTTAAATAAACATTTATTAATTCATACTGGGGAAAAGCCATTTGAATGTAATTTTTGTAAAAAGAAATTTAAACAAAAATCTCATTAAAATAAACATTTGTTAATTCATACAGAGGAAAAGCCATTTCAATGTAAAAAAATTTAAATATCCTTGACATAAATCTCTTTAAAAAAAACAATTTGGAAACATTGAATAATTTATTATTTCTAAAAAAATGAATTTATTTGGAATTAAAAAAGGAACCCATTGGTAAAGTTTTAATCCAAATCCATGACATAAAGACTAATTTGAATAATTACCAAGAATTTTACTAAAAATAGGTGTGGTAATAATTCATTCAATTAAGTATCCATAAAGATATGTCATTCTTGGTGGTCTGGATGAAATATTTAAAAAACAAATATTTGAATAACTTTATATTTATATAGATTTATTATTTTAAATTATTTTTCTTTTGATTTCTAGATAGATTTTGATAGATGGAAAAGCGATGAATGTGATGAGGATGAAAAACCAAGAAATGTTATGGATGATTATCCAGAAATGTATCATAATTTACATAAACAAGAATATGGTTATAAAAAAGGTTAAATAACTTCCATTCCATTTTAATATAAAAATTGAAAAGATTTAATGGATATATCATTTATAAATTTAATTTATTTTATTTGTTTAAAATAATAAATTCTCAATATTATATATATATATTTTTTTAATTTTAGAAGATTTTAAAAAAGTTTACCTAGTCTTATATAACCTTTTCCAATTTATTGGATTTTGTTATGTACTCATTGTTATGGGAATTCGTTATTACCGAGATGGTGCAAGTAAGTACTTTTTAATACATTTATTTCTATAAATAAATTTATTTATTATTTATTATTTGATTCCCTATTTAATTCACTATCAAAAATTTTTATTTAAAATTAAAATTATTAATCTGTTATACATATATAATACATTATACATTTTCATAAAAGATAAATAATAATAATTATAATATATTCTAAGGGTGATTGGTCAATATTTCCATTAATTGTGTTCAGAAAGTTGACTAAATTCGATAATGGTAATTGTTTACAAAACGGGAAGCTTCAGGGATTTGGATGAAACTTTGCCTGTGGATTCCTTTTTTAATTCCAAAGAAATTTTCCTTTTACAATATTTCTCGGTCTCTTCTAGTTTATGAGATAAAAATTATTAAAATTTGACAGATAAACCAGTTATGAATGAGCAGTCATTTAATAATGTTTTGTCGACTAATTCACTAATTATTCACTTATTCACTAATTTTCGGTTTTTTGAGTTCGGTTTGGATATAGGAAAATTAAAAAATTAATGAGTTAAATAATTTTTCTATATCCAAACCGAACTGAAAACAATACCTTCTCTTCCTATCATAGGTCAGTAACCCCCCCCCCCCCAAGGAAATTAGTGGAGCCCTATGCCGGCCAAATGAATAAAACATGGTAGCTAAATACAATATCAATGATTTTATATGCAAATTTTAATAATTTTTATCTCGTAAACTAGAAGAAACCGAGAAATATTGCATAAGGAAAGTTACTTTGGAATTAAAAAAGGAATCCACTGGCAAAGTTTCATCCAAATCCATGAAGCCTCCCGTTTAGTAAACAATTACTTCGATAATAATCATAGTAAGTAGAAATAGGGTAATCATTTATGTCGCATTTTAATTATAAGTTTACAGCAGCTTATAATCAATGGCGACATTCGCAATCTCTATACTTATAAATTTCAACTTTTTATCCATGGGGGTATTTCTACTCTAACTCTGGGCAATACTTTAGGTTCAACTATTCGAAATTGGAGTACCGTTTTAATTACATTATTTAAAATAGAAATCACTTAAAAATCCTTTTTTTTTATATGTCATAATCAAAATTATTTTATTTAATATGTATATTAATTAATTTAATTATATTTATTTATGTTTTTCTTTTAGAATCGATGGAAGGCACTTATGAAGCGGTAGGAAACGCCTTAAAATTTCTGCAATTAATTCAATTTCTAGAGGTAATGAATCCTTTGTTTGGATACACTAAAGGTGGAATTGTAGCATCAATGATTCAGGTAAAAATGAACAAATTTTAAAATCTCTTGATATTTATTTTTTAGACTTATTTTTTTTATTTTAGGTTGGTGGTCGATCTGTGATTTTATTTTGTATGATAGAAGCCGAGCCAAGAATGCATACCAAACCAGTTGTATTCTATCTCTTTTTTATATGGACTCTTGTAGAAATTTTCAGGTATAAAATTGTATTTGGATTTATATTTTTGGATTTTTATAGTTTATTTATATTAAGTTTTAAATGTTAACTCTCTATTATAATAAATAATACAATAAATAATAAATAAATATATCACACAGTAATATATATATATATATAACTCTAACAGAGGACTAGAATGTAGTATAAGTTGACTATGACCAAAAATAATAAATAATCCATAGGGGAATTTTGTAAATAATACCACATATTAATATTTTATTGTAAATTGATTCAAAACACAAAAAATACACAACGTTTCTATCGCTGAAAGAGTAATTATACTAATATATACAAATCACACATATTAAAATGCAGAAAGGGCAATCGAAACGTTGTGTATTTTTTTGTGTTTTGGCTCAATTTACAATAAAATATTAATATGTGGTATTATTTGCAAAATTCCCTTATGAATAAACATAACCACCAAAGTTTTAATAAAATAATATTAAAATAAATAAATCTGTCCATCAGGGGTCCTAACTTTGTATCATCTTCATGTCTCATAGAAGGGATGTGAAAAACAACCCAAATTATCTAACCCTAATGAAACAATTTTATGAGAAGTTACCTATCATCTCAAAATCATATTTATTGAAATAATTTTCTATTAATTATTTTGTTTCTTTTTTCTATTTCTTTCTTTCTTAACTATAATTTTCATTAAATTGCTTTACACTTACCATGTTGAAAAAAATTACAGAAAATGACTACTACTATCAAAATGATAATTCTATATTTTAAAAATGTTTCTTTTTCTTTTCATACTTTCTTTTAACTACTAGAGATAAATAATATATACTAACCTATTCTTGTTATATTCATTTATTTCTGATTTTTTTTACGTTTTTTAGGTACCCATATTATATTAGTCAAGTATACAAAACGAATATAGGAATTCTCACTTGGTTACGTTATACAGTGTGGATACCGTTATACCCTCTTGGGTTCCTCTGCGAGGGTATTATTGTACTTAGGTATATATAATCATACTATTATTATACAAATCCTATTAAAATGTACATAATTTATTAAATCATTTTATATCATTCTATTTTAGAAATATACCGTATTTTGAAGAAACTTTAAAGTTTACTGTTGCTTTACCCAATAAATGGAATTTTACATTTTATTTTCCAAATTTTATGAGAATTTATTTACTTTTATTTTTTTTCCCAGGTATATAAATAATTTAATATACTTGAAATGATGTTCTATTAATCAATTGATTTTATATTTGTTTTTAGCTCTTTACGTTTTAATGTCGAAGATGTATAAAGCCCGATCCAAAAAACTAGGCTCATCAAAAAAATTTCTTTAAATATCTTTATCTATTTCTATTGCGGTAATGAACTTAAAAGTTCTTTATCGCAACATCCACATTCCTCCTACTATCCCTTTCCTTAGTCACATCTTTAATTGTTATCCTTTCCTATAATATGTACTTTCATATTTAATTTTTATATCATTTTCCACAATAATCTTGATATATCCACTAAACAGAAAATTTTCAAAAAGTAAAAGGAATTATAATAAACTAGCTTTAATATAATATAAAATCTGTAATATCTCTTTATTAACTGATAGGTAGTAGAAAGTATGAATATATTTATAAATATGTATATTAAAATTTCACTTTATAGTTCTTTTTTTTAAAACTATTTTTTATATTACATTATAAATCTAGAATTTTCAAATATTCAAATTTTGTAGATCAGATTTTAAAAAAAACAAACTATATTTATAATAAATAATATATAAATTAATTATTAATAAATAATATAATATAAATAATGAAAATATCAAAATGCTACATTGAATTATTCAATATTTTCAAGAGATTCCATTTTTGTGGAAAACAAAAAAATATCCTTAAGTAATTCATTATAATAATAGAATAAAATTTTGAATTTTTCATTTTTGTTTTCATAATTTAATCTATAATTTTCCTTCGAATTCAATCCAAATTCTTGTTCTATCTCATTTACATTTTTAATTATATTAATTAAAAACTTCCTATATACGTATATGAAAACTAACTATAGTTCATTTCTAATAATTAATCAATAATAAATGAAAACAAAAAATTATTCTAATAATTCTAGTTCAAAATTAAATTTAATTCTTTAATTACGATACGATATAAAAATATTCATTTAATTAATTCTTAGATTTCTCCATCCGTCTCTTCCTTTTATATTATATTCTTTACCCTTCCTCTCATCATTAGATCTTCTTTATGTATACCTAAACTAGGGTTCTCCAAACTTTTTTCGACATCAACCCCTTTTAAAGTTCTCGTTTAAAAATAAATTAAAGAATTGAAATGATAGTTGAAGATAAGGAATAAAAATAGAAAAGTATGCAAAGTAGTATGTTGTTAATTAAAACCTTCATTTTCTTTTAATTATTTTATATAGTAAGTTTATGTATTAGTATATAAGTATATAATTATTATATAAGTAAGACAAAATAAGTTTATTTATTTCCATAAACAATAAAAATAAATACATTATATAAATATAATGTGGTCATATAAAAATAAATATTTGATTTTGACAAAGTTTATGTTTATTCAGCTTAGTTATAGTTATTTTTCAAACATTTAGGAATTAATAAATGTTTATTTAAATGAAGTTTCATCAAAATCCTCGAGGTGCCTGATTCAAAGAATATATGTATACCTAGGGTTGCCATATTTTTTCACGGACCAACCGGGACAGTTCTGTCTATTTTAATTTAGGTTTAGGGATGTGGGTTTCGGGGGGGGGGGGAGGGGGGTTATGAAAACAGTAATGTAAAAAACATTTATAATATAGAATAGATAATCTTTGTTATTTTATTCATAATGGCAAACAAACATGATATTTTTACAAAACAAAACAGTTTTTTAATGGGAGTGCTTCCCATAGATGTGCTATCTACTGCAGTCTGGACTGCGTTGTGGACAATGTGAGCTCCACAACCAATACCATTTATTGTTCTCCCCAGTTCTTTCTTTACAAGAGTAAAACAATGTTTTTCCCTACCCTCTTGACTCCACCAGTTTATGTTGCAATTGTCACCACAAAAGCCCACTACTTTATGTTCCAGTTTATTTTCCTTGATGACAATCATAAGATGACTTGTTAATATGTCTGCAGTTTCACCAGACACAGATTTAAATTCTAGTTTGACTTGCACTCCAGATTCCTGTTTAAAATAACGCACAACTATGGGGACAAGTTTAACCTCTTTTCTGTTGGAAGCAACCATACTTAATATCAACAAAATTTGCATTTATTAAATCATTCTTTAATTCTTCCAGCGCTAAATGTGCTATTACATTTAATATTATAGCCTCACATTTAGTTTTTCCCAATGAAAATTTTGGTTCAAAAAATTTGTATTACTGTGTTACTTGCCAAAACGTTACTAATCACACAAGAGCAGATTAATCATTCTCTGATCTAATAATTTTGCTCAATATTTCCAAGAAACTGTGCCCTGAATCTAAACCGGGACAATTTCAACAACCGGGCGGGACGCCGGGACAACCCAGTATATCCGGGACTGTCCCGGCGAAACCGAGACGTATGGCAAGTCTATGTATACCTAAATTTCTTTCAAATGTTTAGATAAAATTTCCTCATTTATACGGAAATTGTTGCCTTGATTAAAATTAAAAATTAATATGGTAAAAAATTATTAAATAATTAAACATTTGGCGGTATTATTAGATAACTGTTTCTTGCTATCTTAACAAGAGTATGGGTTGTTATATTCAGTGATTCAGTGATTCAGTGTCATTAAAAAGCAAAATTTAAAACTTTTCTATTGCTTATTAACCACAGGCGACAAATATCATTATTAACTTGTATATAATTTATTATAAAAAATAAATTATTAAATTTAAAATGGATTATTATTCACAAGTAGACAGGAAATATCCAATATATATAGGTAATATTAAATGTGTTTGTTTATTTAAATTATTGTTAATTTTACATTAATAAAAATATAACACTTTCAAATAATCTAAAAAATATTATTTTAGGTCCATTATTTTCTTGTTTATATTGTCATACAAATTTTATAAATGACCAATTTTTATCTAAACATTTGAAAAAATGTATCCATAAAGAAATATTTTCAATTTTGAGAAATAAAATAAAACTCAAAAAGGAAACAGAGAATTATTCTAAGGAAAACAGTCCTGAGGAAAAACTTGAAATAGATACTGATTCAACTAATTTGGATGAAATGAATTTGAAATGTAACTTTTGTAAAAAGAAATTTGCTAAAAAATATAATTTAACCAGACATTTATTAATCCATACTAGAGAAAAGCCATTTGAATGTCATTTATGTAAAATGAAATTTAGTCAAAAATCTAACTTAAATAAACATTTATTAATTCATACTGGGGAAAAGCAATTTGAATGTTATTTATGTAAAAATAAATATTCTAAAAAATCCTATTTAAATTCTCATATATTAATTCATACTGGGGAAAAGCCATTCGAATGTAATTTTTGTAAAAAGAAATTTAAACAAAAATCTCATTTAAATAAACATTTAATAATTCATACAGAGGAAAAGCCATTCGAATGTAATTTTTGTAAAAAGAAATTTAGTCAAAAATGTAATTTAAATTCTCATTTATTAATTCATACAGGTGAAAACCCCTTTGAATGTAATTTTTGTAAAAAGAAATTTAAACAAAAATCTCACTTAGATAAACATTTATTAATTCATACAGGAGAAAAGCCTTTTGAATGTAATTATTGTGAAAAGAAGTTTAATCATAAATGTTCTTTAAAATCACATTTATTAATTCATTCAGGTGAAAACCTCTTTGAATGTAAATTTTGTAAAAAGAAATTTAATCAAAAATCTAATTTAAATTCTCATTTATTAATTCATTCATGTGAAAAGCCATTTCAATGTAATTTTTGTAAAAAGAAATTTAATTATAAATGTAATTTAAGTTCTCATTTATTAATTCATTTAGGTGAAAAAGCCCTTTGAATATGGTTTTTGTAAAAAAATTCTTTTAAATATGTATAAAATTACATTGTCTTATATAATAATAATATGTATAATATACTAATATATAAATTTAATTTTATATAATATAATAAAAACTAAATAAAGGTTTTAATTATCACTACTATGCATACTTTTATATTTTAATTCCTTATATTAAACTATTATTTCAAATCTTTAATTTATTCTAAAAGGTGTCATATTAATTAATTTATTAAAATTATTAGGGCCTATTTATTTATTATTTTAAATTATTACTATTCATTTTTTCTATTTATACATTAATTTAACTATAATTTTTAACAATTTCTAGTAAATATCAGAAATTGTTTTTTTTAGTGTTTTATAAAGCTAAAAATATTTTTAAACGACTATAAATCCAATTCGTGTTTATCCATATTCTCAATGTACAATTTGTGGTTTTTATATTGTAAGGTTTTAGTTCTGTCATAATGTTTACTGCAATAAAATTAAAACTAATAAGTTGACCTGTGGCCAGGTCCGAACCGACCGACGGTTTGAAATAAATTAATTTCCAGCTACAGAAACAATTTCAAATAATTTTCATATATCTATTAATGTAATAAAAAAACAGATATGGATACATAAATAATAAATATAAACATTTTTAATTTTATTTTATTTATAATATATATGCAAGACCAGGCTGTGACGTCATGCATGGCTGGATGACGTCATATAATTTTAAATCAAGAAAAAACTAATAAATATGATTTTTCTCGAGGATAAAACCAATACAAAGTGCATGATTCGTGGTGATATATAAAACAATCTCCTTTGGTGTGAAAATAACCCTTTCCTTCCTATCGTCGATCGCTAATACTACCACTTCCGGTTTCCGGAATTGCACCAAAAGTTGATCAATTCATCCCACTGATGCATTAAGTAAATATACCAAATTTAAGCAAAATCGGTTGAGCCGTTCAGGCTGTACACATCTATACGGACGGACGGACAGACATCATGCTAAAAATACTTTTTTCTGTTAAGAAAATGCATGATTCGTGAAGATATGTAAAAATCTCCACATGTGAAATTTGGTGTGAAAACAATACCTCCCTTACTACCGTCGGTCGGTAAAAAAGGTAACATGATTTTGCGATCAGGTTCTGAAACTCGATTTTTCAATATGGCTCTAAGTATCATCAAGTGTACCTACCTTATATTAGGGATTATTATGGAATTTTTATCTTTTAAAATTTATAGGGGGGGGGGAGGCGAATTATGAAGCCGGCCTTACGAAGTGGACGTTTGGTCCAAAAAGGTTGAGAAACGCTACCCTACATAATTTAAAAAAATAAAAATATACAAAATATAAATACAATTACATGTTATTGATTATAAGTTTACATCATTGAATATGAATATATCTTCTTTAAAGGCCGTCCTGTTACCTTCTTTCTCTGGCCAACACTACGTGGGGGGTGGCTGGGTCAGTGGTGAGGGAGTGGGTCACGATGACGAGGGGAAGGGTTAAATGCGAGGAATCTGGGGAATGAGCGCCACTTCGTTTCAAAAAAAAAAAAAAGAAAAAAAAATGATAATTTATGATAACAAGGAGGGGGGGGGGGGAATGCCGGAAACGAAGAGAGTGGCATTTATAATAATAAAAAATATTAATGGTAATTATTTACATCCATGGTTAATAAAAAAAAATAGTCGATATATTTTCTTAGAATCTATTATATATATATATATTATGAATTATTTATAATAATCAATAAATATTATTATTTTTATAATATTCCAAATTACTTATAAATAATAATAAAAAAAAAATAAAATAAAATAGTTTATATATATAGAAAAAATAATTACACTCAATTTATATATATTATTTCAAAAACAAAAAAAATATATATTTTTTTGTCATATAGTTTATATATAGAAAATTAATTACTTTTATTTTATATATAATATTTCAATAACAAAAAAAAAATATATTTATTTCTTATACATAAAAAAAAAATTAAATAAAAATTAATAAGGAAGAACAAAAAAAAAAAGAATATTTCTATCTAACTATCAAGCTTAAAACTAATTTATTTTACCTTAAATCTAACTTCCAATCTCATTTTTTTCTTTTGCAAAGAAACCGAGAGCTCTCCCAAATGTCCCTCCTCTCGTGCGTCCTCTTTTAATCCTCTTTCGTGTACAACATACGGCATGCACCTCCTCGTGCACTCCAAAATCAGTAATCCACCCGAAGAAGGCAGTTGAAAGGAAAAATAAAAAAAAAAAATGTACATATATTCAATCCGGCCTGGCCTATCAGAAATCACTCTCCTCGTATCGTAGCGGCAGAGCGCCCCACTCCTAACTTGTAAGTAGTACACCCAGTAAAAAATATCAATATGTGGTTTAATTTACAAAATTCCCTTATGAATTAAAATCATGAATTGAAAAATATTTTTTCTTTTATTTTAGTTAAATTTTTTATTTTTTTTTTTAAATATTTCGAATTTTCACTTATATAGTATAAATAAAATAAGCTGGAGTGTCTCCACTAGACTATCTCGCAATTTGAATTGGATTAAATAACATAATATATTATATTTAAATTAAATTTAATTAATTATAAATTATAAATAATAAATATTAAACCAGCGCATGTTTGGCTTTTTATTGATGGCACCATGGCACGTGTTGGCGCTTGAGATTTGCAGTGTTAAAAAATTAATTCTGGTACTTTCAGCGATTCAATCAAGCTGAAATTCTATATATAGCAGTTTTATACAATTTTTAATCATGTGAAAAATTATCAAACATATATCTTTATTTTTACGGTCAGTTTAGAAGAAAAAAAAATGAAAACGTGGTAGGTAATGGTACTCTTCCGAATGAGCTACATTTCTCAAAAGTTGATAGAAAACTATGAATTTTGAATAATGTCCATGTACCAAATTTCATCATTCTAGCTCAAACTGTTTTTGCGCAATCTTGTCTACATACATACACACACACACATACATTTTTCTCAACCTTAGTGAAAATGATTCAGGAACCTTCAAAACGTATAAAAACATCAAAATCTCAACATCGAAAATTTTCGTGATCGCAATACTATCTCTTACGAGATAGTAAAAATATAAATGGGGCCCGAGTGGGCCCGAGCCTCCTCCGGTGCAGCAACCATTGGACCAATATTAAAGTTTTACCGAGAGAAAGATATTTTAAAAGAATTCCATGGCAAAACTTAAAGAATATTTGGAAAAATTTGATAAATTAAAATCAGGTTAAATTATTAAAGCTTGGTGGTTGTTTTTATTTATAAGGGAATTTTGTAAATTAAAATCATGAATTGAAAAATATTTTTTCTTTTATTTTAGATAAATTTTTTATTTTTTTTTCTAAATATTTCCAATTTTCACTTATATATAAATAAAAAAAAATAAAAAATATAAATATATAATATTTATTTTAATAATATTTTATTATCGAAATACGAAATATATAATATATTATGTTATATCCACAGGCCAAACATTTGTCTTTCAGTGCATTAATACGTACGTTTAAGGGGTGAATGTTTTATGACTATTTTTACTATCTCGCTAGAAAGTACCAGAATTAATTTTTTAACACTGCAAATCTCACGCGCCAACACGTGCCATGGTGCCATCAATAAAAAGCCAAACATGCGCTGGTTTAATATTTATTATTTATAATTTATAAAATTAAAATTAAATTTAATTTAAATATAATATATTATACTATTTAATCCAATTCAAATTGCGAGATAGTCGAGTGGAGACACTCCAGCTAATTTTTCCTCTAAAGTGACCGTAAAAATAAAGATATATGTTTGATAATTTTTCACTTGATTAAAAATTATATAAAACTGCTATATATAGAATTTCAGCTTGAAAGTACCAGAATTAATTTGTTAACACTGCAAATCTCACGCGCCAACACGTGCCATGGTGCCATCAATAAAAAGCCAAACATGCGCTGGTTTAATATTTATTATTTATAATTTATAAAATTAAAATTAAATTTAATTTAAATATAATATATTATGCTATTTAATCCAATTCAAATTGCGAGAAAGTCGAGTGGAGACACTCCAGCTAATTTTTCCTCTAAAGTGACCGTAAAAATAAAGATATATGTTTGATAATTTTTCACTTGATTAAAAATTATATAAAACTGCTATATATAGAATTTCAGCTTGAAAGTACCAGAATTAATTTGTTAACACTGCAAATCTCACGCGCCAACACGTGACGTGGTGCCATCAACAAGGAGCCAATCATGCGCTGGTTTAATAAATATTATCTATTAATTTTAATTTATAATTAATTATATTTAATTTAAATATAATATATTATCTTATTTAATCCAATTCAAATTGCGAGATAGTCGAGTGGAGACACTCCAGCTAATTTATAATATAATTGAAAGAGAAAATTTCATAATTCCTCAAGTTCTGTCAACCCTATTCTAAACTCCATAGACCCTTAAGGGGTCCACCTGAACCGCCTTGTGAATCCCTGACCTAAACCTTTATTTTTATATTATAAATGAAAGGAAGGATAAGTGAAACAAATGAAGGAACAAAGAATATTACATAATAGATATATTTAAATATTTATATTTTGTTTATTTAACAGAATACAATATATATATATATATATAATATTATTAATAATATTTGCGGATAGACCCTGAGGATCACGCATAGCTTTAAAGAGAAATGATTAATTATTGAATTTCTCTAGGCCAGAACTCGAGTCTTCTGTGTGTGGTAGACTGTCATGCTAACCACTAAACCACTGAATATATTAAAATTTTAGATGTTATTAATTTTATAATAATTTTTTAATATAATAATAATAATAATACAATAAGATGACGCATTTTTATGACGTGTTTCTTATCAATTTCCTGGATATACACGTCAACCAACTTAGAATATTAGGATTACATTTAATTTCAAGCAGTTTATTGTAGTTATATTGATTAATTAAGTATTTTATATTTCTAGAGAGAGAATTGGTTGAACATGTATCGTACGAATATTTTGGATTCAATTATTAAAAAAGTAAAACAAAAAGACACAAACCAATCCTATTTGGACAAGAAATATCTAAATCAAGGTGAGAAATTAACAAAAGCAATAAACGAAAATTGTCCAAGGGACTGGTCCAGAGAAGATGAAAAGGAATATTTGCAGAAAATGATCGAAAAATTGATTGAAGAAGATAAGGAAGTTGCAGAAATCTTTCATAATACTCCACAATTTGTTATCTCTGCATTTATGGAGGATGTATTCAAGGAGGCCAATAATCTATATAATCCAAATTATTATGATTTTTGTATTTTATCGAGTGAACTCGATTCAATCTACGCTGAACAATTGAAAAATGTTATTAGTGATCGATTTCAATTAATGGGATGTACACCAAATGAATTTTTAAAGCCGGGTCAAAATATTTTTCATGCTTATGATTCAATGATCCAAAGAAGTACAAAAGTTCTATTTTTATTAACTGAAAATTTCATTAATGACAATTTTTGTATTCATTTACAGTCGAGTTTAATGTGGTCCCAGTTACTAAGTGATTATTCCAAATGTATTACAGTATATCCACAGGGAATAAAAAATATGAAAATTCCTTTAGCTCTCGCGGGACTTGTGGGCCTTAATATGCAAAAACCAGATCAAGTAGATCATCTTTTAAAAATAACATTTTCAGAAAAAATACGTCATATTCGTTTTGACAAAATACAGCAGACATTTAATGAGAAATTTATTTATATTCAAAAAGTTCTACAAGAAAAACTTCAACATCTTAAAATGACAAAAACATTTTCAATTGAAGAGAAAATGTCAAACAAAGTGATCACAACAAACTTGGATTATCCAATGCATGCAAATCAATTGGAAGTTACTTCCTTAGAAAACACAAAAAGTGATATTAATGCGTATATATCAAATTCTTCAGAAATACATCTTGGTAATAATATTATATACAATATTAATCTTAAAATATAGTCATGGATTAATTCTTATAATCTAAATACTTAAATTTAAGTAATGTGTTATTCAATTAAGTATAAGTTCAGTTAGTATAATAATTTTTCATTTTTATCAAAATCTCTGAGGTAGATGTTATATATATATATATGTTATATATAAAATATAATATACGAGGGTGGGGTGAAAAGTTTCCGGCCTGACCAAGAAAAACGATGTTTTTAAATTTTTTTTTTGCTTTATTTTTCAACATTCAAGATAGCTGAGACCTGTACGATGCCAGCTGAACGTGTGTGAAATATTTTGCACAATCCTTTAAACATGGAAAGCTGTGTGCAACGTAGGTGCCGCGTTTGCTAACGTTAGACCAAAAACTGCTTCGAAAAACAATTTCTACCGATAATTTGGCGCTGTAGGCGTAATCCAAACGAATTTTTGCGTCGATTCATAACTGTTGTTGAGACTTAAATTAAATCAAATTTAATTAATTAAGTAAATAAATTAATACACCGTTATGAGAAATGTATCAGTGTTGATGGAGATTATGTTGAAAAATATAGCAAAAAAAAAATTTAAAAACATCGTTTTTCTTGGTCAGGCCGGAAACTTTTCACCCCACCCTCATATGATAAAATATATATATTTAAGGCTGTGTCGATTTCTTTTTGAGAAATCTTATAGGATGGTTAATTTTAATTTAAGTAAATTTGCTTCTAGAACTATTTCTCGGAAAGGGTTTGAAACAGCCACTTTTTCATCCCTAACCCTAAAAAAATCTGAAGAGTAAAATATTTAATTAATTATATTAACTATAAATGAATTCTAGAATTTAGCAAAAAAAAAAAATCAGAAATCCATTTTCCATAAAAAAAATGGTTTGAGATGTACTTTTTAATTTTTAAAAAAAATATGAAAAATAGATAAAATTGTAGTGCAACGCTCTTTATATTCATTGTTTATAAATAAGTTCTTAATGAAAAAATTTATTTCCGGATTATAATTCTATGAGCAAAGTTATTTAAAATAAACTATAGTAACATGGTCAAATATTTTTTATACGTGTATATATATATATATATTAATTTAATCAAAGTATCATTGTAAATTAATATATTTTATTTAGATTTAATATTCTGTAATATTTTATTATTACTAATTTTATATTATTTATATATATATATATAAATATAAAATTACATTTATTTTTTGTCAATTTTATTTATTAATAAAATATATTTTTAATCTTCAAATATCTACTAAAAATATTTTTCTTTTTAAATCAATTAAATGTAAAATATTAATTATTTAATACAAAACAAGATTTGATCAATTATTGATATATAAAAATAATTTTAACTTTAATTAATAAAATATATTTTCAATAAAACAATTAAAAGAATATATATTATGTATTATAATGATATTATATATGTAAATAATCTAAGATATATTTTTTTTGAAATTGAATGATTAATATGGATAGTTCTTTCATAATAATTAATTATCCATCAGATTCATAGGAACATTTTCACAAAATTATAATTATTATTATCATTCTATTTCAATAGAAAATTATTAGTTTATATATATAGAACAACTCTAATTAAAAAATATATTTATTAAAAATAATATATATATAAAATAAAGAATTCTTAATTAGAATAACAATAATTTTAATATAAAATATCTGATTGGAGTTTTTTTTTAACAATAATCTTATCAAATTTTTATCATTAAAAAAAAATGTTTCTTTGAATTAATATAAATATCAATTTGTATTTATTTATTGGAATTTTTATAATTTATTTATTAAATCTTACTTTCCAATTATTTAAGTTGAAAAATGCAGGTATATAATTTCTTTTATCACATTTAATTAGATTTTAATTTAAACATTTTTTTTTGTTTATTCTTTATACTATTACTAAATGCAGTAAATACATTTTTAAATTATTTTGTTTGTTTGAAATCATAATAAGGATAACGTGGAGCGAAATTAAAATTACCTTGAGTATAATCCGTATCTGAATTATCTTTTATATTGGTTGTTCCAAAAACAGATTCATTGTAGCTTGGCGGTGGAGCTATAAAAAATTAAAATACATTATAAAAATAATAATTAATTAGTTTCAAATTATTTCTCTTACCATATGGCGGGCATGGATCATTAAAATTAGAATTGTCTGTCCAACCGGGTGGAATAGGTGCAATATCGGACATCATGGGTGGTGCTGAGGGTGCTGGTAGATTGCTTTGGTTCATTTGAGGTCCATAAGGTTGTACCCCCCATAACGGTACAGTACCAATAGTTATTGGGAATTTAAGGTCAAGATCGGTGTGAGCTCCAGAAGGGTCTGCTGTTACCTGAATAATATACAATTTATTAATATTATTATTATTGTAAGGGCAGAAATGTGGAATAAAAGAGTATACGTGTGAGATTTTATTTATATATAATCATATAAGGTAAACGTACCAGTAATTGACCACTGTAATAGTAATTGACCATTTGATAGATTTTTTATCAAAATATCTTTTTTATTGTTAAGCAATTCGGAAGAGGCTCTTTTTGATCTGTATCGATATCTCGTGCTTAATTAGAAATTAAAAAGCTTATTTTGATAAAAAATCTATCAAATGGTCCATTACTGGTACGTTTACCCTATATAATTCATTATATTCAAGTTAATCGTTGTCTTTGCATTTTATTTTGTTATCCAAATATATTATCTATAGCAAGGGTGTCTAAACTGCGGCCCAAAACCCTTTGAGATGCGGCCCAAAAGCAAATTATGAAACTATTTAAATTTAATTAATATTTAATTCAATATAGTTCTAAAAAAAATAAAGGTAAAATGATTTTGGGAATAGACTTTTTAAAAAAAAAAAAATAAAATGATATTTATGTGCGGCCCAGCATATTTTTTTTTGCAATGTGGCCCTCAAATGGTCATAGTTTAGACACCCCTGATCTATGGGTAGTAAATAAGTATAAGTTTTTTTTGTTTTGTTTTTTTCTTTATAATTAATTCTTTGTAAAAATAAAATGAATTTTCCATAAAAGACGGGAAAACATAAATTATGAAGATTTGTTTCTATTATATATAAAATTTAATTAAATACTTAAAAATTATTATTTAATATTAATTAATATTACAATCAAAAGGAAGACAAGATTGAATAAAATAAATAATTATTAAATTTATATATTTATTGATGGTAATATGGTGAAAATCAATTTTAATAAATAATAATATATATTCTGGACAATCAGGAAAAATAATGGATACCTTGAAAAAATAATTGATATCAATTATTCCACATCCGTCCAAATTCGATGGTGGTAATGGTGGAATCACAATTGTTTCTAAATATTCTTTTTTCGTGTTTTTCCCAATTCCTTGTAAATTCAATTCTGAAATAACCATTCGTTGTTCTTTTGTAGAACTAGGACTGGTAGATCGGTATATAATTTTCTTATATAAAGTACACGATACTCGATCAATTCGGACATCACTAGAATTGTCTGCATTAATGGTACATGTTAAGTTTTGTCCTGGTGCAAACCCCGTCATTGATATTGTAGCGTCTAAAGTAAATGGTCCAGAAGCACAGCATAAGCAACAGAACGTTTTTTCATCTTCCCTAGTATAAGGTTCCTAAAAAAATAAAACTCAAAATATATATTTTTATATAATTTACAAGATAATTTTCCTATAGAAGGATTGTTTTATCCAGGCCTGGGCAACCCACGACCCTCGGGCCGCATACGGCCCACCGTGAAAAATTGTGCGGCCCGCCAGTTAACTTTATATTTCTTTTGTAACTTTCATTTCTCGTCTGTATATTCAAAAACAGAGAATAGAATTGAAATAATTATAATTAATTCATTTTTTTATTTAAAAAAAAGTAGCCGAAAAATAATCAATAAAAACATTAAACATTAAGCATCAAGAAGATATTAAGTGTTTTTTTTTTTAAATACATTGCAAAGTTTAAATGCGACCCTGTAGCATTGCTCCTAATCAAAGAGGCCCATGGAGTTATTTGGGTTGGTCAGGCCTGGTTTTTATCAATCAGTTATAAATTGAATATTTGAAATGAATAATTACTCTAAGTTGCGGTCTGCTATTTAAATCTAAAGGTGCTATGACACTGAAGGCCGTTTTAACTTCATGGTCAAATCTCCAAGGTCTATCAATGATGCCTTTGACTGTATAACGAATATGGCCATATTCACCTTCAAATGAAGAAGGAAGAATTAAAGGAAGAGTGACTGCAAATGGATATTCATAGGTACCAGGCATTAATTGCATTTCTCCACCTAAAAAACAAAAAAAACAATTCAAAATTAAAATCTATTAAAATTATATTTTTTTAAAAAACAAATTTATTGTTTTCTCATTATAATTCTAATAAATGATTCTTGTATAATACAATACAAATGAAATTTTAATTAAATTAACTATTCATTAATAATAATTACGATTAAATTAAATTAAATAATTGATTCATAGGTACCAGGCATTAATTAATTAATAATTTTGATGAAATTAAAAAAAAAAAAAGAATTTTATTTTATTGAATTCAGATGTTTTTAATCAATATTTGAAAGAGAAAACATTTTAATAATGATTTTATGTATGTTTTTAATATAAATAATAGAAAGTAAAAAAAAAAATCCAAATTCTATACCAGGGGCACGGAGAAGATCAAAACTGCTTTCAAAATAGACTTCATGTCCAGTAAAATATTGTGTATAATGTTCAGTTTTTCCATCCCTTCTTCTTGTTCGTGATTCACTCCATCTAACATTTGATTCCCCTTTAATATTAACACGGATTGCTGCAAAAAATAGAAAATTTTTTTTTTTTCTATCATCAATCAAAATTTCATAATTATTTTTAGATTTTGGATATGAAATACTTACATCTCACTTTTTTACTACTATCTAATTCGAAATGAATTTTGCCGGAAACAACATTACCAGGGAAATAGGTGGCAAATGAATTGTCATAAATAATATAATAATTCTTTAAGCCCATTTTATATTATATAAATAATATATATTTTATTCTCAAGACACTCACTATATGGTTATTTGTCAATCGATGTAAAATGGATACTAACCAATATTAATCATCAAAGCTCTTATCTTTTTTTTATCTACATTCACAAATCGGTTACATTCATCAAAATGTAATTAGGCATACATATAAATATATATATATATATATATAAAAAAAATTAAAGGAAATAAAATTAAAAAAAACACTTATATTATATAACATAAATTTAATTTTTAAATAAATATATATTTACATGTATTTATATTATTTTTCTTTTATTTCAATTTTTTAAAAACACTGAAAATAAAAAAAATATATGTTAATTTTAATTTATAAATATTAAAACTATTATATATAGATATATATATATAAACATTAGAAAAATCAAATATGTTATTTACTATTAATATTTTTTATAATGTCCATTAAATTAGTTACCATTAATTTTCAAAATTACAAATAGAAATTTATTTAAGATTGATAAATATTTTTTCAATAATAAATAAACATGGAACAAAGTTTTATAACTAAAAGAAAAAAAATATTATAGAAAAATGTTTTGAAAATTATATTTTCCGCCTATAATTTGACACAAGTATTTCAAGAATAGTTTAAAGCGGGTTAATTGAAATACCGGAAAATATTTAATTAATTGATTAATTTGTTATTTATTCGATATAATTTAAAGTGAGTTAATTGAAATGAAGGAAAATATTTAATTATTTAATTTATTTATTATTTATTCAATATAATTTAAAGCGAGTTAATTGTAATTAAGGAAAATATTTAATTAATTGATTAATTTGTTATTTATTCGATATAATTTAAAGTGAGTTAATTGAAATTAAGGAAAATATTAAATTAATTAATTTATTTTATTATTTATTCAATATAATTTAAAGCGAGATAATTGAAATTAAGGAAAATATTTATTTAATTAATTTATTTTATTATTTATTGAATATAATTTAAAGTGAGTTAATTGAAATTAAGGAAAATATTAAATTAATTTATTTATTATTTATTCAATATAATTTAAAGTGAGTTAATTGAAATTAAGGAAAATATTTATTTAATTAATTTATTTTATTATTCATTCAATATAATTTAAAGCGAGATAATTGAAATTAAGGAAAATATTTATTTAATTAATTTATTTTATTATTTATTGAATATAATTTAAAGTGAGTTAATTGAAATTAAGGAAAATATTAAATTAATTTATTTATTATTTATTCAATATAATTTAAAGTGAGTTAATTGAAATTAAGGAAAATATTTATTTAATTAATTTATTTTATTATTCATTCAATATAATTTTCAATTATTAAGTCTATATATATATATATATATATATATATATAATGTCAAATTATGAAATCATGATGTTCTATAAAATACATAATTTTTTTTGTAAAATAAAAGATAAACAATTTTATAATTAAACAAATAGGAATTTAATTTTATTCAAAATAAGAAAATCAAAATTCACTTAAAAATAAATAAATAAATATTTTTGCAAATGTTTTTTTTTATTATATGCTTATTATGCATGCGGTTGTATTATATGGGTGTGAGGCATGGTCTGTGACCTTAGAAGACGAGAGTATTTGAGAATAGGATTCTTCGCAGCACTTATGGGCCAAAGAAAGAGGAGGTCACCGGGGAATGGTGGAGACTGCATAACGAGGAATCGCATCTCCAGACATAGTTAGGGTGGATGGACAATGTAGAGAGATGGGAGAGGGTAGGGAATGGAGGGTTGTTGCCAGGATAGAGAGAGGGATACTTGAAGTAATGAAGTTGCTGCGGTTCAGTATAACCACAGTGATAGATTAGTTATTATTATTATTATATATATTATTACAAGTATTATTAATAAATATTATAATAATTAATAATTAATAATAATATTAAGAATATTATGAATAATAAATTGATTTCAATTTTGGAATATTTTCATATTTCTGATAAAAAAAAATTATATAAAATGTTTTTTTCTCATAAAACAAATTTAATAATAATAATATTAATAATCTATAAATAAAAAATTATTGGACTCTCTCTCTCTCTCTAAATATACATTTATTTATATATTTCTAAAGATTTATTATTATAAGCTATAATTTTTTAATAAAAAACGATTCCCTCAGTCAGAGTAACAGTTTCTTCGTCAATGAATAAAAAATATCAACGCTAAAAAATTGGGAAATTTTTAAATGATATAAAATTTAATTTGAATTTCTAAATATCGCTCAAATATATTCAAATTTTGGTTTTTAAAAATATTATTTTATTTTTATTTTTCTAATAATTACTATTTAATATTTATTATTATTATTACAATTAATATTGAAAAAATATTAATGTATGAAAATGAAGAAGATTTCATGGATAAGTCAAATTATTTAAAAAATTATTATTAATAATAAATAAAATTGAAAAAAAAGAAAAAAAATTTTCTTAATAATTTCTTTTTAATATTTATTATTATTAATAATAATATTTACTTGTGGTAATGTGTGGAAGGAGTGATTTACTAAATCATTTTACGAAAAAAAAATCGAATTCAAAAAATATCCTTATTGTTAATTATATTCAATCTATTTGTCGTTTTTTAAATAATTTTTAATTAATGTTTTTAATCTTAGTATTAAAAATATAAATAATATTGATGCCTGTTAGCGGGGAGAAGTGAAAAGGGCACCGGCAGCACAATTCCAATGATTATTGAAGTGAAACTTCTTTAGCGGCGTCCTGACATTTGGTTGAGAATGGAGAGTGAATTGAAAAATTGAAATTTCGTAACGCAAGAGAGAAAAAAGATATAGATATAACGAGTGGGAATGAGATAGCCTCTATCTGCGTCTCCCTTTTGTGCGGTCTTTCGTTCTTGAGAAAGAGGCTATCTGCGTCTCCCTTTTGTGCCGTCTTTCGTTCTTGAGAAAGAGGCTATCTGCGTCTCCCTTTTGTGCGATCTTTCGTTCTAATACCCACTCGCTAGGTCCAAAGTCCATGGCGCGCATGCGCGCGAGTACGTTGACGCGGAATAATATTTCTCAGCCTCTACTGGGTCAAAGAATTAAAAATTAGTATGACTTATGATCAAAAGAGGGCGAGATCTCCACCTTGTCCAGTAGATATCGCAATTAAATACAATTTGAATTTAAATATATATTAATTTCAAAATTTGCCTAAACATTTATAAAAATAAATATACATATGAAATTTGTTATTTTTTTTTAATATTAAAAAATATTTAATTTGAGATTAATTATATGTAAAAAGATCAACTATCAAATAGATTCAAACTTTTATTTTCTTTGATTAGATTATAATTAAATATTATTTATATTATTTAAAAATTATTATTTTTCTATTTATTAAGGATGTCTATTAAAAAATTGTAATTAACCTTATCATATGTCAAATATTATAGCTAAGTTTTTTTGAATTTTTTAAAATTTTTTATATAATTAATCTCAAATTAAATATTTTTTAATATTAAAAAATAACAAATTTCATATGTATATTTATTTATTTTTAATATTAAACGTATTTCATATGTATATTTATTTTTATAAATGTTTAGGCAAATTTTGAAATTAATATATATTTAAATTCAAATTGTATTTAATTGCGATATCTACTTGAGCAAAGCAAACACAATGGTGAAGGCCCCGCCATCTCTTGAGTTGTCTTGACCTAAAGCCAAGCGTGGTCGTTGGTTACGCCCTCTTAGGGACAATCATTTCTATCTCGGAGCCACGGATGTAAACCTTTACCTACGCATCAGTACGTGAGAGAGGCATATTACTTTTGAGCTATCGATAAATATTTCTACCTATCGCTGCTATACATGTAAGTCATATATAAAAATTGATATTTATATATATATATATATATATCGTGAAATAATTAAAATTCTCAAGTCAAATATACAGCGTGCACGCATACCGACGCATGTAATTGTGTGTGTGAACATGGTCGGCGATTCACACGCCAACACATACAGTTATGTGCGTCGATGACCATTCACGTTATTTATCCGAATCTCAACATTACTTTAACATTACTAAATCAATTTAAAATTATTATTGCATTTAAAACTGCTTTTCTCTACTCCACAGATTTCACTATGCCGAAAAAAAATAACGACCAAAATTTAGACGATATTATTTATTTCATACACCGTTCACTACTGGTTTATAGCCACACATGTGCTAATGCACTTGAACGAGGCGAAGATAAAATCCCTCTAATTCTCGGGGGAGATTTTAATGTAAATTTTGGATCTGATGATTCGTTGCCGTTGATCAACTTTCTTCGAGAAACATTTGGTCTGCTTCTAAATAACGATCCCAAGGAATCAACAACAAAATCTGGAACTACAATAGATGCTGTTTTTACACGTTATATAGAAAATATAGAATCACGAACATATATATCTTATTTTAGTTATCACAAGCCATTAATATCAGTATTACCAATTGAAGCACCAACCGACAATAGTACAGGCAATGTAGATATGATGATAGAGTAGATAATAATAATAATAAAGCGAATATTTGTTACGAAAATTTTATACTGTTATATGTCTTTCGAAATGATCTCTTTATTTTTCTCTATTTCTCTCTCACTCACACTCTCAACTAAAATTTCTCTTATTCTCTAGATTCTAAGAAGTTTCACTTCCGCCACGTGTACGATGCTGCACATTTTGCTTTTTTTTTATTAAATTCCGATTTTAAAAAATCTCAAACTCATAAATATAGCCAATATTCATATTTTAAATTCAATAATTATATTGAATTAAAAAGATAATATTTGTAAATAAAATAATTCTTGTTTTTTCTTTTATTTAGAGATTTGTAATTTATACAGACCCTTTCAAATAAATATCACCAATCAAAACATGATTTTATAAGTAAAATCAGGCTTAGATTGTATAGAATTGAAATAATTTCAAATATAAATCATTATTCACTGAATAAAATTGCAAATTAACCCAAATCTTTTCATTATACTATAACCAACAAATATTATATATAATATTAATTATCTTCTCCATCGATTTCAATTTACTATTAATAGTATATCTTGCACTTCAAATAAACGTCTTATTCTCTTTATATTTAATAAAATGTAATTTTATTTATCTTTCTAATGTATAAATCAAGTGAAAAATTCACGGTGTTTTTTTAATTTTGTTATGTATCTTTAGGAGAATTTCATGAGTATCTTTAAAAAAAACACTATCAAACATATATCGTTATTTTTACGGTCAGTTTAGAGGAAAAAAAATGTAAACATGGTCCTCTTCCGAATGAGCAATATTAATTGAGCCTCTTTTTAATCCCCCCCTCTAATTTATTATTATTATTAACAATAACATATTTTATAAAGACTTTTTTGTCTCTGGTATGATGTGGTGCATCCACGTATCATCCACGGTTACGAAACGGCCCAAAAACTCGTCCATATTACGGATAAATAACGCCAAACGCTCCTGCGAAGTTGTCCCACGATTGCGTTTGTGGTCGATAGTGATCAAACGCGGCACCCATCTGATTTTAAGGCCACAACGAAATCTGTAAACCACTACTTTACCATGGAAATTGTTGATTTTGAGTTCCCTTAATATTTATCAAGCTAAGCCTTGGTTTCAGTGATGTTTTTTTTTCAGCAACAAATAATCCTTAATGAGCACACGAAATTCACTTTTTCCATTTTCTTTAATCATCTATATTAGCTTCTCTGAATATAAATATTCTTTATTTAACTTTATTTATTTATTTTGATCATACTATTATATTCTATTCATTGTCGATCAATTTTAAATGTAGGAGCTTAGAGATTGTCATATATTTTTATAAATAAAAAAATTTAAAAACTTATTATCTAGCTCAGTGGAGTCCAACCTTTCTGTAACGACGCCCCCCTTTTTCTAAAAAAAATGCTTGCGCCCCTTTCACATTTCTGAAATAATATAACAACAGGGAACAGGGGTGGGCCATGGTTCAGAGCATCGCAAAATCATCTGAACTTTTTCTTTTAGAACAATACTGAAAAAAAATGAAAAAAATCGAAAATGTTCAAAAGTTTGTACACAAAATCATCTTACTTTTTTTTAGAACCATATTGGAAAAAAATTGAAAAAAAATCAAAAATTTTCAAAAGTTTGTGGGCACTTGAATTGCCTTCGCGCGTCCCTTGCAACAGACTCCTTGGGGGGGAGGGCGCCCCACAGGTAGGGAACCGCTGAACTAGCTACTCAAACCGCCTTCGCGTTCCTCTCATCTAGACAGGGGCAGAGCGACATGAAAAATTCTAAAGTCATCACTTTTGAATTCTACAGGTCATGAAATGTGAAGATATTCAATAAATTTTAATTCTGAACTATCTGCAGACTAATACTATGTTTTAGATATATAGAATTCGAAATACTAATAATAATTATTATATTTATTATATACTCTTCTTGTCTCAAGAATCTTATATTTTTTAGAAAAATAATTTTCATTTATTTAATAAGAATATCTCAAGATAAAAGTTTTATTTATATAGTAATTTAAAAATATTTTATAAAAAATAAATAAATATTTTATCACGGCGATCATATTGACCGCCTATTTCCAAAGAATCTTTATACGTCCCTATTTTATATTCACTGCTCCCTGTCATTCACGCGCCGTTCATTCGTTCATCCATCTTTTTTTATTATTATTTTTATAGTTGTTGCTTTACCGGTATATGAACAAATATCCTTTGTTTTTGATCTGATAATTATTCTTGGATTTTAATGTGATCTCATACGACTATTAATTTGTCAAATATTTACTTGATTAATAGTAATTTATTTCGTCAAACTTATAATAAGAATTCTATCGTGATTGTTTATTAATTGCAATTGAAGCTGTTTCTCTATATTCATCTGAGCAGATGAATTTCTATCTCTTTAGATGCCATTTGGTTATGAAATATAGGATAATTTCATCAATTTCTTGCTCCATGGTGAGTTTAATTATTATATCTATATTTTTTTTATTAATTTAATTTTCAACATTAAATGAAATAATATCTTACATTTGGCTTTAATGTAAAAATGATTTTAATTTAATTGAATAATAATATTTTTTTTTCTATAAATATATTTATATATCTTGAAATCAAAACAAATTTTCAATCTTTATAAATTAGTACCGGGACCCCGAGCCTCGGCTCGGTACTTAAGTTAAAAAAAATGATTCATTATTATTGGGTTTGGCTGGTAATATTAATACCTGGGATACCGAGCTGTCGCTCGAAAAAATGTTTAGACATTATTATAGACATTTTCATTCTGTAAATTAAATAATTTTATTTCATTTAAATAAATATCTATTTTTAAATAATTTTTCTCTCTACATTATTTATCTAATTCTGACAATATATTAAGATCACACCGGGACCCCGAGCCTCGGCTAGGTAATTAAGTTAAAAAAAAATAATTCATTATTATATTGGGTTTGGCTGGTAATATTAATACTTGGGACACCGAGCTGATATACAATTCTTTAATTATTTATTACAATTATTAAATGTTGCATCATTGCATCAATCTGATTAAAATGAATGGAACTTGGGGTCCTCAATAATACATAAATATGTATATAGATAGATTAGATATGTTTTTAAGTGCATGAATATTTTTTTTTATTGGAAGAATGATAAATATATATCGTAATTTATAATTATAAAATATTATTAAAATATATATTTTTAATTTTATTTCGAAATTAAATAAAAAATTTTAAAATATTTTAAATATAAAAAAAATATTAATACAATATCTTTTAAAAAAAGGCGGGAGTCAAATTTCAATATGAGTGCCATTTGTCCATATATAAATTAATAATAAATAATATTAATAAATATTAAATTTAATAAAAGAACAATGAATAAATAAATATAAAATAGTAATTTATTAAAAAATAATAGATTAAAAAAAAAAAAAAAACTATTTTCCCCCGGTTTCGATCCTGCGAAGTTGAATCGTCAGACAGTCGCTCTACCCAATAGACTAATAATACTTAGATGATGAAAACGACATTTTTTACTTTCTTAGCAAGACGTATTTGTTTTTGTTTTTGTTTTTTTTTTGAGAGAGATTAATAAATATCTATATATATTTTATTAAAAATAAATATTTTTAATTTTATTTCGAAATTAAATAATAAATTTTAAAATATTTTAAATAAAAAAAAATATTAATACAATTTCAGTTAAAAAATAAAAATGGATGCCAATTTTGACGTTTTCCATATATAATTTTTAATTAAGAAATTAATAATGAAAATGTATTTTTCAAGAGATGTGATCAATAAAACTCAATTTTTCTTTATAGATACTATATCTAGTGTAAATTTGAAAAAAATCGTTAGAGCGGTTTTTGAGAACCAATGGCTATATATACAATTTTAGCTAGCATAATAAGATAAGATAAGATACAAGTATATATAATTATATAATCATGACTAAGAAGTGGTGGATCAATATTCACAACCTATTTATATAACCTCCCTTTAAAGGGAGGTTATAATTTTTTTTTTCCCCACAAAAAAAAAATTATTTTTCATGCTGATTAGGGCTTACAATACCGGGATCTCGGAGGATTTTTGTCCCTTATTAAAAACCGGTATTTCGGTATTACATTAGTTGATAAAAATTGAATTTATGCACAATATAAATCTAATTTAAAATAATATTAAATCATTACAAGAAATATTTTTTGAAATTAGACATACTGGTATATCATCTCTAGTTTCAAAAATTCGGAAAGTGGTGAAAACATTTAAAATTCACCTTCTAAAAATTCTAATATTTACAAAGGTAGGTGAGAGAACATTTAGGTAAAGAAAAGCGCTAAAATGAGATTGTCAAACAAGATGGAACAGTATGTTATTTATGATAGAAAAATTTGAAGAAATTAAATTTTGTATTCAAAAAGCGCTTATTGACATTAGTTCTGATATTCATGTATCTGAGAATTTTTAATTTATTATCTTTAATTATTGCTGCTCTTACTCCTGTAAAATTAACAGTAGATGCATTATGCCGAAAAGATGCAAATCTTTTTTGCGGCTGACGTTTCTTTAACATTTATGTTAGATACTCTTTCCCAGCAAAAATCTGCAATTGCATTAGAATTATTGGAAGCATTAAAATCTCGTATTTTACTGCGACCAACTGAATTATCACAAATACTTCAAAGGGCTCATAGATGTTGGAGAAGTATTTAAAATCATATCCAAATTTACAATCATTAAAATAATTGTAAGTTTAACTAAACGGCGACATGAAAATCTAGAAGATACAGAAGATATGGAAGTTGTGCAAGAAACATCCCTTCCAATAACTTAATAACTTGCCAAATTAGTAATGAAACAGTATTAGAATCTGACAAGGTAACCATAAACGCGTTAAAGAAAAAAACTTAATTTAATATATATACTTTTTTTACTTGCACGTTTTTTTGTATCTATCTACTCCTTCCTACTCTCTATGTAATAAAATAAATAATATCTATATATATACTCATTTCAGAACTATATTTATAGGATTTCATATATTATATTTGTTAACAAGTCAATATAACATCTGATGTAAGTAAAAATATAACGAGTAAATTTTTGTTCGGTATTGTAGGCCCTAATGCTGATTATGATGCCGATACCGAAATATTTGTTTGTTAACTGAAATAGTCCTAATAAATATAAAATACAAGTGTTCATACATACATTTGTCTTTTGTTATAATTTTTTTTTTTTTTCTTTCTTTCTCTCCCTTTAATTTTTCTATTTTTTGAGCTTTTTTTTACAGTGAACCTCTGGCAGACGGCAGTTGCCATTGCCAAATTATTATGTATTTAACTTTTTTTGTACATAAATAGTTATATATCTGCACGTGTAATAGAAAATGGCATAACTTTATAACTGTCAATCAACTTTTAGACTTAAAATTCGATTTCGCAAGCTTGGGTCTGTTTTAATTGCCATACCTGACACCTTGGTAAGGGTTCTATATAAAATGGTTCTTGAACAGGGGTAACAATAATAAAATCCACTATTGCACTTGACTATTTGGAAAGAAAGTAATTCTCCTCACACCCTTCAAATTAATCGCTCTCCATCACCTACCCCTTAACTTAAATTAATATAAATAAGCTGTCGTTGAGAGCGAGTAAGGTAAAGACATTTATTATGGGAATTTTTATTAAAAGACCACATTGTTTGTATAAAATTATTTATTAAATTAAAATAACTGTACAACGTTGCGACTGCTTATTCTGCAGTCGTTTTCAAGTAACCGTACGCTTGCTCTGATTCAAGCGAACTGTTTTTTATGTCTTTACAATAAAGATAGTAAATTATTTCTATATTCAAGATATATACACACTAGATTAATTATATAACATTCAATCTGACAAATTTTACTCATCCAACACTTATTAAGTCTATATCCATCTATCCAGTCTATTTTCCATCAATTGTTTTCAATATGAAGTGTTTCTACATAATCTAAATTAATTTTATGTCCTGTTGTTAAGGCATGTTCTGCAATTGCTGATTGATTTGGATGTTAAAATCTAATGGCTCTCTCATGTTCAGACAGTCTTATAGAAATCTTTCTACTTGTTTCACCAATGTATACTTTTTACTATCTCGTAAGAGATATTATTGCGATCACGAAATTTTTCGATGTTGAGATTTTGATGTTTTTATACGTTTTGAAGAATCATTGTCACTAAGGTTGAGAAAAATGTCTCTGTGTGTGTGTGTGTATGTATGTAACCAAGATTACGCAAAAACGGTTTCAGCTAGAATGATGAAATTTGGTACATGAGCATTATTCAAAATTCGTAGTTTTCTATCAACTTTTGAGAAATGTAGCTCAACCGGAAGAGGGTCATTACTTACAACGTTTTGATTTTTTTTCCTCTAAAGTGACCGCAAAAATAAAGATTTATGTTTAATAATTTTTCACATGATTAATAATTGTATAAAACTGCTATATATATAATTTCAGCTTGATTGAAACCGCTGAAATTACCAGAATTAATTTTTTAACACTGCAAATCTCACGCGCCAACACGTGACGTGGTGCCATTAACAAAAAGCCAAACATGCGCTGGTTTAATATTTATTATTTATAATTTATAATTAATTAAATTTAATTTAAATATAATATATTATGTTATTTAATCCAATTCAAATTGCGAGATAGTCGAGTGGAGACACTCCAGCTAATTTACATTCACAAGTTACCTTATAAACTCTTATTTTCGTTTTTAATTTCGTCTTTTATATTTGAGGTGAGAGAAGACATTTGTTTATGTGGTTTATGTTACTCTGATGTTGTGTTTCCTTTATTTTGACGCTATTTTTTTTTATAAAAATTTCCTTAATAATTATCAAAATAACCACAAAAGCTTTAATAAATACAAAGGTAAAGACATAATTATATTTTTTGATAAATAAATAAATATTATTTATTTATTTATCCAAGATATATATATATATTCAAACATTTTGTATGTTATTTCAGTCCGCCTTTTTGGGTGGTGATAAAAAAAATATCAAAAACATCCAAATCACAGATAAATACAGTAAAGAAAAACCAAAATAAGAAAAACAAAATTTTTTTTAATTTAATTTATTTTATTTTTTTGCAAAAAAATTTTTACAATTTCCACTTCTAATTTAGTATTTTTTAAAATTTCCCTGGAATCCCGTTTCCCGGGAACGAAAATAATCCGGGAAAAATTACCCTCTATACGTGGAGTTTTTTCATTCCTTTTAATACATACTATTCTATTGTATAATTTATATATTTAAATACAAATTAATTGAAATAACTTGATAAAATATTTATAATATACAGTGGCGCAACCAGGATTTTATCCTGGGGGGGGGAGGGGTTTAACTAGCCGTTCCACCTTCCGATGGCGCCCCCCCCCCCCCCCCGGGCTCTCTCAAGATTTTTTTTTTAAATCAAATATTTAAAAAATGCTTTGTAAATGAAACACTGATTTTACAAAATCTGGCAAAAAAATTTAATTTTGTATTTTATTTACGCGTATTCACAGTTTTAGAAAGAAAATATTTTTTTCCAGCTATAAGTAAATCATTTTAGCTTTCCTCATGAAATAAGGATAGATTATACGATGATCGGAAAATTTTGAAAATTTTTGCTCGGAGATTTTTTGAGATCTCCACTTTTCAGACGGTTTTGAATCCAAAACTGGAAAAAAGTTTTTGAACCGGCCGGCCGGCCGTTCGTTACCGAGATTACTTCTAAACAAAATGAGATATTGTCTTGAAATTTAGATGTTTTTTTTGGGGGGAATGACGGGGCGATTGGATTGTTTTTGGACAAGATCGGACCATAAGTAAGGGTAGTTTAAAGAGGTGTCAAAGTACATTTTATTGTTTATTTTTTCTTTTCTATTTATAATATAGTACATAATATATAGCAATTTGAATTTTTTTTCTCTTCTGGGGAGGGTGGGGGGTTAAAACCCTAAAAAAAACCTTGTTGCGCCACTGTAATATATTTATAAATTTATAATTGTTAATTTCACTAACCTTTATTTGCTGGTTTTTTACTTAAAATGAAATTCGATTTTTCTTTTAGCTATTTCTTCAAATAATTCTATTTTATTTTATTTTTTAAATAAGAATATAATTGATTTTGCTTGTTGTAGGCTCCTATAAAATTTGTACCACAATTAAATGAAAATGTTTTGAATTTTCGGGATATGTTTCTTTATTTAAATTTTTAAGATATTTATTTAGACATAGTAAAATTTAAATATTTAAACCCAATGTATGGATTTGGATAAAACTTTAACAGTGGATTCCTTTTTTGATTCCATACAAAAGAGTATGTGGCGGTCCCTTCCAGTTTACGAGATAAAAATTATCAAACCTAATTGCCAATTAAACTTTATTATATTTTCAAATATCATGTTTTTACTTTAATTTGTGGGGTCTATTGGGACAATAAATTGAGTTTATTTTATATTAATATTTTTTTAACATTTAGGATTCATTTCATCGGAATGCAAAGATCAAAGGTTTAAATCTGAGTTATGGAACTTGAGAAAAAGGTTTTAAAAACACACCATGCTCATAAAAATTTAACATAAATATGAATGCGAAGCCTAGCTAAAAAGAACCTAGAGATCAAATGCAAATAAAAATAATTTCATGATTCTAGCTCAAACCGTTTTTGCGTAATCTTGTCTACATACACACATACATACATACATACATACACACATACATACATACACATACACACACATACATCTTTCTCAACCTTAGTGAAAATGATTCAGGAACCTTCAAAACGTATAAAAACATCAACATCTCGAGATGAAAAATTTTCGTGATCGCAATACTATCTCTGGCAAGATAGTAAAAATAAATTAAAAAAAGAATTCATTTTTTTTTAATTAATTGAATTTTTATTTTTCAATTTCTTGTTTGTCTAATCTTTGGATGTCAAGTATTCGAAATAGAAAATTTTAAATATCTTCGAAAAGTAAAAGTGAAGTTTTAATATTACTCTACCAAATATAATACTTGTACGATTACCTACCTCTTTTGTAGATTTTTTCTGAATACTTTTGTAAAGTAGAATTATAATTAGGTCCTAAAATAAAAAAAGATACTCAACTATTTTTAATTAAAGTAATTTAATATTTTAGCTTCATTCTGTGTTAAAAATGATAAAATTAGGTATATGAATTAATTCATAAATTTTATTAATATTGAATTGAATTGAATTTGAAGTTATATTAAATAATATTTGAAATATATACATACCACCAATTTTATTTTATTATATTAAAACCAAAAAATATAATAACAATATTGTATTTATAATAAGAAATTATATCTTATATAAGAAAAATAATTACTAATTATAAATCTATAAAAAGTATTAGATAAATTTATTTAAAAATAATCCAGGTTCAGTTAATTTTAAATATAGTATAAAAATTGAATGAATGAAATCTTTTTTTTTCCAGTTTGTGAGATTCTAGTAATCTTCCATCTTTACTTAAATGTAATATTCTGATTATGAAATAAAATTAATTTTAAACTTTTACTGATGAAAATGAATAAATATAAAGAATTTATTTATATGTCATGTAAATAAAGCAATAAATGTTTTTTAATCCAATGTGAGTAATTAATTAAATAGATATTTAGTACGAATTTTATTTTTAATGCATTGTATACAATAAATATTCATTCAATAATACAATTTTATTAAAAAAGATATTTAATATATAGTTAAATTATTATTTCATTTTTTAGTTAAACTTTTCGATGATGAATGCAGACTTGTATTGTGAGAAAGCCAAGTATGGAAAAATCTGTAAAAAAAAAAAATAAATAAATAAAATAAAATATTTAATGTAAATCAAATAAAAACATAATTATTCAAATGTAAATAAAATGATAGATGTATATAATAAACAAAATTAAATTTTCAAAAATGTTATACATTAAATGTATTATTTATATACTATTTCAGTTCAATAAATATAATTTATAAAAATGAACCCCCCCTTTCATTTCATGCCTTATCCAATTTCCTTAATCCTCCCATACCGCTCCTGCAATCCTAATACCCCTGCCAACACACACCGCGCGTGCGGATGTCCGAAGGCAAAGGCCACTCGAGCCACTCTCGTCCGAGCTTTGGCGAGCTGGCCAACTGGTGGAGGGGAGGTGACTCAGGTCCCCGCTTCTCGGAGCAGAGAGCGAACATGGAGGCGTGGTTACCCCCCTCCCACTGGCCTACTTCGTCAAGACTCGGCCGAGGCCGACTGCCTTCGGGCCCCCGCACGCGGGGAAGAGAGGCATACGAGGGTATATAAGGTTTGTCGCACTTGAAAGGGGATGGTTTGGGTAAGGGAGGATAGGGGACGGATAAACCAAACAAGATTCTTTCCTCTTGACTTTTAAATGTGATTTTTGAATTTTAATATTAATTGAATTATTATATATATATTTTTGAACTTGTATTTTTTTCTTTCAACACTGTTAATTGGGTTGAAATATATATACAAGACCTATATATATGTATATATAATACAAGATGAATTTTCATTATATTTTCTTAATGAAAAACTCATCTTGAAATAAAATATATATATATGTATTATTTATTTATTAATAAGCGTACTTATTAAATTAAATAAATTATATTAATAAAAATGAATTTGCTAATAATTATTTTACATATATATATATATTATTTTGTTTTTTGCATTGCAATTTATAAATATTTATATGTATTGAAAATTAGATGCAAAAAAGCTTAAAACAATATACATTAAGTTTTTAATTAAATTTATTTTAACCCATGAAGAGATTTTTTTTTAATTTTTGTAAAATAAATCTAGAGTTAATAAAAACAGTTTTATTAATATATTTATTTATTTATTTATCCACATGCATTATTCTAAATATCAAATTGTTTTCTTATAAAATATATTATAGTGTCTGTCATTTGTATTATCAATTAATATATATATTTAATTAAAAAAATAATAAAAAATTTAATCTATTTGGCATTTTTTTTATTATTCAATATGAATCTTTAATTTTTTTAAATCATTTATAATAGTTTATATAATAGTTGTAATAAGATAAAGATAATACCTACATCTTAAATCTTAAATATATATATTTATTTATCATGATCCTGCCATATTATTAGTTAACTTGAAAACAAAAAAAAAATCAAATTATATTATTTTAAAATAAATACTCCTAATAATTATAGTATAACTTAGTTATATATTACGCATTTATTTAACTAAAACCCTCAAATATACTATAAAACATGTATTTATATTTTATTTTATTTTTTTATTTTATTACGGGAGACCTAGCTATGTGATAATTTCATTAATCATTTCAATCATTTTAATTTCCATATATGCATATTTGTAAAAAAAAAATTAATAATTGTATTTTTTTTTTGTCTAAGCAATTTGTAACTTTATAACTATTTTAAATATGTTGAATAAAAGCAAAAATATTTCTATAATTTGTGATTATTTAAGATAATTATTAAGAACAAATAAATAAACCCAATTAAAAATCCTTTATTTCCTTTATTATCCCTTTTACGGTCAACCAAACCAATTTTTATTTTTTTAAAGAAATAAGAAAAATAACAGTTGTTTTATAGTTTATTATTAATTATTTTATAATTCTGAACACAAAGTATTATTTTAATTGAATATATATATATTATACATTAATATTAATAGTAAGAAGAGAATACATTATTCGATAGTTATTGTTGTTTCTTTATATTAAAAATATAATTTTTAAAAATTAAACCAAGTTACTTCAATATAAAAAGTATTAATATGAATTTATTGATTAATGAGAATTATTATAAACACAAGATTTAAGGACAATTTTAGAAAAAGTTGACCATCAAACTGCCAGTAATCCTTGGAGGGTAAGTAATAATAGGTAAGTAATTTTATTCAAAGGTTTAAGACTAAATCTCATAAGCGACTTACTTTTATTCAATTTGATTAATTAATTTTGTTTTGATTCTGAATAACTATTTGAAATTATTATTAAGATAAAACAAAAGATTAATAATATCATTATTATTATTATTTAGAGAGGTTAGCTACTATATTTTATAATTGATAATTGATAATATTACAAAAAATATAAAATCCATGATATATTATTATTGAAGAAGTCCCAGAACGCCGGGTAAAGAAAAATAAACAGGAAGCAACTTAATTCAAGTATGTGTAAGTAACCCCCCTCCAATTCTTCAATCATAAAAAAATATTTTATATGCCAATAACAAACGTACAGAATAAACTGTATTCTATAATTTAACGAGCCAGATTATAATTAAATTAATTAATTATATATAAATTTCTAGGTTATTTACTATTTTATTTTTAGTATACCTACATCGAATTAATCAATATCGGTAAAATAATAAATAATCAGTTGTCTGATTCTAGTATTAGTATTAATTAAAATTAAATCAACATCTGATATGGAAATTAAAAATTATGAAATCTATGATAAATAAAAAATCATTTTAAATTTGATTTTCCAATTCTATACATAGGATTAATAAAAAATTTAAAAAAAAGTGTTTTATTCAAATAAATTAATAAATGCACTAAAAAAAGGCAGAATATAATGTTAACTTAAACGAAAAATAGTATAATGCATAAAACATTTTCTTTTATTATTAAATTATTCCATTCTGTTTTCACCAAATTACAAAAAAAAAATTACTTTTAGAAATATATGATTTATTAAATCCATGATAGATTAAAGTGAGAATAAAGAATGTTTAATATTTATCTGGATATTTATTTTAATATTACTTTGAAAAATATAATTACAAATTAAGATTGCTTTTTTATTAACACATGATATGACTTTTGGGGAGAATTTGATTTGTTTTGAAATACAAACATTCTATAGGTAAACAATTAATATTTCTATAAATTCTATCTTGAATACCATAAAAAGAATGGAGAATTACTTACCGTTTCAAAGGTGGGTGCTGATGAGAAGACTGCAAAAAAGATGGCTAACATTGAAGATGCAAGGATGTAGCGAAATGCAAGAAGTTGATGAATTTGGATGGTTGAAATGCTGCATTGTCTAAAACAAAAGATTTTATTTCATTTGTTAATTTAATATAAAATTATAAATTTATTTGAATTGAAAAAAAACAAAGGGGGTATGTTTAGGAAAGGCGGGGCTTCTATTTAAATATTAAATCAAAATATTATTTCAATTCATTTAGAAATAAATCTAAGAGCGATTTCCCAAGAGAGGGTGGGAGAGGGAACATACTTATTAAAAATAGTTATATATACCGGCGTATTAGAAGAAATATTTAATAAATTAGTTTTGGTAATTATTCAAGACATTGATTTGGAGAAAACTTTACCAGTGGGTTACTTTTTTAATTCCAAATAAACTTTTCTTATGCAATTTTTGTGTGTCGCTTCTAGTTTAAGAGATAAAAAGGATTAAAGTTTCCATATAAAACCATTGATATTCTATTTACATGTATTTTTACAAAACAAAAACACTTGACCATCCATCCATGCTTCCTGATCACTAACCAAACTGGAAGCATTTCGATGAACCAACACCAAAGGAGGGGACGTGGCTTAAATAAAAAGGTAGAACAGGTATTCCACCATTGGGAAATTCGGGAGTTGATTTAGGATAGCAAATAGAAAATTGAAAACAAATTACATATTTTATAGAAAGAAATTTTCATCTTATTTTACTTTTCATTAGGATTATTATTATTAATAGTAAGTAGATAAATAGAAAATCCTCTGGATATTATTATACCTAAATCCGTACTACATCAATTTTGTTTATATATTTAAACAAACTTGGGATTCTCAAAAAAAAAAAAAAGAAAGAAAAATATTCGAAATACTTAAATAAAATCATCTAATTGTTTTTGAAGGTTTTTGAATAAACAAAATTGAAGAGGGGAAAAAATGAAAAGTTGAGATTCTCTAATTTAACAAAAATAGTAAAAATTTAGGATATAATTTTTAGACTTTCTATTAATTTGTTATAATCTAGGCAAATAGTAAATTTTTATTTCATTCAATCAATTTAAAATTTAAATTAAATTAAGATTTGACAACTTCAAATAAAAATGGCACTAATAGTTTTATTTAATACTCATATATAAAAAAAGATGCTAGTAATAATATTCAACTGAAACTTTTTAATGAATCAATCATGAATTATTATACCAATAAATAAAAAAATAAAATAAGCTTACCAAGTTTCAAAGAAAATTTCAAGCCATGAAGAAAAACAAGCAAATATTAATACATTTATGAAAATAATATTACTTATATACAAAACACTTTCACTATATCAAAATTACAACACATTAATTTTCATTAAATAAAAAAAGAGAGTTTTAATTTAAATAAATAAATATTTTTAAAATAACATTATAAAGAACACAATTAAAATTATGATTACATCAAAATGGCATCGAAATAATTGATTCACTTTTAAAATTTTAAAATATATAATTCAAATTTTCAAATTATTAATAATTGCATGATAGCAAAAGTAATATTAGGAATCATTTGAGTAAAAACGTGATTAAAAATTACAATTGAAGCTGACATTCTAAACAAAATGGAATAATTGCGTCATTGGCTAATGTCGAGATCGCTTTCCCTAATGGCGGTATTTTAAAATGACTGATGTTAGGTACAATTATCAATTCACTAATTATTAGTTTTATTATTATAAAAAATGAAAATAAAAAAATAAACTTATTTAAAATACTATTTCAATGTCAATTTACATATTAATTTTTATATCAAAACAATAAAAATTAGTATTTTCTAAAAATGATTTTTACTATAAATTTATAATGATTGGAAATTGGAATAGTTTTATATAACTTATATAATGTAAACCTATAATGAAAGTATTAATCTACTAATGATATAATATATTATCACAAATTTTATCTACATAATAAATACGATAAATAAATTAAAAATAAAATCCTATTTTAATACTTAGGTATATATATATATGTTATATGTTATATTTCTATTCATAGATATTTTACATTTAGTAAATTTAATTAAAAATTATAGTGGTTAATTGTGATCAAATTTATGAAAAAATATCCATACGTATAAAAAATTTATATGCAAATTAAATTTAAATAATGAAAGTTAATTAATTAAACTGATTTCTCATTTTTTTTATGTTAATTATTATATTAGGTAGATTTGATTCCCTATAAGAGCGTATATAATGAGAGCCTCCCTCCAAATGAGACAAATGTAGTAAAATTATCATTTAAGAATGTCTTTAATGTTAACACTGAAAAGGATTTGAAGTCCTAGTCTGGGTGACCAAGAGTCTGTGTGAAAATATATATATATATAATGATACATGATATCCAAAATAATAAAAAAACATCTAGCATTTAAAGTATTTTACTATTAATTTAAAACTCCAATTTATAATAATTGTTTATTTATATTAATTAAATATATGGTGTATATAAAAATAATAAGAATAATTTTCTAAAAATAAATAAAATATATTAATTTTTTGTGTATATCAATATTGACAAAATAATCACTAGAGTCGCTAGTGGAGCAAATGCAAATTCAAATAATTTAAAATAAATAAATAAAATTTATAATATAAGAGATTAAATTAATAAAATAAAAATCTCTATATAAAATTATAATTTAGGATCACCATTTAACTTTTTTTTAAAAAAGTAAATAAATTAATATAATTTGATTAGAATTGATTCTTCGTTTTTTAAAAAATTTTGAATGAATTTAATTTAGATAAACAAAACATAATTAAAAAATACATAATATAAATAGAAGTTGAAATGGGGGGGGGGGGGGGGGTGAAAAAAACCAGTACTTATTAAAATAAATATAACAAATAAATAAAGCCTCGAAAGTTCTTGGCACCAGCAAGCCCTTAATCTGTGCTACACCCATCTAATTTATATTTTCTCCCACGTCCCTTCCTACATTGGCCTCCCACCACGTCTATTTATACAAAATGCAAAATATTTATCGAGGATTTAATTTATATCTAATATAATCAAATAGTAAAATCAATATCCTTCAAAGAATTATTAAAATGAACAAAATGTTTTCTATTAATTTATTTGTACTGTAACTTTTACTAATAGTTGAAATTAATATTTCATAATATAAATAAAGATGTTACTCATATAATTTTCAATTTCTATAATTATTTTATAATTTTAATATTTAAACCTGACCATGAATATATTGTTTTTTTTCAAAACAAATCCAAAACTGGAACCAATTCATGAAAAGGGATGAACCAATCTCAAAGGTAAAGGAGAGGGCGTGGCTTAAAAAAAGGTAGAAGCCGTTATACCGCCCTTAGAAAAATCTCGAATTGATTTGAGATAGCAAATAGAAATGAATAAAAGGATATATTCTGTATTCTCTTCTAAATTATGATCTTCAAATAAACATATAATTCAATAAAAGCTTATAACAACAAATCTGGTCGATTTAGCTGCATGCAAGTATATAACCGGTTAAATTTTTATATATAATTAAATTTACTATATAATTACTAATAAATAACTTTTTTATTAAACAGCTAAATTTTTTCTAATTATTACAATGTATGACATTTTTTCTAGATTATGGATGAAATCTTTGTAGATAGGCGTCTTCCACTGGGCGTTCATCAAAAAAAGTCCGAAAGTAATGATACTGTACAGGAATCGACAATGAAAGTGGATGTTCCTCAAATGAGTTGATTACGTCGAATAAATAAGTTCAATTTGTAACTAAAACATAAAACTCCAGGATCAAATAAATCAACAATAATTACTCTACCGAGGAATAAATTGAAGGAAAAAGTAGAGCATGAAGAAAACAGAGCCTAAAGGCATAAGAACAGATTGGCGATGACAAAAATTATCTTGAGAATTTGCAAGTTAGCTGAAAAATGAATCTTAAAAAGTTTCAATCCAATTCTTTTGAAAAATTAGTTCTTTTAAAAAAAATATTGATTCCATATCTGATTTGATATGTTTTCAAGATTTTTAATTAAGTTAATAATTTATTATTTAGGTATATTATTAAATAAAAAAGTGGATTTTTTATAGTAGGATTAAGTTGTTTCACTCTTATATTATGATCATTTGATATAAAGATTATTCAACAATAAATTACATTTTAGTATGAATGTGAAAAAAATCTTTGGGCTTTAAAATTATTAAATGATAATTTAATATATAATTTGTTACAAAAAAATCAGATTAAATTAATTTGGTAGCACTCTGGATAAATTTAGAATAATAAAGGGTTATTGAATCCGCAAAGGTTGATAAGGGAAATGATAAAATTGAATTGGTTCAGATTAAAAATGCATATATAAAATTAAACTAAAATTATGTATTTAATAAAAATAGAAGAATTAATATATTAACAATGGATAAGAAGAAATTATAGAGTTGATATGGTACCGTTATAAATAGAAATATAAATTAAATGAAATTTAATTTATATTAAGCAATTGCAAATTTTTATTAATAAAAAAGGAAGGACCACTTAGCTGTTTTGTGAAAGGAAAGAATGGAGAATGTCGTCCTGCGGATTTATCTGGAACATCTCGTGAGCAGCGGCATTGCTCAAAAAGTGGATTCGCCGGGATGTCCTCCTGCAAGGGATTTCGTGTCTTCTTCCTCAATTCTTGATCAAGACTGAATCAAACATGTCGAAGCTAAACATCCCCTCCAATCAACTTGGCAAAATTGTCTACCCCTCACTCCCTCTTGGGTAACGAAGAGGTTTATCATATGGAGACCAGATGGGATGTATTTCTATGAGGATTTTATAATAAAAATTCTAGAATGTCTTTATATTGTCTCAGATGATTTCAAAAAATAACTATCTCGGTTTCCGCACCATTATATATAAAAAAATGCATTTAAATTATAATATGAAACAATATGTTTTTAAGCAAATAATTTAATAACGAAAACAAAATAATTCATTAAAATAAAAAAATAAATTTATGAGAATTTTCTTTAATTAGAATATGAACCAATATGTTCTTAAACAAATAATTTAATAACAACAAACAAAATAATTCAATAAAATAAATAAATAAAATTATGTGAATGTTCAAAAACAATAGATTTTTTACTTCGAGTTGATATAATTTAATTAATACTACATCTCCTTATCAAAAAGATTTATTATTTATTAACATGTACTAAAAATAATTTCTCTATTTAAAAATTTTTCCTTTTTTTTATTTATTTATTTATTTATTTATTTATAATACTTTCCTATTTTTATTAGTTTTCATTATGTAAACATTCCTATTATTTGAAACAATAAATTTATTTATTCTAACAATTTCTATTATAATTTTATTTTGTTTGTTACTTTTACCTCAAAAATTTGAATAAAAATCTCAAGTTTGAAAAATATTTCTTATTATTTCATTTATTTTTTAGTTTAACCTTATATATTTCCTTTATTCTATTTACATTTTTATTTATTATACTCACTTGTATCCAGATTTTGCTTTTTTCAATAGTTGTACTTGAAAATAAAAAATATTTATTTAATTGTTTTTCTTTAGTTTGATACTACCATTCTTTAAACTGTACTATTTTCAATTAATATGTAGATATATCTCTAAATTTATATCTGAAAATCACAAAACTTTTATTAATTCGTTGTCATTATATTTCATTAGATTGACAAATAATTTAAAATATAATATTTTATTCATTTCAAGTATTTTAAAATTCAGTTGTTTTTTTTTATAAAAAATATTATACTAATAAAGAAAAAAACAATTTAATTAGAATATGATAGAAATATGTTCTTAAACAAATAATTTAATAACAACAAACAAAATAATTCATTAAAATTAATAAATAAAATTATGTGTGAATGTTCAAAAACAATAAAGATTAAATTAATATTATTATTTTTTAATTTTTTTTTTTATTTTTAAATATTTATTATTTATTTTTAAATAATGTTTTTTAAAAAGTTATTTGATTAATTTTTTTTTCACTGACTCTAAATAGTTACTTCTATTAGCATGCGACTGTACCTGTGAATTTTGCTATAAATACAGCCTGGACTATACATGGATTTCACTTTGTCTCCGGACTTCATAGCCGATACACACATTATCAAAATATTTTTAGTACAATTTCTATTTACTCATTAAATATTGTTTCTTTTTAATTTCATTCTTTATCGACTCTGTGGATTAATTATTTTTATATATATATTTATTTCATTTCATTGTAATTATTATTTATATTATATTTTCAGAAAAATAATATTTTTCTTCTAAAATAACTTACAAATTATTCTTCAAACATAATTCTCTTTTTCTTTCATTGAATTATCAATTTTATTTATTATTATCTATTGTAGGTATATCAAAGTTATTCTTTTCACTAACATAATGAATGTCAATTACGATTTATTTGCCTACAATTTTTCTTTATTTTCAGAATCCATCATTCTTAATGAAAATTTTATAAATAATTTACCAATCGAAATTATTGAAATTATATTTAACAAATTAGATATCGTTTCGTTATATCAATCATATCATGTCTGCAAAAAATGGAAAAGTATTATTAAAAAACATTCTCGTTTATATAATAAAATAAAATCTTATAGAACATATAATAGACGCATGAATACCGATATAGGATTTCATATGAATGAAATTTCTAAAATAATTAATACGAGACATTATCAGAATAAATCCATTGATTCTATTAATTCTATTAATATCATCAATTCAAACACTAGAAATATAAATAAATCAAACAAATTCTTAGATAGTAGAATAGTTGAAACCAGTGAAAATAGACAAATGACAAGAAAAAAGAAAACATTTTTAAAACAAACCACAAATCAAATTCAACATGAGAAACAAAACATTAAAAATAAACAAAAACTAAGACGATTATTATAATTAATATATAAGAGATATTAACATGACAGATGTAAGAGAGGGAAATATATTATTTTTTCCTTCGAGTTGATATAATTTAATTAATACAACATCTCCTTATCAAAAAGATTTATTATTTATTAACATGTACTAAAAATAATTTCTCTATTTAAAAATTTTTCCTTTTTTTTATTTATTTATTTATTTATAATACTTTCCTATTTTTATTAGTTTTCATTATGTAAACATTCCTATTATTTCAAACAATAAATTTATTTATTCTAACAATTTCTATTATAATTTTATTTTGTTTGTTACTTTTACCTCAAAAATTTGAATAAAAATCTCAAGTTTGAAAAATATTTCTTATTATTTCATTTATTTTTTAGTTTAACCTTATATATTTCCTTTATTCTATTTACATTTTTATTTATTATACTCACTTGTATCCAGATTTTGCTTTTTTCAATAGTTGTACTTGAAAATAAAAATTATTTATTTAATTGTTTTTCTTTAGTTTGATACTACCATTCTTTAAACTGTACTATTTTCAATTAATATGTAAATATATCTCTAAATTTATATCTGAAAATCACAAAATTATTATTAATTCGTTGTCATTATATTTCATTAGATTGACAAATAATTTAAAATATAATATTTTATTCATTTCACGTCTTTTGAAATATAATGAAATTAATATTAAAAATGTTTAGATACTAACACTTGTTGTCTTTGGAGGAACATGAACAGCATTCACCCAATAGGGGCTGCCTTTTTCTTTCTTTTGAATAATATAGCCTCTTATGGGCGATCCATCATCTGATTTCGGTGGTTTCCATTCCAAATCTACAAATCTTTGTCCCAATCCATAACTGCTGACTTTTCAGGAGCATCCGGATCATCTGATTCCAATTTAACAAGTATTAGGTATTTAACATATTACTATTTGAAAAAATCAAATTGTTTAAAATATAAAAAAAATACCATATTGATTTTTGGCAATAATGCTTTTATCAGCTTCAAGAGGTTCTGACTCTCCAATGCTGTTCACTGCACGAACTCGGAACAGATATTCTTTCTTGTGGATTAATCGAGTAACTTCATGTGCTAGTCCATTTGACATTCCAGCATCAGACCAGGTACCGCGTGACACATCCATTTTCTCAATAATATAATGTAAAATTGGACTTCCACCGTCATCCAAAGGTGGTTTCCATGCAAGTTTTGCACTTTCTTTAGTAACTCCGCTGATTGAAAGCGGACCTTGAGGTGGTCCAGGTTTATCTAAAATTACAATTATTTATTATTTTAAGATAAAATAACAAAATTATTATTTATTAACAATTAATTACCTAACACAGTAACATTTGCAGAAGCAGAACATTCTCCTAGACTGTTTTCAAGTGTTAAAGTATAACGACCAGTATCACTTCGAACAGAAAAGAGAATTTTGAAAATAGTTTGGTTGGCAAATGTTTGTATGTCCGCTCTAGCTACTGCTTCGATGTTTCTACCGTTAACGCTCCATTTGGCTGTTGGTCGTGGAGAAGCCTCGATAGGAATTGTGTAATTGATCTTTTGACCAGCACGAACAACCATATCTTGCAACATTTTCTTATCAAAGTATGGTGCTTCTGTAAATTTATACAATAAACTAATTAGTAATTTTGTTAAATAAAATAAAATTCGAAAAATCAAATAAAATGTTAACTTACGGTAACGTGCTTTGGCAACGACAGATTGACTTGGATCACTTAGTTCTCCTAAACCACCCTTATTAACAGCAATCACTCGGAACTCATACTCTTCACCCTCAGTCAAATTAGGTGCCGTACCTTTGGTGACATTTCTAGGAACCTCACAACATTTTTCCCAAGGTCTATAAAATAAAAATAAATTTATTTCTTCTTTTCTATATTGAATATGAAACATATTTAGATAAGAAAAGTTTTATGATGGCGATTTGAAAAAAAAAATTATATAATGGAAATTTATGATCCAACAATTTTAATTATTGATACTAAATATTCAATAACTTTTATAGCTCAAAAAATAACACACAAGATACCACATTATATTTTTTTTAAAAATCTTTCTATAAATATTATTCTTACCCGAATTTTGTCTTTTTTTCAATGATATATCCAGTAATTGGAGATCCACCATCTCTTTTGGGTGGTGTCCATTCAAGATCAACATGATCCTTATCCCAATCCACAAGTTGAGGTGTTCCTGGTTTATCTGGTTTATTAAATGGATCTTAGGCTGTAATTGTAGTCAATCCAGTCAATGGTTGTGATTCTCCTTGCTTATTCACTGCCTTGACTCTGAATTTATAATCATGATTTTCAATAAGATGTTCAACACGTAGATTTGTATTACTAGAGTCTGCCACGGGTACCCATCGCATATTTTCTGTATCCATTTTCTCGACAATATAATGAGTAATTTCTGAACCTCCATCATCTTTTGGTGGACGCCATGAAAGATTACAACCAGCTTTAGTGACATTATCCGCTCGAAGAGGACCCTCAGGTGGTAGTGGATCATCTAAATAAAAATAAATTATTGAAACATTAACATTTTACTTATTTTTTTTTATTTAAAATTAAAATTTTTTTTAAACTTACCAAGCACTGTCACATTAACTGTTGCAGTATCTTTTCCATTAATATTTTTAGCAGTTAGAGTGTAGGTTCCGCTGTCACCTCGTTTAGCATCCACAACTCGAAGTTTAGTATTATAAGGCCCATTAACGATTTTTACTCTATCGGAATTGATTACAGTAGAATCTTTAAGGGTCCATTCTTTTGATGGAGCTGGTTCGCCAATAACTGGTACATCAAATTCAAAATTCTGTCCAGCTCTAATTTTAATGTCCAGAAGTGCATTACGATCAATACGTGGAGGAAGATTTTTAGGACGAGCAAGATGAGGTTTAGTTGCGTCACTTGGTTCTCCAGGTCCAGCTTTATTAACTGCTCGAACTCTAAACTCATAAGTGTTACCTTCAATTAAATCATTTACTTTTCCTGAAGTAAGATCTCCTACAACTTCAGCACATTTTTCCCAATTTGGATTAAATTTATCTTTTTTTTCTATGATATAACCTGTAATCGGAGAACCACCATCTGTTTCAGGACGAGTCCATTGCAATTCCACCCAATCTTTATCATAATCTTTGATTTCAGGAGTACCCGGTTTACTTGGTTCATCGAAGGGATTCTTTGCTTTAATTGCTTGTCCAGTTTGTAAGGGTTCAGATTTACCTTGTTTATTTACTGCTCTCACTTTAAATTTATACTTATGTCCTGGTTGTAAACCATCTACATCTAAAGAAGTAGTAGGGCCATCAGTTTCTCCAGCTGGTACCCAACGTCCTGTGGCCTCATCCATTTTTTCAACATATTTTTCTATAGGCTGTCCTCCGTCATCTGATGGAGGATTCCAGTTCAATTTACATCCATCAGCATGAACATTAGAAACCTTAAGAGGGCTACCTGGAGGAGGTTTGTCCAAAACTATTACCATTACATCTGCAGTATCTTTTCCATTGATGTTTTCGGCTGTAATGGTATATTTTCCTGATTCAGCACGAGTTGCCATACGAACGTTGATTTTAGTAAAATATTCTTGATGTTGCATTTTAACTCGTTCTGAGTTTTTCATCTCTCGGCCTCCCAAGAGCCATTTCGTGGTTGGTGCTGGTTCACCTGATACTTTGACATCAAAGTTAAAGTTTTGACCAGCCTTAATACGAACTTCAATAAGATTCGTTCGGTCGATCTTGGGAGCAAGATTTCTTGGTTTAGCAATTATAGTTGGTGTAGCGTCTCTTGGTTCACCAGGGCCTGCTTTATTAACTGCTCGTACACGAAATTCATAAGGTTGACCTTCAATAAGATCAGGAACAGTCGCTGTTGTTTGACCAGCAGGAACTTCAACAGCTTTCTCCCATTGACCAAATTTATCTTTTTTCTCAACAATATATCCGGTAATAGGAGAGCCACCATCGTCTTTTGGTGGAGTCCATTAAGGTCAACATGATCTATATCCCAATCAGTTGCGTTGAGATCGCCAGGTTTTCCAGGTTCATCTGATTGAGAACAATGAAAACAATAACAATTAATTTATATTTAATAATAAAATGTAAATTAAATATGTATTAATGTTACCGAAGAGATTCTTAGCAATAATTGATTCTTCTGCAACGAGAGGTTCCGATTCGCCTTCAGAATTAACCGCTGCTACGCGAAATTTATATTCTTTTCCAGGTGTTAGACCAGTAACTTCCATACCTAGAGGAATTTAAAACAAAAGATATATTTATTAGAATATTTATTTTAAAATAATCAAATGATTTAATTTACGAAAAATGTCATATAGAATAATTTAATCAAATTTTATCAAAAACAAAAGAAATAGTACCTGGTTCATTTGATCGTCCACATGGGACCCAACAACCAGTTTCGGGATCCATTTTGTCAACTTGATAATATTCAATTGGAGTGCCACCATCATCTTTAGGTCGTTTCCATTTAAGTTTACATCCATCTTTATGAACATCAGAAATTTGTAGAGGTCCTTCAGGTGGTGTCGGTTTATCAGTAACAGTTACTTCAATAATAACTGAATCTTTGCCGCTGGTATTTGTAGCTATAACCATATATTCGCCTGAATCTCCTTGAGCGACAGGCCTAATTACCAATTTAGTGAAATATTCAGGACTATCAATTTGAACATTTCGTGAGGCTCTCAATGGCATATTAGCGTAACGCCATTCAATAGTAGGAGCTGGTTCTCCAATGATGGCTGCATCCAATTTGAGTGTAGAGCCAGCTGATAAAGTAACATTACGTAGATTACGATGATCAATTCTTGGAGCCACTAAAAATTTAATGAACATAAAATTAGTCAAGGAATATAAAAATATTTTTAAATTATATCATTAGATATACTCATACAATATATACTTACAATAACGTGGTTTCGCAACAAATGTTTTGCTTGGCTCACCAGGTTCACTTTGACCTTCTTTATTAATAGCAATAACCCGAAATTGATATTCATTGCCTTCAATAAGGCCATGAACAATTCCTTGAGGTGTGCATACTGATGTTTCTAAAGCCTTCTCCCACATAGTACTGTAAATGAATCATATTAATTAAAAATATTATATATTTATTTATTATTAATTAAAATATATAAATTTTCGATATATATATAAATTTTTACGCATTGTTTATAAATTAAATATTTTCTTATTGAATATTATAAAATAGTTATAAAATAAGGAATAAATTTAAAATAGATTGATCCCACAATGCAAATTATTGTATAATGAATAAATCAAAATTAGAATAATTATTTGTCTAAAAATCAGAAAAATATTTGCCCCCTTACTGTTTTTATTTATTCGGTCCCCACCCACCCGAACAGAATACAATATTTTTCACAAAATATACAATGAATTAATGTGCAATTAAGACATTAGGTACAAAATAACATCGATGCTAAATAGAAGAAAATATTAATTTTAATTTATTTTGATAAAATATATTATATATGTTTATTGATATATATACTAAATACAAATTCTAAAAAGGTTATTCATAATAATAGAATTTCGAGTATATATATAACCTTAGAATATTTCTAAAATATATTTCAAAACAAATATATATATATTTTATAAGCATAAAATCAAATAAATGTTTATAGAGTAATATATAATTTTTTACTATTCACCGATAGTCAATTGTATTCAAATACATACCTATATTTGTCTTTCTTTTCAATAATATAACCAGTGTGATAGGAGATCCTCCATCAGAAACAGGTTCTTTCCATATTAGATCAGCATGATTTTGGCTGCAATCGACAGGTTCAGGAGCTCCAGGTGGACTAGGTATAGCTAAATTTATAAAAAAATTATTATTAATATTTTACTAATATTGAATAATCAGATTGGTCTAAAAACTAGACAGAGATTTATATATTTTCTTTAAACAATAAAATCAAGTAAAATAAAAATTTATTTATTTATGAGATGTTTTCCTATAATATTAAAACTTAATTTATTATATTATTTATAATTACTTTATATTACTTATATTTCTAACTATATTTACAATTTTTTTTTTAATATTTAATAAATTTACAAATTAGTCAATAAAAAATAATATAAAGATCAGAATCGTCATGTATAGTTTTTGTTTGGAAGAGGGTCGAAAAATCAAAGTAAATATAACTGATTTGTTCTCCTTTATATTTTAAAAAATTAAAATTAAATTATTGTGATCTATTTCACACATAAGAAAAATAATATCAATATTTTGGCAATACGTAACTAAAAAAACATTCGGATTAATAATCTCTTTCAAGTTTCCCCTATTTAAAATCTCTAAATACAAATGATTATACTTCTTTCTTGAAACCCACACTAGAATTGTTGAATATTTTTCATAAATCCTAATACAGTTATTTTAAAGCTTTTGAGATTAAAGTATGTTTAAAGTGATAATTTGACAACAAGGACTTTTAAGGATGTTCATGGAAGACGGAACTGAGTAGATTGTATCTTACTCAAACCACTCTGGCATTTATTACTCGAATAAGATTAGTTTGGGTTATTATTGTGGTACTCCAAGAGCCACAACTACTACGTCTAGAACAATGAGCATTAGAAATATTTATCTAATGCCTATCGGTTATCTCTTTGTGTGTATTTCATTTTTATCTCGTTTATTTAAAAATAACCTTCTCATTGGTGTGTAACCTCAAATGAAGATCTTTTATATAAAAATATGTTATAAATATAAATTTAATTTTAAAACTAAATAATAATAAATGATAATTTACTGAATGGTGATAGAGCCAAGAGTTTCAAGTGATTCGGATTCTCCTTCCTTATTTATAGCCTTGACTCTAAATTGATATTCGTGACCAGGAGTAAGTCCTTGAACTTCCATCTGTGGCTCTTTAGTTCTACCAACAGGTAACCAAATACCAGTATCTGGATGAAACTTTTCGACAACATAAGCTTCAATTGGCTCGCCACCATCATCTTTGGGTTTGTTCCATTTCAGTTGACAACCATCTTTATGTATATCCGAAACTTCAAGTGGACCTTCTGGTTTACCAGGTTTGCCTGAAATATTTGAAAAACACTTTTAATAATAAAAAGTTTATGAATTTGAAAATTCTTGACTAGGTCAACTGTCTAACTGAACTACTTCGAATTAATTCCTTTGTTTTATTTTTATCTATCTTTATAGTGTCACCCCCGAATTCTTGGAGTAACTACTAATTATTTTCTAATTGATTTCCCTGTAATGTTTTCAATCATTTGAGTTCATCGTGATCTCCACGATTTATGAATTTAATTATGTTGAACTAATCATCGTTATCTATAAAATATATATTTTGGTTAATTTAAATATAACAATTTTAAATATATGTCACAGTATTAATATATGTATCAAATAAGGAAATTTAATTGATGTGAAATTGTATTCTTTTTGAATTTAATTGATTTGAAATTTAGAAGTAGTACTCACTGACAACATTAACTTCGATAGTAACTTTATCTTGACCCCATTTATTCACAGCAGTCACGGTGTAAGTTCCAATATCTTTTCTTTCAGGATGATCATTGATAAATTTAGTGAAATTTGGCGAATTTTCCACACGCCTTAATGCAGTTTCGCTAATTGATTTGTTGTTAAGAGTCCAAGTAACATCAGGAGCTGGTTCACCTTGAACTTTTGCATCAAATAGTAGTGATTCTCCTTCTCTTACAGTTAGATTACGTAAATTGTGACGATCAATCTTAGAAGCAACTAGAATGAAAAATAAACATGAGTATTATTTTATTTAGAAATAATTTTAAATAATGTAAAATTTACGTTTTCTTGATTTTGCGATGACTGGTTTGCTGGCCTTGCTTGGTTCACCTGGGCCTGCTTCATTAACAGCACGGACCCTAAACTCATATTGTTGTCCTTCTTCAAGATTTTCGGCACGTCCTTTACAGTTAGGACCTTTGACTTCACCAGCTTTAACCCATTTAGCACTTTCTTTTTCTTTCTTTTCGATAACATATCCTGTGATTGGTGAACCACCATCATTGTCTGGTGGGTTCCATTTAAGTTCCACAAAGTCTTTATCCCAATCTGTGGCTTCTGGTTGACCCGGAGCAGGTGGTGCATCTAAGAAGTTGAACAAACATTTCGAAATATTTATAATTTTATAAATAATAATTTTATAAAAACAAAAGTAAATGATGTAAAATAGTAAATATGTTTAAATATCAAAATATATTAAGTTAATCTATTTACCAAAAGGATTTTTAGCAATGATTGGTTTATCAGCATCTAATGGTTCCGACTCTCCTTCAGCATTGACTGCCATTACGCGGAATTTATATTCTTGACCTGGTTGCAAGTTGGTAACCTCCATTTTGGGCTCTTTCGAGCGTCCGACCGGAACCCAGCGGCCTATAATGAATAAATATTATACATACAATAATACATATATAAGAATATTAATTTATGAATAATTGTTTTTGTCCTAAGAAATGTATTTACCACTTTCGCTATCCATCTTTTCTACAACATAATGTTCGATTGGCGCGCCACCATCATCTTTTGGTGCATTCCATTTGAGTTGACATCCTTCCTTATGAATGTCAGATATTTTAAGAGGACCCTCGAGTGGACTTGGTTTGTCTAAACGAAAAAAATTAGTGTAAATATCTATTCTAGCGTAGATTTAAAAATCTAATAGTTATATATTCATTACCAAGAACAGTAATTTCAACTGACGCCTCGTCTTTGCCCGAGCTATTCTCTGCTTTAATCACATACAGTCCCTGGCCAAATTATTAGACGCACTGTATTTTTTTAATAATTTTATGATTCTTAAGAGTTTTTATACAGTCATTGTATATTTAAACTACAATATTATTGATTTTTATTTAAAAGATTTGTCGTAGACTACCTATTTGTATTTATTTTAAAAAAATGGCAACACTGTGTTGACAAAGTGATACATGAACGTAAACAAGTACAAACCTATATCAATCGTGATCGAGATCGCGGCAGGTACGTACGTGTTTCTGTGGCTTTATGGACTGTCATTGTTTGTTTAACTACTCAATTATTACTTTATTTTGTTTAGAGTGTTTGAAAAAAATATTTGGACTATTTTTATTATGGGTAGAAAAGTCGATCATACACCACGTAAAAAAGCTGAAGTGAAGGCCCTTGTGAATACAAATACATTTACAAACCGGGAAATATCACGAAGATTGAAGGTTTCTGAAGCCAGTGTACGCCGCATAAAAAAGAAAATTGAGTCTGGGGAGGAATTAAGCTCAAAAAGAAAGAAAAGATGCGGTAGAAAACCAATTTTCACGCCACGGTCAGAGAGATGTTTGAAGAAAATTTGTCTAGAAAACAGATTTGCTACTACAAAGATGATAAAATCACAACTCCAGGATGCTAGCGTAAATGCTTATGAACGCACTGTTCGAAGAAAATTAAAAGAGTTAGATTTTAAGGCCTGTCGCCCTGCCAGGAAGCTCAAGTTAACAGCTGCCATGAAAGCAAAGCGCCTGAAGTGGGCCAAACAATGGAAAGACAAAGATGTGGACTTCTGGAGATCGGTAAGATTTTGTAATTTTATAAAAAATTGATACATTATAATCATTTTCAGTTAAATAAAGCAAAGAAACATGGAAGTTTATATATTTTGTCTATTTTTGACATGTCTGCTTCAGTGACGAAAGCACGTTTGAAATTTTGCAGAATAAAGCTCTGTATGTGCGTCGTCGTCATGGAGAAAAGTTTCATCTTGACTGTGTTGTTCCAACGGTGAAACATCCAACCAAAGTGATGATTTGGTCGGTCATCAGCGGCAAGGGTGCTGGACGTCTATACGTCGTAAATGGAATAATGAGGCAACACCAATACAAAGAAGTATTACAAAATCGGTTAATTCCGCAGCTTAAAGAATGGTTTCTAAATGGGGAACCATTCACTTTCATGCAAGATGGAGCTCCCTGCCACACTGCTCGGTCTGTTTAAGCTTTTTTGGCAGAAGAAAATATCCCTCTGTTGGATTGGCCGGGTAATAGCCCCGATATGAACCCAATTGGAAATGTGTGGGAGCTAGTGAAAAGAGAAGTGGCTAAAGATATGATCACCAACAAAACCCAGCTCCTAGAAAAAATTATTCATATGTGGAATCATCACCCTCAAATGCAGGAGACAGTACAGTCTTGCATTGAGAGCATACCGGGCAGAGTTGAAGCTTTGATAGGGGCTAAAGGTGGCTCGACTAAATATTGACTTTTATTTACATTATGTATTTTCATTTTTCTTTAATACTTAATAAACATATAATTTTCTAAATTAATGCTATTTTATTTTATTTTCATTGATTAATATAAAAATAAAAAACAATTCAATTTATAAGTACAATATCACTCGGTAATTAATATTTTACATGAAATCTTGCAGTGCGTCTAATAATTTGGCCAGGGACTGTAGGTACCAGAATGTTTTCGCGCCGCAATGGACACGACAAGTTTCGTTTTATAATCTTCACTATCAACAACTACTTCGTCTTTAGTTTCAAGACGAGCCTTGTTGAGGAACCATGATTTCGTTGGAGGAGGTTCATCACTGATTTTAACATCGAGACGTATTTGCTGGCCAGCCTTAATTGTCATATCTTTAAGAGTAGAACGATCTATTCTTGGTGCCACTGAAATTAAAAAATAAAAAAATAATAAACAAATTTTAATTCTTCTGGTGGATTAATTGAATCTTAATTGTTAATTAAGATCTCTTTACCATAACGGTCTTTTGCAAGAATAGTATCGCTAGGTTCACTGGGTTTGCTTGTGCCACCCTTATTAACTGCACGAACTCGGAATTGATACTTCATTCCTTCAACTAAATCAGGTACTTTAACTTCACATTTATTGCCAATAACTTCGATTGCTTTTTGCCATTTTGAACTGAAATATAATACAAAATAATATTTAAATCAAGTCAACCATCTACCTCATTAAATGGAAAATATTATTAATTTTATTCTTTAATAAAAATATGACATTAATTAAATAAAATAGGTAATCCAACCTATATTGGTCTTTCTTTTCAATAATATAAGAAGTGATTGGTGCACCACCATCGTTCTTAGGTGGAGCCCATTTGAGATCAGCATGATGTTTAGACCAATCTCTGGCTTCTGGTTTACCAGGTTTATCAGGAGCATCTGAAAGAATATAATTTATTTATGAAATTAAAACCAACAAAAATAGTTAGAATAAGTTTATTTATATATATATATATATATATATATATATATATATAGACCTGAAGTTAAAGGAAAATATATTATTAATATTATCTCTGTATCAAATATATCTAATTGAGAAAGACTATATCATTTTTCAATCAGTGAATTTTGAAAAATAAAGATATAAAGGCATTCGGATAAACTAAAGTTCCCTAACTTGATATAAAAAGTCAATATGTATAAATAAAATATATTTACTATAACACAAATTTCTAGATCGACGGTATCTTTGCCAGAATTATTCTTGGCGGTAATTGTATATGTAGCTGAATCAGAGATCGTTTTGATTTTTGAAGGGTGAATGTTGTTTTGTAATCTTCATTTACAATTTTAAGTCTATCATGTGATTTAACAGGTTGATCTTTAATTGTTCATGTGATTGTTGGTTCAGGCTCTCCCTTCACATCAGCCTCAATATGCAAGAATTGACCAACACGAATAACCTTCTTTTGCAAATTTTTTCGATCAATATGAGGTGCCACTAAAAATGAATTTAATCAATATAAAATATGATCAAAAGACTTAATAATACATTAAACATTAAATTAAAAATAATTACAGAATCTTGGTTTAGCAACAATTCCTCTGCTTGGGTCACTAGGCTCAGATGGTCCAGCTTTATTTACTGCTACAATTCGGAATTCATATTCATGACCCTTTTGAAGACCTTCAACACGACCTGCAGGACGATCTCCCCTGCTCGTTCCTCCTTGGACCCAAGCTCGGCCTTCTTTATCACGCATCTCAATAATGTATTTTTCAATTGAAGCACCACCGTCGTTCTTAGGAGACCATTGCAGTTCCACAAAGTCTTTATCCCAATTGGTTGGTTCAGGTTTGCCAGGTTCATCTAAATATTTCACATAATGATAGCGATTAGTGATAAGATTAAAATAATTTATAAAACTCAACTTCGCAGATATCTTACCGAAAGGATATTTAGGAATTATTGGTTTTTCTGTTTCAAGTTCTTCGGATTCTCCTTCCTTATTAACAGCCTTCACGCGGAATTTATAAGGCTTTCCTTCTTGAAGTCCAGTAATTTGTGCTTCAGGTTCGGTAGACTTACCACAAGGAATCCATTGGCCTGTGAGAGGATCCAACTTTTCAATTTCATAATATTCAACGGGAGTTCCACCATCATCTTCTGGTTTTTTCCATTTAAGTTTACAACCGTTTTTGGTAACATCACTGACATCCAATGAACCTTTCGGTTTTCCAGGTCTTCCTGTAATGTAATTAATTTAAATAGTGTCTTTATTTAATTAATTCTAAGATATTTTTTACCTAAGAAGGAAATTTCTAATTCGGCTACATCTTCACCGACAGAATTGCTTGCACGAATTGTATACTTGCCAGCGTGGCATCGTTTTGCTCTCATAATAAAAAATTTAGTATTATAATCAATGTTATCAACACGGATTAGATCATCCTGTTTTAGTTCTTCACCTTTGAATTTCCATTCAACTTTCGGAGGTGGTTCACCACTTATATTAATATCTAATGAGAGTGTAAGTCCTACTTTAACAACGATAGATTGCAAATTAGTGCGGTCGATACGTGGTTTCACTAAAATAAAATATAATCATTTTATAAAAATGATTTAATTAAATAACTCATGGTTTGAAAAGATCTAATTACAATATCTAGCTTTGGCGGCTTCAGATGCGTCTCCAGGCCCAGCTTTATTTACAGCTCTGACCCGGAATTGATATTGGTTACCTTCTTCAAGTTTAGGGACGGTGCCTTGACAAACATTTCCACTAATTTCAGCTGCCTTTACGAATGTATTTCCAAATTTATCTTGCATTTCAATAATATAACCTTAAAAAAATTGATTCAAAATAATAAAAATAGATATTTAAAAAGTTAATTAAAAATATTATAGGGAAATTATTATAAATTTTGTAATTTACCTGTTATAGGTGCGCCTCCATCTCGAATAGGTGGTTCCCATTTCAATTTCACCATATTTTCATTCCAATCGATAATCTCTGGAAGTCCAGGAGCTCCGGAAATATCTAAAATAATTTTTAAATTCATATAAATTGGCTTTTAATATATTTCTTATTCAATTATATCTAAAAATATATGTATTTAAGATTACCATATGGATTTTTAGTGAGGATCGCTGTCAGCGTTCAAAGGCTCTGATTCTCCTTCTTCATTTACAGCTTTAACACGGAATTCATATTTATGATTGGGTTCAAGTCCAGTGACATCTAATTCTGTTTTTTCAGCATCGACAAATCCAGCTGATACCCATCGTCCTGTAGTAACATCCATTTTTTCAACTACATAACCAGTAAGTGGCAAACCACCATCATCGCGAGGTTTCTTCCATTTGAGTTTGCACCCTTCTCTATGGACATCTGTTATATCAAGCGGTCCTTCTGGTTTGTCAGGTTTATCTGAAAAATAATTCAATTAATAAGATAAACAATATTGTTTTCATGTTTTATATTATTTTATTAATAAATTTAGCTTTAAAATTGAAAGTTTATGACAAGTTTATTCAATATTATATCAATATTATTTAATATCTTTTAAATGTTTTTTACTTGTTTTCACTAATAAATAATCGTATTGATTGTTTATTATACTAACCTTGGATACATATCTCAACAGTGGCTTCATCTGTTCCTGAACTATTTTCAGCCAGGATTGTATAAATCCCAGTTAATTTCCTTTCAGTGTCACTTACAATTAATTTGGTATTATAATTTTCATTATCGATCTTATAATGAGCTCCAGTTTCAAGTTTTTTCCCCTTAAATGACCAAGTTATAGTTGGTGGCGGTTCACCTTTAACGTCAACATCTAATTTCAGTTTGTCCAGCTCGCACTACAACCTTTTATAATTTGCACGGGGTCTACGGCAGCGAATAACTAATTAGGGACTTCATGAATTGAAAATGGGGGCCTACGTGTTTTTTGGCTCTAAAAAAAGGTAAATTGATTTTTCGATATGGCTCTTAAAACATTTTTGATTTTTCAATAAGGCTCCAAAAAAGGGTAAAATTTTTTTATAAAAAATCAAAATCAATTTAGGGGGTCTACCCAAAACCGAAAAACATGGCAAGGTGTCTACGACACAAAAAAGTTTGGGAACCTATGTTCTAAACATTGTGTGTTGAATGGCATAACATAAAATATTTTATGTCTTAATTCTATAATAATAATTTAAAAAGATAGATATAAGGTTTATTAATATAATATTAGGTAATTTTAGGAATTATATATATATATAATAATAATAATAATAATATATTGAGGCTTTAAATATTTGGAAAGCATTTTTAGAAATCAAACATCTTACTTTTTATTTGTTTGACATCTTGCTTATTTTATTTTATTTTGGAATTCAATTTTTTTTGTTAATATTATATAGATGATATAATTCAAATTAATTTCTTACAAATGATTAGTTATTTATTTTGTCATAAATCTTGTCCACATTATTTATTGCATTTAACTGACTTATGCTAGATTATTTATTTAAATTGCAATGAATAAACATTATACAAAAATTTTATTTTTACTTATCTTCAGTATTAAGATATATTTTGTTATCTTGAGTGTTTGTCAAATTTATATTCTTATTTTATTGAAAGTTCTTCAAGACATTAGAAAACAGTAAATGCATTACTAGAAATTATAAAATATTTTTTATGAGAAGTTTCAATTTAAAAACATCACTAAAAAAAAATAAAAAATAAAAAATAGAGGATAGTTGATAATAATTAAATAAATTTAAATTTCTAATAGAAGTATAAATACATATTTTATTACCTTTATTTTTTTTAAAAACTTGAGTAGGTAAAACTGATTATCCATGAACGTTGAATTTTTCACAATTAATATTATTTGTTGATTTTATAAGTGAATGTTTCTAGTTTAAGGAAAGTCAATAGTTTAGATGCTATATATGCGTTGTTCAAGTTTTATTGAGACAATAAAAAAAAAATATTTGAATTTGATGATATTAAAAATTAATTTTTTTAATTGAAACAAAAAAAAAACAATTAAAAATATCTTAACAATATCGATTCCAAAAAATAAATATTACCTGTAATTATTTGATTTTTCAAATATATTTTCATTTGTTTTAATCATCATCTTCTGAATTATATAGATAAAAACTTGATAATTGTACTTACTTGTACTCAAAATTTTTCCAGTATTATTTTAATATTAATTAATAAATTATATTGATATTTTTTATTAATAAACTTAAATGAACGAATATTTTAATCATGATTTTCAATATAGAAGTAAATATATATTTATATATATATTATAAATATGAAAATATAGTACAGTTTATAATTTTATATTACACTCTGCGTCTGGGTTATTGTGAATATTCAATGGCAGTTTATAAGAAAATAATTATAAATTGATCCAACTCCCAATAGGATGTACATCTGTAATGAAGAGAATTTTAGTATTACATCTAATTATAATAAAAGATAAAAAGAGAAAATAATAATATATATATATATATTAAATATACTGTTAGTTTATTATTTAATAATTTAATTAATCGTATACATAATATATCGCTAAATATAGAACAATTTATATTCAATATTTTAACAAAGATAATTCATTTAATATTCATACAAGATTTTATTCAATAAATTATAGTGAAAATATATATAGAGAGATAGAGAAAATGAAAGTGTAGAAAAAATAAAAAATAAAGTATATAAAAATATAAAAAAATATTTCGATATAAAAATAGGATTATGGTCCAAAGGAAGATGAAGTTACCGGGAAATTGCGGAGACTGCATAACGAGGAATTGCATGACCTCAAAGCATTTACAGATTTAGATAGAATTATAAAATCGAGAAGGCTGCACTTGGCTAGATTGGGAGAACAAAGAATGGCGAAAAATATATTGGTGGGGAGACCGAGTGAGAAACGTCCGTTTGGAAGACTAATGACGCGGTTGGTGGATAATGTACGAATGGACGTGAGAGAGATGGGAGAGGGTAGGGATTGGAGGGTTGTGGTTCAGAATATGGATACTTGGAGAGGTGTGGTTGCTGTAGGGCCAAGAACTTTCAAGTTCCGCCAAAGAGAGAGATAGATAAAGATAGGATGATTTCGAAAAACTATTAAAAAAACAAAGTAATAAAGAAACGCCATAAAGAAATAACGAGAAAAAACGCGATAAAAAAACAAACAAATTAATAACTGTTAAAATCAAAAATAAATCGGGAGTATACTAATTAAATGTAATAAGAATAATTATATAACTAAATAATATAATATAATATAATATAATGGATAATTATAAAATTCATATTAATTGCCAAAAGTATTTCCTGCCTGTTTAGAAAATTGGTTTCAAATTTGACCATTTTATGTGGCACCATATATAATATCAATGTTTTGTTTTCCTGATTTTTTCATAAATGTTTTATTATGATGAAAAGTATTCTCATGTTTCAGTGGCGCAACCAGGTTTGACTAGCCCCTCCAAAAAAATGTTGCCAATCAACCTACAGCCGGAAACTAAATATACGATATTGCAGAGGTTCTTAAACTGTGGTCCGCGGACCCCTGGGGGTCCGCGAAGCCTTTACTGGGGGTCCGCAAAGCCATCGTACAGGTGCACGAGAAAATGATGAGTCGGTTAAAACTTTATTTAATATAAAAGAAGCGATGGCATGGCTTTGTGAGGAAACAGAGATCAAATACCCAAATTCAACGAAATGTGCAAGAAAACTATTGCAACCGTTTCCATCTTCATATTTAGCAGAATTTTCTTTCTTCAATATTATAATTTCTAATAAAATGTGTTCTACAATATGCAAAAAAATCGTTATTCACCAATCACTGTTAGAAATATTCATCATATATCCTTGTTCTTATGAGATCGTAAGCCAGAAATTAACTAATAAAATGACGTAAAGTACCTAAAGTTGGAATGGGGTCCGTCAAAAAAAATTTTTTCAAGTGGGGGTCCGCAGAGTACATAAGATTAAGAACCTCTGCGATATTGTGTTGGGAGACTTTCTCCTGGACGTCACCAAAGGCCCTGTGGGGGTGAGGGCCGGCGTTTCCGCTACCCCTCAGTTTTATTACTATTTTACAACCAGGGATAAGGAAGTGGAGTGAGGAGCTCGAAACATCCCTGTCGCCAACATCCCTTGACCCCGGTATCAATTTCCACATGTATTAATAAAAAAAAATATTTAAAATTTGAGTAATAATTTTATTTATTTTATTTAATTTATATTTAAATAATAGTCAAATTTCACAATTAACTAGTAACCTTATATTAAGTCTTGTTTTTTATGATTTAGGAGAAATAATAAAATAATTTTATTATTTAATTAAGATTTTTATTTCTTATATTAAATTCTTTAAGAAAAAATAAGAAATTTTTATTTTTGTTAAAATTTTTTTCATATAAAATAAACTTATTTATTATACACTAAGTTATATTTTAAGAATTTGTTTTTCAAATAAAAAGAAGGATTATATTTTTTCTTTTCTATTTGTAATATAGTACATAATATACAGCAATTTTATTTTTTTTCTCTCCTGGGGGGGGGGGTTAAAACCCCCAAACCCCCCCTGGTTGCGCCACTGTCATGTTTCTTATAATTTCATAATCTTTAATTATTGAGAAGAAATATATACTATAATTCATTGTATATAGTTTTATCAAATAGACATAAAATATTAATAATTTTGTAATGTTTTGAATAAGAATTTATACAAATAATTGATGTAATAATGAAGTAATACAGAAATGTACATTAGAATATAAAATTTGTTTATCAAGATATATATTATAATATTATCAACATTATAATTTATTAAATAATTATACAAAAATTAAAAGAAATTTTGTTTATAATAAATTGCTTAAATATTCTTAAATATCTAATATATAATTAGATATATTTATAATTGTATAATCTATTTAATATATATTAATAGCCTTTTTTTATAAATTAATAATTTTTAATTCGATTTATAGACTCTTTTCTAAGTGGATTTTATTAAAATTAAATTAAATTATAAATAAATATTTGTTTTTTCAAATTGCTAAAAATTATTAAAAAAAATTCATACTCAACTATTATTAAAATCATATAAAATAGAAATGTATATACTTGAAAAATATTTTCATTTTTATATTTCATTTAAGAATTTTTCTTTTGACTTTGTGTAATACAATAAGAATGATATGATCACTGATTGGACAAAGTTTCATTTTTTTTGAAAGTTTTTATGTTGTCACACCTTTATGGGTGGAGCTCTCAGTTGAAGCAAAGTAAAATGGGTGGAGTCTTATGAAAAGAAAAGAAAATATATTATTAAATTAAAGTTGTTATTGTTATATTTAGTTTTTTATTTGATAAAATTAAATAAACTGTGTTTAAAATATTTTTGTCAATTCATTATCATTAAAATTATGAAATCTATTGTATGTATTTTAAAAGATCTACAATGATACATGATGATTAATAATAAATTAAAAAAAACTACTTACAAACTAAACTTTCTTAAAATTTAACTTCTAATTATATTGTAATACAATTAATCTAAATATAATAATATAGTATTTACTTATTATTGAATATTATTCTAAATTAATTTTTTTATATTTTTATTCTTTGTAATTAATAATAATTAATCAATGTAAAATATGTTGGTATTTTCTTAATATAATTCTTCTTTATTTTATAATATATTTTATTGTAATTTGTTTTAGATTTTTTATAATTTTGTTTTTGTATATTTTGAATAAACAATAAGAAATCATTTAAATTAGTTCCATTTGATTGAGTATGTGATTTTTTCAGTTGTAGGTTTTTAAAAAAGTTATAGCCTTTAAAATATGATTGATAAATAATCTAGAAAAAAATTTAAAAATAATATAACATTAGTAAATGTACAATATTTAAAATTATTATTTAGTATTAAGTAAGAATTTATTTACTATTTATTAAAGTATTATAATATTAAATATATTTTTTATAATAAGAAATGATATAGATTACAAAAATTACTTTAAAATGTTTAACAACAAATCCCCCATACCACTTCTTTGGCATGTCATTAGGATAGAGATAAAAAGTTATTCCTAAATTTCACCTGAAGATAAGCTCTAGAAAAGTTTTTGATACTAATCAAGTCAGTTGTTAAAAGGATTTTCACTCAAATTAAGCCTTTATTACTATATTATTAAATTATTATTTAAGTCAGAATCATCATATATTATTATTATATTCCTTTTTAAAGATAAAACTTATTATTGAAGATGTTCATTATATTATTTCATGTTTACATATTTATAGTTTTTATTATTTTACTACAAAGCTTAAAAGAAATAAAAATATATTATAAAATTGTTTTGTTTTTTTCAATTCAGTAATTTAATATACTTAAAAGCTTTTAATTCATAATATAAATATACTCCAACTTATTTTTCACCATTGAATAAATTAAATTGAAATATTTTCTTTTGGAATTCATTGTGAGGGAAAATATCATTAATTTAATTTCTATCAAATATTTAAGAAATAAAAAATTATAAAAATATAATAAATAATGGCGACTTGATATTATATTTATATTCACTGGATGAGATGGATAATTAATTTCAAAGAAATATTATAATTATTTTTTTGTTTGTTACATATAAAAAGTAAACATATTGACATTTTATATAATATATATTATATTAATATAATGTGTAATAATAAACAACAAATAAAATAAATATACTTTTAAAATAATAAAAATGTTTTTTCTTATTTTTTTTTCTAATAAAAATGAATACCTTCATAAATCAATTTTTTTTTCTAAAAAAAATTATCCCGTCCCATAAAAATATTATAAATATAAAAAAAATTTAAAATATTTTATAATTATTTTTTATTAAATTTTTTATGAAATTAATTTTATTTTTAATATATTAAATTTTTATTAAAATTTCTTTACAAGAGGAAAAAAATTTAAAAAAAATTAATCTATAGAAAATATAATATTTAACTTAATATAAATATTTATTATAAGTTTTTATATATAAAATTAATTTAAAATTATTTTTCCATACATTTAATCAATTAATTCATAATTTTATTATATAATTTTTTTCAAATAAGACATTATAAACCAATGACCAATCAGAATTAAGGGATTTTTATATGATATTTTCATATCTTTCTCTTTCTTTCTCTTTCTTGCTCGCTATTGAGATGGATCCAGAAAATTTGTATAAAATTTTAATTTTTTTAAAATTTTTAATAATAATCAAAAAAGAAATATTCATCAAAAGTAAGTAATGATATTATATTTTTATTTATCTGAATTTAATTTACTTTAAATACTTTAATAAAGCCGATGAAGATAGATATATTTTTTTTACTATTAACATTTCTCAAAATGATATATACCTATACCTCTATTATACAAAAGTCAATATATACAAAATTAAATTTTAGGTAAATATTTGTGTTAAAATATTCATGGATATATATTTTATTATTTTTTGTTCTTTTATATAATTAAGTCATTTTAAATAGCACGTCTGGGTTATTGTGAATATTCAATGAAAGTTTATAAGAAAATAATTATAAATTGATCCAACTCCCAATTGTGAATTTACACCTGTAATGAGGAGAATTTTAGACTTACATTTAATTATAATAAAAGAAAAAAAGGAGAAAATAATAATAAATATATATTTAATATACTGCTAGTTTATTATTTAATAATTTAACCAATCGTCTACATAATATATCGCTAAATATAATACAATATTTATATTCAATATTTCAACATAATTCATTTAATATTCAGACAAGATTTTATTCAACAAATTATAGTGAAAATATATATAGAGAGATAGAGAAAATGAAAAAAATAGAGAATATAAAAATATACAAAAATATTTAGATATAAAGATAGGATTATGGCGTACTGCAAGGCTAGCCGAGGCAGTCATTTGAATGAAATAGTATTTCATAAATAATACTTCACTATGAAAAAATAAATTTGAAAATTCATCTATCCGTTTTTGTTTTATTGCATTAAAAATAAAAAAATGTTATATGGCGGATCCTATATATAGACCGAGTGAGAAACGTCCGTTTGGAAGACCAATGACGCAGTGGGTGGATATATGTAATATATAATATATAAAATAATTACTGATTGTTTCAATCAACTGTACTTTGGGAATTTAATATAACAAATAATATACAATTATTAATCCTATATTTGTTAATAATAATCAAAAAATAAATTCATTAATAATTCTATTATTCAATCACATTTATAAGTTATGTTTATTACTATATTTCTTAAATTTATTTTTAAATATTAAAAATAAATTGATGAATCTTCAAAAGCAATATATATATAAAATTAAGAAATATAGTAATAAACATAACTTAAAAATGTGAGTAAATAATAGAATTATTAATGAATTTATTTATTATATATAATATTTATAATATATATATATAATATAATATAATATATATATAAAAATATAATATATATATATATTATAAATATTATATATTATTATATAAATAATATATATATATATTATACGATATATATAAATATAATTAAATCTAGTTTGATTTTTAAAATTCCAAATAAATTCTTGATAGGATTGTTAGTAGTTTGAGAGGAAGGGGTATTTTTGAAGTGCGTATCAGCCATCCGCCAATCAGATGTAAGCAAGCCTTAACCCTGTCAAGTCCCGCAAACAATATCTCTTATTATTAGTTAAGCCCAGCTTTCGCACACATAGTTCAATTATCAAGATATCATAAATTTAAACCCACAAAATATTAATTTTAAAAGAAATATAAATATTTGTATGAATGTTTTCGGTGAGTACGATATAATATAATATTATTAATAATTAATAAATATTATTAAAATTAAATACCTATATAATTAATTTATGATATATATTTTTAAATATTATCTTTTTTATTTTATAAATAATTTTATATCTTAAAAAAAATTACATATTTAATAATAATTTTTAAAATTTAAAAAATAATAAATTAATTTATGGAATTGTTTGATAATATTACATGAATATTTTCAACTATTTTCCAATTTTTTTTTAATATTATGTAAATATGTATATGCTAATAAATTATATTTCAATCATTTGATTTGAAGTTTAATAAATATATTGATATAATATTTTAAATCTAAAAATCAAAATAAATGATTCAATTCATTCAATTAAATGATATAATCAATAATTTCTATATATATTCTTTATTTTTTGTTTATTTTCTAATTAAAATATATTTTATAAAAATCTTATTATATAAATTGGTTTAATATGGGGGGAGGGGATAATACACTTGCGTGCAGCTAAATCGACTCAACCCAAAAGCGCGCAAACAAAGTCTTATTTTTTTGAAATGGCTAAGCCAATATTTATAAAATGTATATATTTTTAAAGCTTATTTATTTAGCTTTACGTTGATATCAATATCAAGTAAATCGGTTGATTACTTTTTAAATTATTTTATTTGAATGACAATGAAAGTGAAAAACGATGTTAAGGAAAGGAAAAGTAGGAATGTTAAAAATTTAAATAAAACAATAATTTTAATCATAATAAAGAAAATTTATTTTCTTAATAATTGGTGTTCCCCCCTCTAGCTTTAATGACAGCCCTCATGCGATCCCGCATCGACCTTATAAGATTTTTTATAAAATCTTGGGGGATGTTCTCCCATTCTTCTAACAAAGCTCTTTGGAGCTCAACAATGGTCGAAGGTGCGGGATTTCTTGATCGTACCCTTTGTTTGAGGTGGACCCACATATGCTCTATTGGATTCATGTCCGGGCTGAGCGCTGGCCACTTCATGGTCTCGATACCAACTTCAGTCAAGTATTTCCGAGTGGCCACCGCAGTGTGGCTCCTGGCATTATCATGCATCAATAAAAAATTTTCGCCAATGAATCCGGCGTAGGGAACAACATGATGCACTAGAATGTCCGCAATATATCGGTCAGCTGTTAGACCCCCTCCACGGCCTCCGCCAGGCACAAAAACAATGTCTGTTTTTCCGTCCAAGGAAATGCCACCCCAAATCATGCAAGAACCACCACCATAAGAGACTGTTTCAGAGAAACAGCATTGGGAAAATCGCTCACCCGGACGCCTGTACACTCGACTTCTCCTATCACTATCATAAAGGCACACTCTACACTCATCAGTGAATAGAACTGCCCTCCATTGGTCGATACTCCAATTGAGATGCTCTCGAGCAAATTGAAGTCGAGCTACACGGTGGGTTGTGGTTAATTTCGGGCCAGTGGCAGGTCTTTTGCAAGTGAGGTTGGCTTCCTTCAAGCGTCTTCTCACTGTCCACTGACTGACAGCCACACCTCGAACTTCTCTCAGCTGCTGCTGAAGACTTACGGCAGTGAGATGGCGATTTCGGAGAGACGTCGTAACGATAAAACGGTCATCTCTCGCAGACGTTGACCGACGGCAGCGGGTATTTGGTCTCCGAGTAAAGCCACCAGTTTGCTGAAATCTCCTGTAGATCCTTGAGACAGCAGACTGACTTAAGTTCAACAGACGAGCGACTTCTCTTTGGCAATGACCCTGTTTTATCAAAACAACAACTTGAGAGGCAACCTCTGGTTTTGTATCCATGATTTTCTGATAAAAATGGTTGTCAATTTGTGTAAATTTAATCCAAAAAACATATGAAATGCGATTAATAAGAATAATTGGTTGTATGGAATTTTATAAGGCAATTGTAAATAAGCATTAGCGGCAGCTAGGAACAACATTTTTTCCAGTTCAGTCATTCAGATCAAATAATTTAAAAAGTAATCAACCAATTTACTTGATATTGATATCAATGTAAAGCTAAATTAATAAGCTTTTAAAATATATACATTTTATAAATATCGGCTTAGCCATTTCAAAAAAATAAGACTTTGTATTCGCGCTTTTGGGTTGAGTCGATTTAGCTGCACGCAAGTGTATAAATAATAAGAATTAAAGTATATCAAACTATAAAAGTATGAATATGTATTTATTTCTTACCTGAATATTTAGTTGATTGTTAAATCTAACTCCAGACAGCATTCATTTCTCTTGTTTGAAGTAGTTAAATAAAAATTAATAGAAATGACATAATATCATTTTAAGATTTCAAGAATAACACCAGAATCACACACACACACTTAACATTTTTATTTCTTTGATCACACAACACCAATCATCAATAATAATACACGAATTAACGAATTTCACTTGATTGCACTATACACCATATATATAGTCATATTAACAAAATATATAACACATATTCTTCTATTTCCAATAAGTTTAACATTACTTGCAAATAAACTTATTCAGATGTCAATATTTTGCAGTTATAATTTCATTTCAAATGAAGATTTTCCATTAAAACTGAATAAAGAGTATACAAATTTATTATATCTCAAATTATCCTAAAAAAGATTTAAAATTATGTTTTAAACTATTATAAATTAAAAGAATAATTATACTTATGTATATGGGCGGTGAAATAGAGGTGTCCAATGTTTCTACTATACGAATTTTTATATTATATTTTTTTTACCAACTCAAAAAAAAAACAATGAAGGTCAGGACAATATTATTTAAAGAACAAATTTTCTTTTTTTTCTTTTTTAATAAACTATCATAAAATTAAAAAAAATATTTAATGTTTGATATATATATATATATATATATATATTACACCAATAAATATATATATACAATATATATATAATATTAAATACTTTAATAATGGGTATTTATATTATATATATATATATATATATATATATTTAAAAAATTCACATTGCATGGTAAAATGTAATAAGAAAATTTTTACAATAATTACCTAGAAATTGTGATTTACAGAAAGAATCATTAGAAATTAGATAATATATAAATATATTAAGATTAATTAATTAATTAATTTACCTGATCATAGATATTAATGCAATTGGAATTATTTTTAATGTATAAAATCAAAAAGATAGAGTAACTGACTCACTAACTAATAATTTATGATCTTTTAAAAAAATGACCGTTAAAATTAAAAGTTTATATATATATATATATAACACCAACAAATATACATATATATATAAAATATTAAATACTTTAATAATGCGTATTTATATTATATATATATAAGAATATTTTATTTAAATAATTCACATTGCTTGGTAAAATGGAATAAGAAAATTTTACAATAATTACCTAGAAATTGTGATTTGCAAAAAGAATCATCAGAAAATTAACTAATATATAAATATATTAAGATTAATTTACTTGATCATAGATATTAACGCAATTGGAATTATTTTTAATGTATAAAATCAAAAAGATAAAGTGTGACTGACTGACGAAATAATAATTTATGATCTTTTAAAAAAAATGACCGTTAAAATTAAAAGTTTATTATACATATAAGTCCTAAAATACAATAGAGAGCGCTCATTGAATTTAATGGCAAGGCAAAAAAAGTTAAAAGTATATACGAAATTTAAATTATGTTTAATAATTTTTAATTTAATTATTAAAATTAAATTAGAAAGATGAAAAAAAAATATTTAAATTAAAAATATAATTTATGATTTATATAATTTGAAATTTATTACATTTAAAAAGTAAAAAAAAAAATAAATGAAATGAGATTTTTTATTAATACTAGATTTATATGAGTAAATAGAATATATGCCGTAGGCACAGAGGCGGATTAAACGCCGGGCGGACCGGGGCCCACCGAAACCTAAATAAAAATATTTTCTTAAAAAAAATTAAAAAAAACTGTTGAGTTTATAGATAATCGGAGTTTAAATAAAACAAGTTATTCGTGATACGGATCTATTTAGGCTGTTTTATACTTATACTTATCTTTATTGAACAACAGATCTTTATTCGGTCGTGTTTGAACCCCGACTAACTTAAGAAAAAATAATCAATTTTGGGTCTCGGCGACCACAGTAAAAATTATGTATTTTTTACATAAGTACTATATATGCAATTATAAAACAACCCTAAATTATAATATAAACAAAATTTGTCTTTCAATTATAATTGTAATTAACAGAGGGCCCATTTCAATTTTACTGCCCGGGGCCCCCAATCAACTTAATCCGCCACTGCGTAGGCAGATGACAATTTTAGGAAAATAGCATTTGCCTGGCCAAATAGCTTCAAATATTATTTAATTTCAATTTGTCTATGAAAATAGCTCAGAAAATATCGGGCATTTATTGGACCAATGACAAATGAACAAAACACACGATGAGTGTATTCGTTTGCCTTCTTTGCATTCCGTTCTTAGTAAAAGATCCATTTCATCAACATATTTATTTAATAACAACGAACAAAATATACTTATTTATTGAGATTGCACTGTGAGAGCATTTGCTCAACAAAGATTTAGCCAAATAATCCAAATTTTTATATTCATTTCACCCAGTGGCGTACCTAGAACTTTTGCCGCCCGGGGCGATCTCCAGTTTGCCGCCCTTTCTATTATAAGTCAATCAATAAAATAAAATTATTATCCTGTTCTTGGAATTAGAATTTAAAATTTACACTAAAATGCATTTATATATATGGGAATAGTATTTGAAATCATATAGTTAATCATAATTTATATAAATCAAATAGTAAACTTATAATAATCATAATAATCCTTTATTATTCAAGAAAGAAAAAAAATAAATATGAAATGAATTAGTTGCTTTTTACAACTATAACTAAATATAAAAAATGCCGCTCCAAGATAAGTGCCGCCCGGTGCGGACCGCACCCCCCCCTAGGTACTCCACTGATTTCTCCCAATAAATTATATTGAAAAATATATAAATAGATATAGGAAATATTAAAAACTGTTAAAATTAAAACAAATTTAGGTTATATTAAGAAATAAAACATCTCTATTTTTACCGACCGACGATAGTAAGGGAGGTATTGTTTTCACACCAAATTTCACATGTGGAGATTTTTACATATCTCCACGAATCATGCATTTTCTTAACAGAAATAAGTATTTTTAGCATGATGTCTGTCCGTCTGTACGTCCGTATAGATGTGTACAGCCTGAACGGCTCAACCGATTTTGATGAAATTTGGTATATTTACTTAATGCATCAGTGGGATGAATTGATCAACTTTTGGTGCAAATCCGGAAACCGGAAGTGGTAGTATTAGCAATCGACGATAGGAAGGGAAGGGTTATTTTCACACCAAATTTCACACGAGGAGATTTTTTACATATCACCACGAATCATGCACTTTGTATTGGTTTTATCCTCGCGAAAATCATATTTATTAGTTTTTTCTTGATTTAAAATTATATGACGTCATCCAGCAATTCATGACGTCACAGCCTAGTCTTGCATATATATTATAAATAAAATAAAATTAAAAATGTTTATATTTATTATTTATGTATGCCTATCTGTTTTTTATTACATTAATAGATATATTAAAATTATTTGAAATTGTTTCTGTAGCTGCTAATTAATTTACTTCAAACCGTCGGTCGGTTCGGACCTGGCCACAGGTCAACTTATTATAGATATTTCCACACACAGTCATGCTTCTTATAAAGTTCTAAAAAATTTAACATAACGCTTTCCTACCTACCACTTTCAACTCACTTGAACTTGTGGGTAGACCAAGGCTAGAAAAACTAGAAGGCAGCAAACAGGGCATTTGTCCGGGGCGGAAAATCTTAAGGGCGGCATTTTGTATATGAATGTAATAAATTTTACAAATATAGGGGCCCCAATTTATTCATTTCCCCGGGGCGCCGTAAATGCTAGAGCAGACGCTGGAACGACAAAAGTATTTCTCACAGTCAGCAAACTTTTTCTTGATCCAATACAAAGATGATTAACTGTATTGAAACAAATGTTCTACTAGGTTTTTCATATGATTTTAATTGACTAACTAAATTGATCAACTATATATATATATCTTATCTTATTATAATAGGAAAAATATATTTGTATTTTGGATATATTAAAACACTCTCTAAGGATTTTTTTGAAATTCAACCATAGATAATTTGTTATAAAGAAAAATCGATCTATTATATATTGGTTTCATCCTCGGGAAAAATCTCTCATCTTCATTAGTTTTTTCTTAATTTTAAGTAGGAATTTTAATAATAAAAAAGTTGCGCCGGGCAACGCCGGACAGCTTCCTTAAATACAAAATATTATAAATAAAATAAAATTAAAAGTATTTATGTTATATGTTATATCCACACAAACCATACTTTTCTCTCTTTCAGTGCATTAATACTACGTACGTTTAAAGACTGCATGTTTTATGACTATTTTGTTTTAATTAATGTTCTTTTAAATTATTTGAAATTGTTTCATATATTTTGTCGTTTATTTATTTTAAATAATAATCATAATCTTAAATATTCATAGATCATAAGGAATAGTTTTTTTTTTAAAGTACCGATCATCGGCTTGGTCAATTTATATAATATAGAAGGTAAAAGAAACATTTCATATTCTAATATTTAAAGAAATAAATGAAGCTATATGATTCTAAATTTAAATGGATATATTTCAAACGTTAAATCTTCAAATATTAATATTGAGCTGGATATCAATTAAACTTGAAAAAATATTAATATAAATAATTATGGAAGGAGAACGAAACTCATAGGTACACTTGGGCCAAACAAAGAAGGTTTAACTTTAGGCGGTCCGCAAAAAGAATCAATATTCATAGAAATTCTAATCGCGAGAAACATTTTACATTTTTTTTAGAGACAAATTGAAAATATTTCATAAAATGTCGAAAGTGGCCGCGGGCCGCAAAATGTTTTTAAAAAAATCGAAAGTCTGTTCGCGAAAAACATTTTCCCTTTTTACCGATCAACGATAGTAAGGGAGGTATTGTTTTCACACCAAATTTTGCATGTGGAGATTTTTACATATCTCCACGAATCATGCATTTTCTTAACAGAAAAATGTATTTTTAGCATGAGGTCTGTCCGTCAGTCCGTATAGATGTGTACAGCTTGAACGGTTCAACGGATTTTGATGAAATTTGGTATATTTACTTAATGCGCCAGCATGATGAATTGAACAACTTTTGGTACAAATCCGGAAACTGGAAGTGGTAGTATTAACGATCGACGATAGGAAGGGAAGGGTTATTTTCACACTAAATTTCACATAAGGAGATATTTTACAAATCACCACGAATCACGCACTTTGTTTTGGTTTTATCCTCGCGAAAATCATATTTATTAGTTTTTTCTTAATTTAAAATTATATGACGTCACCCAGCTCTCTATGACGTCACAGCCAGTTCCTACTTATATATTATAAATAAAATAAAATTAAAATTATTTATGTTATAAACATATCTGTTTTTTATTGCATTAATAGATATATTAAAATTATTTGAAATTGTTTCTGTAGCTGGAAATTAATTTACTACAAACCGTCATCGAGTCGGACCTGGCCACAGGTCAACTTATTTTTTTAAGGACAAATTGAAAGTTTTTTAAAAAAGTCAAAGGTGGTCGCGGGATGAATTTAATAAAAAAAATATTATATTGGTAGTTTTAAAAATATATTGAAAAGGATAAAAAAATAACATTCATATAGATATTACTATGAATTAAGATTGTATTGTAAATGTATAATAATAATTGTTATATTTAAATATTTATTATTTAGTTAAGTAGCGAGTATCCCATTCATGATAGCAATTGTTTTCAGAGAGCTGAAACGCATCGGATGAGGTAGTACGACATCGAGTTTGTCCATCGGCTGTCTGCGAGTTGGCTACCCATTTAAAACTTCGAGGTCAGTATCTATAACTATTTATCTAGTAGTATATTATAAAATAATATTAAGGATTTATTCAAAATTATCAATCTTATGTATGGTTTTGTTATTTTGTTACATGTAACATCAATTGTCCTGGCGATAATTCGGTTCATCTTCAACTTGGAAAAATGTTTATCTACCCTCTATTTGATTAACAGCGCACCAAATGTGAGAATTCAACACCTTTATTTTTTTCTGGCACAAATATCTAGTTTTTTGATATTCAAATTAATAAGGGCAAAATTGATATAATTTTTGTTATTACATTTCAATATTTAAAAAAAAAAAAAATGCAGGCTCTGCAAACCTACGCTAAGGAATATTATCACCATGTTGCTGCTTTTCCTCGTTATATCAGCGGTATACATTCCTTGTGTCCGAATTTAAAAATGCGGAAAGTTTTACTTGGTAATTTAATAGAGGAAGAACAAGGCGACGAGAATCACACAGATTATGGCAGTGTTTTGCTGAAGGACTGGGAGTAGCACGTTCAGAACTTTGTGAAAATGCACAAATTAAGGAGACACGAGAATTAGTTGATGGTTATTATTTATTCAATTAAATATAGTAATTGGATGAAAAATATAGAAATTTTAATGATAAATATGAAATAACAAAAGAGCTATAATCAAGACAATTTTTTTTTTTTTTTTTTTTTATATATTTAATTCGTCGTGCATAGTTTAGAATAATAGGTTAAAATTTAATATAATGTTTTGGATTTTTCATTTGAATATAAAAAAAAGAGTATTTAATAATTTAAATATTTTCAATTTCTCTATTAGTTCATCTGAAAGAACGTGGATTCACGAAACAAATTTGGACCACTACTATATATGGAGATGGTGAAAAGTACGAGTTCATATAGGATAGGTATAGAAAAAGGAATCACATCTCATCAGAGGTAAAGTTGATATATAAACAAACTATAATTAAAAATTAGAATTACATATTCAATTAATTTTTAAGTAGAAAATCAATAAAAGTTGTATCGATAGATATATAAATATTCATAAATTAACAATAAGAAAAAGAAATTGACATTCGACTGAATTTGTTTTATTCTAGTTTTTTACAATAAATTTAAATAAATATAGTATTTTATAGGAAAGTATTCTTTAAATTAAAAATGGCTTTTTTTTCATTAATGATATTTATTTATATAATTAATCATGAAATAACAAAAGAGCTATGATCAAGACAATTTTTTTTTTTTTTTTTTTTTTTTTTTTTTTTATATATTTAATTCGTCGTGCATAGTTTAGAATAATAGGTTAAAATTTAATATATATAATGTTTTGGATTTTTCATTTGAATATAAAAAAAGAGTATTTAATAATTTAAATATTTTCAATTTCTCTATTAGTTCATCTGAAAGAACGTGGATTCACGAAACAAATTTGGACCACCACTATATATGGAGATGGTGAAAAGTACGAGTTCATCGAGATCGTCGAGTGACTTACTACGAGTGGGCAACCTATATATAACTCCGAGGTTAGTAATTTTTGTTATAAAAAAAATGTATTATAATTTGAATACTCAATCTTATATATGTCTTTTGTTTTTTTTTTTTTTTCCATGTATCATCCTTTTGCTGATGGCAAATTCAATTCTCTTCGAATAATATTGGTTTCTTCAAAATTTTTTATAAATACAGCTCACCAAAAATAAGTACTCAACATATATTTTTTGATTATTCTGGCACTAGTGGTAGTAATGAATTTAATTTAATATTGACAAAATTTAAATATTACAATAAAAAATACAATATTTCTATTATTTTTTGTTAAATTTAACATTGTTCGTGAATTAGTTAGTTAGATTAAAGATTTTCAGAGGCTACCCTAGAAAACAGAAAGAATTGGAAGAGAGAAGGATAAGGATGGCAAATCTACAATCTACTGAATCATCAATTCCTTTAAAGGTATTTAGAATTGTTAGCCTGAGAGGTTGCGTATGGGGGGTGATTATACATTATTTTGGCTTAATCGTTTGTTGTTAGGGATTTACAGATAAAGGAATGCTTCAAGAAAGTGTCTTCTGATTCATCGCGTCCAAACCTTTGTGGTAGCCTATAAATATAGATAGAAACTAGAAACATTAAATTTAATGAATTATTAATATTTTAGAATAGAATAGAAAAAAGGTGTTGGGTTGTTGCATGCTTCTAAATATTAAAGGAAACACCTTGTTAGTATTTCGTCTTTAGTATTTAGTGGGTGGAGTCGGGTATGTGCCAGAAAATATTAAGGGATTGTTTATCTGCATGTGTTTTGTGCTTCCCAAATCGTCATTTTTTTTATTTTTTAATGACGATTCCCTTGTTTGTGTAAAGTAATGTGTATCACTGAGGCTGGCTCGGACGTGGATCTATGGTATTGGACAGGCATTCGTGAAGGTAGTTCAACAATGTTCCTTAATGGGATTAGCCCGCCAGGATGTATTGACTACCTTGGAGCTAAGTTTAGTCTCTTTTTCATGAGTGTTCCTCCCACTATGGAGGACGCCATGAATCCCCATTAGGTAGGGATTTTTTACAGGTTGCCACGAATGTGGTGTTCAATCGTAATCCAAAAACTCAAAGTCACTCTCAGCTGATCCACAGATACTCACAAACGGCTTCCCACTTAATCTATGCTTTTCTTTTTCTTTTTTTTTTCCTTCTTCTTCTAAATTACGCATTTCTTCGGAAGTTAAAACACAAAATAGACCATACTGTGTCTAATAAGCGCGTTCGGGAGTGTTTTTTTTTTTTTTTTTTTTCCGTTTCCGTGATTGCAATCTTTTCTAGCAAGAAGAGTGTTTTGCACGAAGATAGAAAATATTATTAGATGGCCATCCGTGCCATAGAATTGGGTTTGGGATAGGATAGACTGTGTACAGGGAAGACATCAGGGCGCAATGAAGTAGCCTCCACGGTAGGTTATATGTATATTGAAATTCAATTTATGTCTTCTTTCCTGTGACGTTATTCTCTTCTGTTTGTTAACTCTAACTAATCATCTTTTTTTCTATTTCTTTTTATTTTCATTGTCTGAAGAGCATCATTTGAATAACTTGGTTTGGTGGTATATGGGGCCAGATCAGAATTTCATCGCATCTCTTCACAACGACTGCGAGACATCTCATCGGTGAGTTGAATTTTTATTTCTATAATATTTCATGAAATAATTTTTAATTTGTCTTAAAATAATTAAAATTACCTAATTTTTAAATGGCGTTTATTGTTAGAACTGAAATTTTTGTGACAGTAATTCTTCTTCGAAAATGTTAAAATAAATGTAAAAAACTTTCTTTGTTTTTTACTAATTATTCTTTGATTTTTCTAACTTACAATATAGAAGAATACACTGGATATAATAAATAATATATACAAGTAAATATTTCGAAATCACAAAACTAATTATGAATCTATTTCTTGTTTTTAGATCTACATTGAATGGAATGGAGCGAGCATAAGATTTCATCTACCTACTTTGAAGGTTACTAAAAAGGAAAATAAAAAATGGGTAAGAATTTTATTTATTTTTTCTACTATTTAAATAATTAATATTGAAATATTATTTTAAATTTTAAAATATTATCTACAAGTACTCTTACTGTGTCCAAAATTTCATTAAATTATTAATGTATAATCAATCCTCATCCTATGATAGATATCCTCCAACTTCTATTAAATACTATTCAATATAAATATTCATTGAATTAAATTTCAAATATTAATTAATGATGGTATATTATAGAAATTTCTATAAAAGGATAAAATAAAATAGAAGACTTATTAAAAACATTCTTTGACTATTATCTTCTTCAAGTATTATTTTTTAAGTTTAAAAAAGGTTTTATTTAATTTTTAATATATATCACGATATGTTTTATCTATCACCATCAGTTATGTTCGTACCCGTTGACTCCACTCTCTGGTCACTAAGAAATGATGATGGAAGAAGCTAATAAGAATAAGCGAGCGCATGCACAAACGGTGAGTAGAATTATGAATACAATAGAATTTCAAAATAATCCAGATATTTTTACATTGATGAATTTATAAAGATACTACACGCGTATATTAAATTACTAAGTGAAATGTTTTGTTAATTTTTTAGTCTTCCTTGATGTGCATCATTGCAGAATCAAGAGAGAGATTGAAGAACATAATGACTTCCAGATCATCATCATCCATCGGGCGATTGCAAGGGGGGGTGAAACCCCTCCGTAAGTATTTTTTTAAGAAATATTTTAATATTATTCTAATCTATTTTCAATCTTAATAAAATATGTCTTTTATTCTTCTTGTTTTTCATGTAACCTCGATCAATGTTGATGGCAATCTTTCACTTTCACGGTTTCATCAAAAAGGTGAGTAGATTTCCAATAAATGAATTATTCCAGAAAAACATTATTTCATATTAGTCTTTGTTTTCCAGGGCATGAAGACGATGATTCTGTTGAAGAGTTACCTACCATTAATCAATCCATTGTAAGTATTTTATATGTATTTATATATTTTATTTTTTTATTTTATAGTATATTATAAATGATACGCGTAGTATATAACAAGATATTTGAATTTCATGATAATTTAGAAATTAGATTTCAGTTCTTGGTTGAGAGATTTTTTTCCAATTCTTTTGATTTATACATGTATTTCTCCTTTAAAAGAATGATAATTATTTTTAATATTAAATCAGTTTAATTATAAATTATTTAATTTTAATTATTGCTCTATATATATATACATACTTAAAGAGAATAATATTGAAAATAATATTTTAAAATAAAACTTTTAAATGGAGTGAACACTAATCGCAATAGATGGCGGGATATGTATTAAATCAGTATAATATTTTTTCAAAAGTATATAAAATTTATATCATTAATATTAATATTTCTTAATGATGATAGTTTTGAAAACCTGTAGAGTAAATAATTATTTTTCAAATAATAACACTTTTGCTGCCCTTATTTTATTTTAAACACTCTTATTCGAATATATTTTATTTAAAAAAATCTCCCGAAATTCTTCTAAAGATAAACAACAAAATTTTAAAAAGAACGCATTGAATTTTTCATTTCAAATAGCTTATAGAAAGATTATGCTTTAATATTAGATTAAATATAAAGAGAATCACGTTTATTTGAACTTTGAGATAAGCTATAAATAATGTAAATTGTAAATTTAGAGAAAGGAAGATAATTAATATTAAATATGATATTTATTTTACGATTAGAGTATAATGCAAACATTTCGGTTAAATTTAAATTTAATTCAGTGAATATCATCTATGTATTTGAAATTATTTCGATTCTATACAATTTAAGCCCGATATTACTTACAAAAGTTTAAATAAGCCTATTTTGATTGGTGACATTTATTTGAAAGGATTTGTATGATATACAAATTTGTAAAAAAAAAAGAAAAGGCAATAAGTATTTTATTTACAAATAGTATGTTTTTAAATTCAATAGAATATTTGAATTAGAGTTTAAAATACGTACTGGATGGTAATTAACTATATTTATGAATTTGGGAAGATTTTACAAAGTTGGAGCCCCTTTTAGTTAGATATCCACCGACACAGAAAATACTAAATTTAAAAAAATTACTAAAATTCTCTCTTAAAGCTATCTACATACAGAAAGAATTTTAGAAAGAATGTATTGATTCATTTCCTCTAGATAGATAAACAAAATTAAATTTTATTTATATTAATATCAAGAGAATATATAACGTTTATTTTTTAAATTCGAAATAGGATACATATAATATATTGTAAGTTCGGTGAAGAAGATAAATAATATTAATCATAATATTTAAGATTGAAGAATTCATATGAAATTTCTATTTAGTGAATAACAATCTTTTGGAAATTGAACTGATTGAAATGAAGGGGGGTTCACTGCCTGGATGTTTTCTCTGCCGATGCCTGATTCTGCAATTGATCTAACTATCAATTGATAAACGGACCACCACGGATCCAAGTAGATCAGCAGAATAAACGCCCGACGGGGTAATCGAACAGTTGAGCCGATTACTGAGCTGGATCGCTAACGATAATAGCCTCTCGTTGAGCTTCCCTCAGTAGACCAGGCCTCGAAGAAAATATACGAATCGGCAGGCGATGGCGGCGTATTGACTCCACAAACACAGGCGGCAGGTAACAAACGTAGGCAGGCCGAACACAAAACCAAGCAGAAGGGGGTCTTCAGAGGGTGCCGTCCCTTTTTATATGGGGATATGTAAGTAGGGGAATGTCACTCATCAGGGGGTGTTCAGAGAGGGGATTGGTCAAACACATTAGTTCATTTATCTTAAATTAAAAAACTTAAACTTATAATTGAAATATCTTAAAATTAATTTTCTTAATAATACAATTATAAAATATTAACATTTATCCTTACTTAATACTAAAAACCTATTTTTATATTAATTAAATAAAATTATTATCGGAGAGCGGCAATTCAAATTAAATTGCATTCAGGTTCCATGCGCAACCACAATCTATAGAATCTTTATCCGATATTTCTCAAAAATAAAATAGTTTTAATTGGTGATATTTATTTATTATATATTAATTTAAAGGCGATAAATATTTTAGATACAATTTCAATTCAATTTCAATGTTTTTGAATATAACGATGGATTTCATTTATTTTTTCTTGTCATGAAATTATCTGGTATCATTTTATTAAATCAATTCAAATGGGAACTATTAGAATAAAATAAAGGATATTTGGTTAATTGTCGGAAATGAAAAACTAACTATTGATATATTTTAAAAACTCTGAGAATTACTAGAATTATTATTTATTAATTTAATAGAAATTATTGAACGAGTTCTGACTTGTCCATAGTGAGTCTTGATATCCAAGGATGGGGGTGGTGCATTTACATAAATCATGATAGTTTCTGGTTTGATATAAAATAAAAAACATTAAATTATAAATTGTTTAGATAATTGGGAGTAGTAATATCTCTCTATATAAAATAATAATACTTGTGGTGGAATTAAAATAAAATATTATAAGAAAAATCAAATTCAATTCAGACAGAATTCTCCTGAACAATTAACGAAAAATTTTGAAAACATTATATTGAATTTTTCATTTCACATGATTCAACTTATAAAGTAAGGTATTTATAAATAAAATTCAATTTTATTTATTTTAAAAAGAAAAACGTTTATTTAAATTTAGAAATAAGACTACAAATAATAGATTTTTAATACTAGTACGATGAAATAGATAATTAATATAAAAAATAATATGCGTTGATTAAAAAAAACATTATTAAAGATTTCGATTAGTTTGAAAACTGATTCTCTAATATTACTATAATTTTTATTTTTTTATTTTAAATTGTTTCCTTTGTATAGAATAGAAGTCCAAATTTGGTAATTTAATTGAAGCATAAATCATTTGGTTCTATAAATTTGAACTTTTTCTATAACATATCATCTATTCTAAGAGAATTACTTAATATTTAATTTATATACTAACATATATTGCCTATGTGTACCTAGATATTCTTAAACCAAATAATATAATATATTTATATTTAAAATAGAATAAAATAGTAACGTATAAATCGATGAATTAAAATTTTAATCGGATATATACATATAATGTAGTTCTATAATTTTTTTTTTAATTTTATTTTAAATTACGAGTTTAACATGTTTTTTTTTATATATTCAATATTCTATAATATATATATATATATATATATATTCTATTTCTTATAACATTTATTTTAGAAAAAGTGCAGGCTTATTTTTTTCATTGCGATTTTATTTATCTAAAATAATTATAAACTCTTGAAAAATAATTATTTTTTCAATATAATTTTATTTATTTTTTTAATATTGATATTTATCCGTTATTTTCTAAGAAATCGACAAATTTATTAAAATATTTATTGAATATCAGTGAAAATGCATTATAAAATAAATAATAAAAATAAAACACTTGAAATTCAATCTCTCATAATATGATTGAAAAGAAATCAATTTGATTAGGTTTCTAATAAAGAACAGAGTACCTAAATTAAATAAGAATTAAAACGTCACACATAATGGGGCTAGATATTGTGAATAAAAGTAAAAAAAATATATAATTATAGTTGATATTTATTTGGAAAAAAGTGATTTATACATTTAAATTACTATATTGATATTATTATACGAGTTAAGTTATTTAAATAACTTTTCCTTTTTTTTTAGCTTGTTATGGTTTGATGGTAGTCGGTGTCTGAAGAATATATAGGATACGTATAGAAAAAGGAATCACATCTCATCAGAGGTAAAGTTGATATATAAACAAACTATAATTAAAAATTAGAATTACATATTCAATTAATTTTTAAGTAGAAAATCAATAAAAGTTGTATCGATAGATATATAAATATTCATAAATTAACAATAAGAAAAAGAAATTGACATTCGACTGAATTTGTTTTATTCTAGTTTTTTACAATAAATTTAAATAAATATAGTATTTTATAGGAAAGTATTCTTTAAATTAAAAATGGCTTTTTTTTCATTAATGATATTTATTTATATAATTAATCATGAAATAACAAAAGAGCTATGATCAAGACAATTTTTTTTTTTTTTTTTTTTTTTTTTTTTTTTATATATTTAATTCGTCGTGCATAGTTTAGAATAATAGGTTAAAATTTAATATATATAATGTTTTGGATTTTTCATTTGAATATAAAAAAAAGAGTATTTAATAATTGGCCAATAAATGCAGGAAGAGTCCTATTCTCAAATACTCTGAATCTACTCTCATCTCCCAGGGTCATAGACCATGCCTCCCACCCATATAATGCAACAGGCAAAATAATTTTTTTATATATTCCCTTTGATAATAATTTTGAAGAGATAAGCCTCTTTATTGCAAGATAACAGGCGTTTCCCGATTGCAACCCCGATTTAAATTCTTCTCAAATATTATCATCCTTCGTGATTACATTCAATTTTTCTACAAATTCTACATTTTGTATCTTAAGATTTTGTATGTTAATACTCTTCCTCTTTGTTACTAAATATTTTTTCTTATCACTATTAATTTCAAACCTCCATTCATTTTTCCTCGCTATCTGCAATTGCAATTTCCTAATCTCCTATTATATTTAAGTCGTCTGGGTAACCTAACATTTTACAATTGATATTTTCTTCTTTCTTTACTACCTTCAAGACAAATTTGAAGATCAAAATTTGAAAAAGTTTATGCTGATCTATATTGAGTCATGTGTATGTTTTACTAAAGTCTACAAATAATTAGTGAACAGAAATATTGAATTCGCAGTTTTTTTCCTAATATCTGTCATAATGAAAATATCTTAATTAATGTTGATCGATTTGGCCTGAACTCGCAATGATATCTCCTAATATTTCCTCCGCCTATGGTTCTTAAGTATTTTCTATGTTATAATAGTGAAATATAGTATAATATTTCTTGATCATTACATTTTGATATTTTATTTTCATTGCTAGATTATTATTGAATATTTTTAATTATAATGAAACTTGAGAAAATGCAAAAATTGAGACTTGAGACAATTTATAAAAATTAACGGTATAAAACTATAGATAAATTACCAATATATACATTCATTAATAGTATTAATTTAAATTAATTGATTTATTTGTTTTTTTATTATTAAGTTCATTTATTAATTTTTTTAGATCATAGTTATTTTCCTCCCTTAAAAGAAACTTATCTAATTCTGTGGTGCTAGGGGATTTGAAAATTATTAGTCGCAATATGAAGATTTCGCTTACAGTTTCTGTCATGTCCGACCTCCGTCCAACAGTTATTTCCCTCAAGTTTCTTGATTCTCTTAATCATGTGATCTATATATTTAATTTTTTTTGATTCATTGTAATAAAATTTAAACAAATAAAAATTTTCACTTTGTTAATTTATATAAATTTTAATTTACACTGATTGTGAGTGATACGCTTTGCCAATACTCTGAATAATTTGTGTATAGAAATATTGAATGTTCTTAGCGAGATTTTTTAACCTTTCACTTTCAAATAGAAAAGAAGAAATATTCAAATATATAGAACGAATAAATAAAAATTAAGTTAATATAAATATGATCTAAATATTTTATTAAATTAATTAAAATGGGAACTTTTAGAATAAATGATTTAATTGAATTGATATTTAAATATTAGAATTTAAAATAAAAAGTGAAATATTATAATAATTCTTTTATTGAGAATCGCTATGATAATTCATTGTTTAAAATGATTCCGCTAGAGCCAGTGGGCCACGCCAGGCTCTTGAATGAACAACACGGAGAATTATATAAACTTTAAAAAATTAATTTCTGAGGATATTGTTGACATATAAAAGAAATTTATAGCCTATGTTACTCTAGGGGTATATAAGAATATTGTGATGAAATTTCATAGAAATCGGTTCAGCCAATTCTGAGTCTATAAAATAGTAATTTTCCGGACAGACCGACAGACATGAAAAATTCTAAAGTCACTTTTGGATTCTAGAGGTCATGAAACGCGAAGATATGCAAAAATTTTTAAATTCTGAGCAATGTGCAGACAAAAACCTTTTTTTATATATATAGATATATTATATGTTAATTTCCTTTGATAATTTAATATTTTAAAAACAAACTTTATTTAAGGTAAAAGTAGTACTTTCATTTAAATAAATTTAAAATATGATTGCAATTTAAAACAATTGAGAAATTTTTGGAATATTAATATTAAAAAAAAATCTAAATATTTCTAATTTATATTGTTTATTAAATTTTTAAAAGGTTAAATACAGTGATGTATTGGTAAAATAAGAAGTAAGGGAACGCATAGTGGGAACAAAAAAAAACTCCTATTTTCACCAAATTATTTTTTTTCATATAAGTTTTTATTTTTCTTATTCTTATTATACAAAATATTAACGAACACAAAAAAGAAATTCTAACAGTAGATTTAAGAGATAGTATTGCGAACACACGAAAATTTTCGATGTCGAGATTTTAATGTTTTTATACGTTTTGAAGGTTCCTGAATCATTTTCACTAACAATAAGGTTGAGAAAAATGTCTTTGTGTATGAATGTGTGTGTATGTAGACCATATTACGCAAAAACGGTTTGAGGTAGAATAATGAAATTTCGTATACGTGCATTATTCAAAGTTCGTAGTTTTCTATCAACTGTTAAGAAATGTAGATCATCCCGAAGTACCTACAACATTTAGATCTTTTTTCCACTAAAGTGACCGTAAAAATAAAGATATATGTTTGATAGTTTTTCACATGATTAAAAATTGTATACAACTGCTAAATATAGAATTTTAGCTTGATTGAATCGCTGAAAGTACCAGAATTAATTTTTTAACACTGCAAATCACGCGCCAACACGTGACGTGGTGCCATCAACAAAGAGCTAAACATGCGCTGGTTTAATAAATATTATTTATTAATTTGAATTTAAATATAACATACGTTATTTAATCCACTTCAAATATCGAGATAGTCGAGTGGAGACACTCCAGCTTATTTTTTTTTATTTTTATATACATATTTACTAAAGACAGTTCTCATACATAAATTAAACCTTTTCCTCCTGGACGAAGAATTCGTATCATTTCATCGATTGCCTTAATACGTCGTTCCTAAAAAAGACAAATCTCGATAGATATTCCTATTGCAAATGATCTGCTAAATATCTTTTCAAAATTCGATATTTACCTGCGTAACAAGATGATGATAAACAGCAATGCTTATACATGCATCGGCATATTCGGAAAGGAGAGGCAAACCAAGACAATCTGCTTGAAATATCGATAAATTTCTTTCTTGACATATTTTTGCCAAATTTTCACTACGTTCACATCCCAACTAAAAATAGAATATAGAAATTACTATGTAAAATTGATGAATTAATTAGATTTAAAAGGAGGAGCAAAATCTATTTATAATATTTATCTCGTACATTTAAAAATGAAAGAAAAAAACATGCTTAAAACTCACTTGGAAAATATTTTTATTTTGTCCCAAATATTTTCCATTTCCACAGCCGATATCAATTAAAATTGAACCAACAGGTAAAGAATGAATGAAATTGGAAACTTTAGGCCAGGCTTTATGTCTGGTTTCACTAAAATGAGTTGCAATTTCAATTGAAATGATTCCATGCCTCCAAGCATATCTAAAAGTAAATTCTAATAGAAAAATCTATTTTCTAATTTATTTGAATTATGTACTATATATATAGAAGAACAAACCTTGATTCTCCATCTAAAACCAACAAGGATTTATTTGGTAAATAGATTGAAACATGAGTATTATCAATATTTCTGAAATCCATTACAATGCCTGAACCAAGAGAGAGGCAAAGTATAACGTCTCCAAAGATGGAATGGGTATCAACATGTAAGGGGATGCCTAGAAAAAAAATAAGAATGCATTCAGAATAATAAAAATAAAAAAGATTTTGAAAAATAATTTTTTTTAGAAATATAATTAAATACCTTGACCAGGATTGTAATTATTTATTGTTAGTTGATCAGGTTTGAATTTAATATTAAATTTATTTTCTAATCTCTCAAATAGAAAATCAGTTTGGCTTTGTATTGGATCATCCAATGGATCATATTTTATTTTATTGTTGTCATAATCAAATTCAAATCCAAAATGTTTAACGGATCGATTTTTTAATTTTCCTGAATTATATATTTAATTATGTAAAAATAGATATTAGTAACAAAAATGAATAAAGATAAGCAATTAGTACCAGAATTATTTGTATTATTTTCAAATAAAGCCATCAGCAATTTTTCTTCATTGTCATCAATAATATCTTGTAATAAATTTAATCCAGAAGGTGGCGAATTTGTCCATGGATTAATAACATTAGGAGCTAGAAAATGAAATCAATAATTGGTTCGTTGGTTGTTAATTAAAAATAATTAAGACATTAATGAAATAATTAATAATTGAACATACTTTCAACGACAAAAGCAAGATATAGTGGAGTGTTGTCATTTGAAAAAAAATTTTTCTTTTCCATTGATATTTTCCAAAGCTTCTTTTGCATCAAGTAAATTTGAAAAGACAACAAAAGAATAAGTTTTATTATTTTCCATTATAACCTTGTCAATTGGTCCATAAGGAGAGAAAATTTCAATTAATTTTTCTTCAGTTAAACCAGTATTGAGTCCTGCATTTCCAATATAGATAATCTAAAATACATATCAATTTCTATTTCTATTTCTATTGATTATCTAAATAAAATGAAAGAAATAATGAGAAAATAAAACCTTGGATGGATCATTCACACATGAAATTCCTGTGTCTCTTAACAGTTTTTGTCTACATTTTTCAATTTTATTATTTGTTTTTCTTTCTAATCTTCGAACTGTACGTGATGGTACGGATGATAACATATTGGGAATATTTAATTGGATAAAAATAAATAAATAAGATAAAGAATCATCTAGTCAGGTTATTTATTTCAATTATAAGAGGTTATATTTTATAATTGAATAGAAAACACGATCAATCAATCGAATATTCGATATTAATTCGATAGTTTCTTTATAGATAAAATAATTATTTCTCATTTTTAGGTTAGATTGTTTATTTTTCATATTGGGTGTATAGGAGCTGATAGGAACCAATAGGAAGTAATGAAGTGATTGATCACTAGTTGAATAAGGATAATTGAAATTTCTTGTCCAATGCTGCTCAATATATACCCGAATAACTCCATAGATAAATAAAAATAAGATAAGCAACTCACAAGAAGAATTATAGATGTGGCTAAATTAGCTCAATCAAATATTTTAAAATTAAAAAATAATGTTTTAAAATAAAAAATATTTATTAGATTCAATAAATAAAATAAAAATTTAAATAAATTATCAAAAATATTCAATTGATATGACTGTAAAATTATTTATTGTAGTGGTCTAAAATACAAGATTCTGTCGCCAAGGTTATAAAAATTTAAAAATCAAAACTTAAAAAATTACACACATATATCATCTCAATATATTTTATTAATATATATATTATAAGTTAATTTACTTTGATAATTTAATATTTTAAAAACAAACTTTATTTAAGGTAAAAGTAGTACTTTCATTTAAATAAATTTAAAATATGATTTCAATTTAAAACAATTGAGAAATTTTAGAAATATTCATATTAAAATTTAAATATTTCTAATTTATATTGTTTATTAAATTTTTAAATGGTTAAATATATTGTATTAAATGGAATAGTTAACTTTTCTGAGATAAACAAAAATGTCAACCGGGAAGTTAGCAACGATATTCGTCTTACCGACTATCCCTATGTGTGTGTTAGTGTTAGTACTCTCTGCATCCACAAGAGGTGCTAATTTAAAAAAATTGTTTGTGCCATTATTTAAATTCAAATTATATTTGTTTTTATAATAAATATAATAATTTTATTTGTTCTTTTATTTCATAGATCTGAATTTGTATAGAATAATTATTAATTAAAATTATTAATTAATTAATTGATAATTCTATAGAAACTGTTAAGTTTAATAGTTATATCTTTATTCTATTTTTGGATACATCTCCCTTTAATTTAACTATAAAAAATGAGAGGAAAGTAAAAAATTGTTTTTCTTTTACTTGATTAAAGTTTTGAAAATAATTATATATTAATTAAATTATTAGAAATTCTAAATTACTGCTCAGGATTTTACATAAGTATTATAAATAAGATATATCTTTAATATTATCTAAAATGGAACGAGGAAAGGTGCAAAGAGATAATGATTAGAATAATTTTCCACAAGGTCTCACCTTAGATAACTTTTATGAATTTTTTGCTCCGTATGGAGCTATAGAAAATATTCAGATGTGAACTTAAATTGATAATGCAGCAAATAAAACTATTTTTAAAGGATCCGTTTTTGTAATATTTAAAGAAAAAGAAAAAGCCGAAGAATTTTTAAAAATAGATTCAATCAAATACAATGAACAAGAGTTAATTAAAAAATGGAAAGAAGCTTAGAAAGAAAAATAAAAGAAAAGAATAAGTTAATTCAAAATGCTCTAAAGCATGGGTGTCTAAACTATGACCATTCGTGGGCCACGTTGCAAAAAGAAATGTTAAATAATTCAGTTACATTATCAAATATGTCATTTAATTTATTAAAATTATTTTATTTAAATCAAGTTGTGTAATTTATTTAATTCATGAAAGGTAATTTCTTTATTTGGTTCAATATTATAAATTTTACTATCTCGCCAGAGATGGTATTGCGATCACGAAAATTTTCGATGTCGAGATTTTGATCTTTTTATACGTTTTGAAGGTTCCTGAATCATTTTCCCTAAGGCTGAGAGAAATGTATGTATGCATTTAGACAAGATTACTTAAAAACGGTTTGAGCTAGAATGATGAAATTTGGCACATGGGCATTATTCAAAATTCATAGTTTTCTATCAACTTTTGAGAAATTAGCTCATTCGGAAGAGTACCATTACCTACCACGTTTTCATTTTTTTTTCTTCTAAACTGACCGTAAAAATAAAGATATACGTTTGAAAGTTTTGTCACATGATTAAAAATTGTATAAAACTACTATATATAGAATTTCAGCTTGATTGAATCGCTGAAAGTCCCGGAATTAATTTTTTAGTTGACTGCTAATCACGCGAAAGCACGTGACGTGGTGCCATCAACAAACATGCGCTGGTTTAATAAATATTAATTATTAATATTATTTATTAATTTTAATTTATAATTTAATTAATTAAATTTAATTTAAATAGAATATATGTTAATTAATCCAATTCAAATTTGCCAGATAGTCGATTGGAGACACTCCAGACTTTTTATTTTTATTATTGGAAGTGGGATTTCAATCGTTGAAATTTATAGATTTTATTATTTCAGTGCCATTCACTCCGCAATTGTTATTTACAATTTTATATAATCTATATGTAAGATATTTATTTACATGATTATATTGTATTAAAGTCTTTTCATTTTTGAAAAAAGACTTTTCTTGACTTTGTACCAATTTTGGACTACGCCCTTAATATATTATAAAAAGTAAAATTAAATTTAAATAATATAAACCTATAATAATTTAAATTAAAGGACTCGGAACAGATTTTTGTTAATTGATTTATTTGCTTTATCAGCATTTCTTCTTCACTCTTCATCAATCAAACTTCTCTTTGATTGAAGAAAGTATGATGATGATATAATAACCGAAATGTTGATAACCCAAATAAACCAATCAACTCGAGTGTTTTTCAATAAAATTTTTATAGGTTTTATATTTTTAAAGTTTAATTATAGTTTTTATAATATATTAAAATATTTCAACAAATGTATGCAGGTAAATCAAATAATTTAAGATATAAAAAAAACAAAAACACATTTGATTGGATGTGTTTAAACTCGCTCCCCGTCAAAAACAAATCCCACGACTACCTCATTGAATTAATCTAATAGTAACAAAATAAGCTGGAGTGTATCCACTCGACTATCTCGCAAATTTGAATTGGATTAATTAACATATATTATATTTAAATTAAATTTAATTAATTATAAATTAAAATTAATAAATAATATTTATTAAACCACCGCATGTTTGGCTCCTTGTTGATGGCACCACGTCACGTGTTGGCGCGTGAGATTTGCAGTGTTAAAAAATTAATTCTGGTACTTTCAGCGATTGAATCTAGCTGAAATTCTATATATAGCAGTTTTATACATTTATTAATAATGTGAAAAACTATCAAACATATATCTTTATTTTTACGGTCACTTTAGAGGAAAAAAATCAAAACTTTGTAGGCAATGACCCTCTTCCGGTTGAGTTACATATCTCAAAATTTGATAAAAAACTACGAATTTTACTATATTATATTACTTTCTAATCCTATTAAGACCTATATATGTATATATATGTATATATCTCTAATATATATATATATATATATATATATATATATATATATATATATTAAATAATCAATAAATTCTTTGCTTTATTAATAATTAATATTTCATACAATTATTTAAGTTCACTTTGGGGTTTGAATGAGAAATTCTATTACAAAGTCCACAGTGATTATTATTAAAGATAACTAGAATAAGACCATATAATAGCATATATATATATATATATATATACGAGGGTGGGGTGAAAAGTTGATAGAAAACTACGAATTTTGAATAATTCCCATGTACCAAATTTCATGATTCTAGCTCAAACCGTTTTAGCGTAATCTTGTCTACATACACACACACACACACACACACACACAGAGCGACATTTTTCTCAAACTTAGTGAAAATGACTCAGGAACCTTCAACTTCAAAACTTATAAAAACATCAAAATCTCAACATCGAAAATTTTCGTGATCGCAATACTATCTTTGGGGAGATAGTAAAAAAGAATCCAGAGGTAAAGTTTTATCCAAATCCATGATACATCGGTTAGACTAAACAATACTTACCATATAACCATGTTTGCCATCTCTTTTTAAAAAAATCAAAACGTTGCATGCAATGACCCTCTTCCGGTTGAGCTACATATCTCAAAAGTTGATAGAAAACTACGAATTTTGAATAATTCCCATGCACCAAATTTCATGAATCTGACTCAAACCGTTTTTGCATCTTGTGTACATACGTACATACACACACACACACACACAGACAGCCAGACATTTTTCTCAACCTTAGTGAAAATGACCCAGGAACTTTCAAAACGTATAAAAACATCAAAGTCTCGACATCGAAAATTTTCGTGACATAGTAAAAATTCAAGTATCCATTATTTTTTTTAATTTAAATAAATAAGAAAAATAATTATTCATAAAATAAATTTTTTCAAGATCATAATATTAATAAAAACACAAATGAAAAATTTAAAATATCCATATATTTGTTCAATTAAATAATATACATAAAATATAACGGATTATTAGATATTCATATTCTTATATATGTACTTATATAATATTATTATATTTATTATTATTCATTATATTATTTCTTTCTTTCTTTCACTATATTTTTTTTAAAATTCTCCTTATACACAAATACCATTTTTTCCCTATAATTTATATATTATATATATATTTATACTTATATATATATATATATAAATTGTATATTTAATTAGAAAATATAAAATTTGTAATAATGTATGAATGAATGAATTTGGTGCTAAGAACAATTTTTTTCTATTTTATATATGTATATCTATATCTTTATATAGATATAGATATATAATATCTAGATGACTTTGTATTTACAATGTTTAATTTACAAAAAGAAAAATGTACCCCAAGCTCAAGTATTATATATTATTATATTTATCTTATCCATCATAATATAACAAATAATAATAAAATTTAAAAATGTTTTTTTTTCAAATTTTATAAAGTACCCTGTTCTAAGTTTTTTTTAAATTAAATCATATATTATTATTATTTTTTACTTTTTATTAATAAAAGGTATTTTATTTGAAATTGATTTTATATTTAGAATTTATTAATTTAAATAGAAATTTGACATGTCAGGTGTTAATTTAGAAGAAAAATTTTTATTACATGTTTCATTATATAAATAAAAAAAATTTAATTTTGTTCACATTGCCAAGATATGATTGAATTATGTCAAATCATTTTGAATTATAAATAACTTACGTTAATTAATAAAAACTATTGATTTTATCAAAGAGTAAAAAGATATTATATCAACCAAAGAGATTAATTTTTTTTATCCTATATATATATTATATCTTATACTCTTAGACATTATAATCAATTTCAATACAATAATAAACATTTTATAGAATAAACAAATACTTATATAATAAAAGTAATATTTCAGAGCACATATTTTATAATAAATTCATTTTTAAATTTAAAATAAGGGAGTCAATTTTTAAAAAAGAAATGACTGGTATCCAAATCATTTCCTATAAATTAAATTAAATTTTTCGTTATTATGTAATAGAATTTTTATTTATTTATTAGAAAACAAAAAAAGTATTTTAAAGAATTTATTTTTATTTTGTTTAACAATATGACTGAAATCAAAAAAAAAGTAACATTGATTTTATTTAAAAATTCCTGGCGTTTATTCCAATCTCTGGGGCAGTCTTTTCTTTTTTAATTAATTAAATCAATTTTTGAATAAACTTAAGTATATAAGATAATAGAAAATGTTTATTTTGAAACTATTTACATTTTTCTTCGTTTTTGTTTTTGTTTTTTTGTTAAATTGATTCAAAGAATCAGAATATTGATGTTAATTTTATTATTAACAAAGCGTCTAACAAAAATAAGCTTCAGATTCAGAGATTTATATATTTTTTTTTTTGTTCTATCTTATACATTTATACATAGAATATTTATTTATAATTAACACACATTGATTAACTATTTACCAAATGTAATTAGAAATATATTAAAATAACATTAATATAATATTTATAAGTGTTTGTAAGGTGTATGTTTAAGATATTTCAACAAGTTCTATTTGAATAAAGAACAAACATTTAATTATAATAATAATAATAACAACAAAAAATTTAAATAAATGAAAATCAATTAATCTGGATTGGAATAAATAGATCAAGTTCTTTTGATAAAAGAATATTAAAAAAAAATTGAATTTTAATATTATTTTCAAAAAAATAATTATAAATTTTTTTTTTTAGAAAATGTAATAGACAAATAAATTAAAATTATATTATATATCAACTAATTTGGTCCCAAACTTGTAAATAAATAATTTTTTATTTAGAAATATATAATATAAAATAAATATTATTTTTATAAAGAAAAAAGAAATTTATTTAATTAATATTTTAAATACAATAATTTTTTAATTAATTAACAAAAAAAAAATCATCTGTTTTATATACCTATAGGGGACAAAATTTGTTTATTTATATATTATATATTTTTATATTATATTATATGATATATTATATATTTCCTTATTTATATATCATATTTCATTATAATATATTTGTATATTATTTAATATACATATTATATATTATTATATGAGTATTAAATTCTGTTTGCTAATTATTTATTTTGGAGCCGTGATATATTTATTCCAATGGATTTTAAAATTTATTCATAACTATAATTAATAAGTTATTATGTAACAAAAAAGAATAGGTTATGTTCGTTGTTTAAAAATTACAATGAAAAATATTTCAATTTAAAATTTACATAGATTATCATAAAATAACAATCAGAAAGCAATGAAAATTTCCACAGCCCATTTATAAAAATGATTCGATATTAGAACAAATTAAATGACAATGGAATATTTTAACTAATTATTAATTAAGAGATATGGATGTTGCAGCCATGAACATGTTCATTTTTTGGCAACTATCTATAATAATATATATATAGTTACATACATAAGTGGATATATTTGAATCATACCCTAGATCGGAGGATTTTTAGATCATGAATAATTGTCATTAAAGAAACTTTGACTAAGGAATGATTCTTGCCACTTTTAAGTACAACACAGAGACATACACACACAAATGTATATCTTATATTAAATTTAAAAACATAATTATTAACATGATAAAGATTAATATAAAAAAGTACTAATTAATTATAATTAATTAATAAAATTAATTCAATAATTATGATTAGAATAGTGGAAATTATACAAAATTAAACAATTTAAATGATAAAATATTTTAACAAAAATATTTAATGAAAATATTTCCATTTTATAACGATGAATATAAGAATAATGATATCAATAATTTAAAGTCAATGAATATAATAATAATGTCATCAACAATCAATTTGACTAAGGAATGATTTATTCATCATCATTACTTGTAAGTACAACACAGAGACATACACAAACAAATGTATATCTTATATTAAATTTAAAAAAATCATTATTAACATGTTATAGCCTAATATAAAAAAGTACTAATTAATATAATTAATTAATAAAATTAACTCAATTATTATGATAAGAATAGTGGAATTTATACAAAATTAAACACAATTTAAACGACAAAATATTTTACCAATCACATATAATGAAAATATTTCTATTATATAACCATTGAATATAAGAATAATGATATCAATAATTTAAAGCCAATGAATATAATACTTAATAATGTTATCAATAATTTATAACCAATGTATATAATAATAATAATATTATCAATAATTTATAAATTTCTTTTAAATTATGCAACAAAGTAAACATTATTATTCTTGTATCAATTAACTCTTAGAATAAATATTTTAATAGTTATATTCATTTTTAAAATGTTTTTAATTCAAACTACATTTCAATTCTTTTACCAATTACCATATTAATGTATTTGAAATGTAGATAATTAATCAATAATAATTTTAAAAAATTGACAAATTGATTATCTAAACTTAACACATTTCAAAATGTATAATTTAAATGTTAATTTATTAAAAATAATATTGAATATCAGTACATGTTTTATAATTATAGAAAAACTAAATATATTGATAAGAACAATGATAAATGAACGACAACGTATATAATTTAATATGACAGATTGTTTTATTTTTAATACAATTATATGTAATAACTACATGAATATTTCTTTCATTTCTCATTATTTTGATTTGTATTAACGTTGAAAAAACAGTTTTTTATATTATTATCAATGAATGAATGAACTAGATAGAATAAGAAATGAAATGAAAAAAGTATTTGAAAGAATCACATTCTCTCCATGCATCTTTGTGCAATTTTATTAATAAATATTAAACCGTCGCCAGGGCACAATTATAAATGTATTTTAAGTTCATATATTCTTTTTAATGATCAAGGAAAGACATCATAATGATGATAAAACATCTTATAGTAAATTACACATATATATGAGTATATATTTATATATATCTTACATCAGAATCCCTGGATATTTTCCAATTATAGAATGATAAATGATTATAAAAGAATTATTGGACATTCAACTTGCATATTTATTTTCTGATTAAAATTCCAAATAATCAGAAAAAGTAGAAATATTGTCAATTAATTAAATAAATCAATAAAAAAGAAAAACACAAACACGTCTTAATTTTTCAATGTTTGGTCCAACTAAGATAATATTAATATATAATATATAATTTCAAATTGGATATGCCATCTTCACAAGTACAAGATTACATTTATTATGTCGAGCTCGAAATTAGACTTTCGAATCTCCATTGAAAATATAAATGAACGCCATATAATGTCCCTCAATTTTTTTTTCCTTGTAAGGAATTGTATGAGAACGCCAACATACTGAAGAAATTGGCATTTAAGAATAAATATCTGTAATACATGTCGATAGTTATCTATTTAAATATTTATTTACAAAATAATATTTCACTTATTTAGATGTTTATGAATTTTCCCCAGAGGACTTTTTAAAACAAGACAAATTTACTTTAAAGAGTAAAAAAAAAATATTGTAATTTATATATTGATATATATATATATATATATATAATTATTTCCGGGTTAAATCCACGTGTTTTTGTGAAATTCGAGTCTAGAAGTTTAGGCGCCCATTTTGAGGTCATTTTCAAGAGAATATTGTTAAGTCTTAATCTGTATGTCCAAAATCAATGGAATTTTTAGTACTTACCAATTCAGTCCAAAATACCAACATTGACACTTGATCACACAGAATAATATACAGAATCCCAAAAATTCCCTTCTCAATTATACTTACTTGCTTGGATTTCTTTGACGAACCGTTTTCTCAATAATCTTTTGAAAATGGCGCCCAAATGGGCGCCGACTCGCAAGACACAAATCTCACAAAAATACCTTAATATACTCTGGAAATTACTTTCTATAATAAAAACTTTCTCGGAAGCTTAAATGAACATATATATATATATAAAGAAATGACCTATATCATAAAATTATTAGTATATTACTAATATATTTTATATTATAGTCAAATAATTACAATGAACTTTCTTTTTCTTTTTTTCTTATATTAATTAAATACATATAATTTTTGAAAATAACAGTATTTTTCATTTGCATAGCATCAATGGTCTATTTTTACGTTTTATAAATAACAAATCAATTAAATAAAAAATAATGAAATATTTATTTAGGACGGACATCTAAACAAGGTTAAAATTAAAAAAAAAATAATAAATTTGGAATATAGAGAATTAGCATAAAACAATATAATTTCTTTTAACATACATGTATATTTGTAAAATTAAGAAAAAATAAATTTTAAAATACCCCAATCATCCAACCCTCCTGGTATTATTTCTGTTACCTCTAACATCAATTCATTTACCACGTTAACAAAGACATAGTATAGGAGAAAGGATTGTTTCTATTTACAATCGGTATTGATAGACAAATCACAGGCAATTTTGGAAATAGAAAGTTGCTGAGATAGGGAGGGGCAATGAATTTTCTCATAATGTGGGATTAATTATACAATTTTTAGAATCTAATTATGCAACAGTTTAGTGAAAATGCCTTGGAATTCGAAAATGCACAAATTTTTCTTTAGAAATAAATAAATTTTCACAACCATACACTATACAACTGGTAACCATGCTTGGTTCTTGCCTACCAGCTGATATCACAATGTTTTCTTTTATATGGTGAATTCAATTTTTTTTTCAAATAATTAATAATATATATTCAAAGTCTTAATTTGCTTTTTATATTGCTCCTTGGGGGGCGCGAAGGCAATTCAAGTGCCTACAAACTTTTGAAAATTTTCGATTTTTTTTCAATTTTTTTCCAATATGGTTCTAAAAAAAGGTAATACGATTTTGTGGCCAAACTTTTGAACATTTTCGATTTTTTTCAATACGGTTCTAAAAAAATGGTCAGATGATTTTGTTCGCTGTTGTTATATTATTTCAGAAATGTATAATTGTTGTTGTTGAAAGGTTGGAAACCACTGCTTTAAGGTATCAAGCTTATTTATTTATTTATTCTTATTAAAGCTTCAAAACACATACACTTTTAATAATTATTTTTGACATTATCATTTGCAGATCCATTTCCTTAAAACAACACTCAATCAATCTTTTTCAAATTTTTTTTTATTTTCTATAAATAACTTAAGTAATCATGGAGAATGGAGATGTCATGGAATCTGAGAGTTAAAGATTAAAGGGGATATGACTCACTTCTTTGGAAAAAAAATATTATCTAATTTTAATAAAGTCAGTAAATGAAGGTATTTATACAAATTTAATATTAAATGTTTATATATATATAATTTTTTTTATCTCCCCTTCCACCGAAATTTTAAATTATTATACCTCTTCTATTTGCTACCTCATTCATTTAAAGATTTGCAAGTTGAAAAAGCCACAGAAAACAGGATAATCCCTAAAATATAGTTTCAAAACTTTCCCAGATAACTATCAAGATAGCCAACCACATTTACTATTAAATATGTCAAAAACTTCTAAAAAGACGATAAATAAGATTAACATACTAAATGGAAAATTAGATACAATCCTTATTCCCAGTTGAAGGATAAAATATCAACAACATAAAGAAGAAAAAGCCATTCCTAAAATAACTTTCATCATATTTTAAAATCGATTTAAGGTATAGATTGTTGATATGCTAATATATATATTATGAGGGTAAACTTTAAAAAAATCAAGCTTTTAAAATTAATTATTTGAAATAAGCTTAAGTTGCCCAAAACTATTTATATAGATACTCTTATAAATCATTATATACAAGACAATACTATTTGAAGTTAGCTATTGCATTTCTAATACAAAGAAAAATAATCTTTTAACAAATTATATATATATATAAAGTTATATCCGGGTTTAATTAACATTTTTATTGTGAAATTTGGGCCATAACGTTTCGGTGTTTATTTTGGCGAGTGGAGAATTCTTCAAAGCTTCAGTGTAGTAAGTCAAAAATAACTCAAAAGTCCCACACTTTTAGTCACATTGACTAAGACACAGAATCCCAAAAATTTTCTCTTAAAAAACTCTCTTGTAAATGGTGCCAGAATAGACGCCAAAACGTCGACTCAAATCTTAAAAAAAGCAAAACGTGAAAATAAGTTGTAATAATAAAAACTCTCACGGTAACCTAAACGAACCTATAAATATATATATATATATATATATATATATATAAGAGAAAAGTGATTAACATAATACAGTCCCACAAAGAATATTACAATAGTTTTACTGTTCTATTCCACCAATATTTTGTATTTTTTACAAGCTAATATATGATAAAAACCACATTCTTTAATGATTGGACCATAGGTTCCCAAAGTGGTCTATATGGACCCTCGGTGGTCTATTTTAACCTCCAGGGGGTCGAATAACAAATTTGGGGGTCCATGAAAAGAAAATGGGGGTCTACGGGGGTCCACGTGTTTTCCGACATGTATTTTTTGAATATGTCTCTAAAAAAAGGGTAAATCGTTTATAAAAAATCAAAATCAATTTACCCAAAACCGAAAAACATCCACGACAAAAAAAAAGTTAGGGAACCTATGAATTGGACGATGAAGGTATAAAATAAATATTTAATTCGAATTATTATTAAGAATTATTATCAAACTTAAAAATCAAAAATAAAAATTCATAAACTTCTTAATGATAAATGGAATATTTTTATATCAGCAGATAATTTTAAAAAATATTTTTTAAATATATATATATTCTCTATCTGAAAATGACATTTAGAATACTTAGTATCACTTTCTTCTGTGTTTAAGATTAATCTAGTAATATCGTATTTATAAGATGGTAACTCCAACAATTTATTTAAAATGTTGTTAATAAGTTCACCCTCAAATTAACGAGATAGCTATTGAAATAATTCTTTCAAAAAAAAAAAAATGAATATAAAGAAATTTTTAGCTAATTATAAATATAATAAATAAGAATATTATATAATTTTTTTGATTTTCCTGAAAAATAAAAATTTAAATAAATTCACTTTCAAAAATAAAATTATAAGAAAAAAAAAATAAAATCAAGAATATTAAATTATTTAAATTCTTATTTTTATATATTCTTTGAAATGTCAAATTTCATACATTAATCTTAATACACGTATATATATGTATATTTAAAGTATTTTATATTGTTTTATAATATTTTAAACATATCTAATAACGATTTATTAGAATTATTATTTATTTTCAACCATATTGTTTCTTATCGTGTTAAGGAAAATCAAAAACAATGGATCAGGAAGGAAACTATATGCGCTTTGTTCGCTTTGTAAATATATTTTAAATAAATAGACCATTGTTGCCAATTCTTATGAAATAAACTTTACAATGCTTTTTATTATATCACTATTATTCTAAATAAAGTTCTTTGAAAACCATTTTATTTTATTTTTTTTATTTTTTTTTTGTCTTTTTTTAAATAACAGATATTTGTTATAAAAAAAAAAACTTGCAATTTCTACTTCACAACAATAGCAATATTACAATATTATTATTATTAATTTCGAAAATAGTAAACCTCTGAGTTGATGATTGATGCGTTCTTTTATCTATTAAAATCGTTAATTAAAATGACAACACCAGAAAACAGTGATTTTTTTTAGACCCAGTCTCAAAATGAATGCTTCCATTTATTCATGACACAAACATGTATCATTATATCATTAATAATAGCATATATTTTATAATAAAATTTTAAAATTGGGCAAGAATTTTCTTCAGAATGCAGTCGTAATCTGCATTCAATCAATATCATATTTAGCGATATGTTTTCTTATTAAAGGACATTTGTATTATTGTATTATTTTGTGTGTGTGTTAATGAACTTTACCAGGAAAGTTGACAAAAGCCTAGTTCAATTCTTGAATTTACTTCGTAAATTGGAAGCTAATATTTATTTGAATCACAGTCGACTGTATTCTCGGCTATTTTTTATGTTTTCCTGAGAAAATATTTATTTCACGGAAAGGGAAAAAAAAATTCTCATAAATAAATGAATACAGACACATTTGGATGAATATCCAATACCACAGAAATCTAGTTTCAATGTTCCTACTTGTGAATAATTATATAATAACTCATTACAAGTTACAGTGGCGCAACCAGGGGGGGGGGGTTAGGGTTTTAACCCCCCTCCCCCCCCAGAAGAGAAAAAAAATTCAAATTGCTATATATTATGTACTATATTACAAATAGAAAAGAAAAAATATAATCCTTTTTATTTGAAAAAAAAAAAAAATTCTTAAAGTATAACTTAATGTATAAAAAATAAGTTTATTTTATTTTAAAAAATTTTAACAAAAATAAAAATTGCTTATTTTTTCGTACAGAATTTAATATAAGAAATTATTTTATTATTTCTCCTAAATCACATAAAAAAAACAAACAAAAGACTTAATATAAGATTACTAGATGACTGAAATTTTCCAATTGAACTATTATTTAATAATAAAATAAATAAAAATATTACTCAAATTCTAAATATTTTTTATTATTAATACATTAATTGCTAATTCCATAAAAATTATGAAGCGAAGACTAATTTTTTTCAAAATATCCTGCCACGGCGGACGAAAAGCTTTCGAAATCTTAAAGTAGTTTTTTTTATAAATAACTCCTTTATTATTAAGTTGAGGTAAAAATGAATATAATGAAACTTTTAGTAAATTCGATTCCCTATAAGTTTAATACGATAGTATGATAATTCGCATAAAAATCGGTATTTATTGAGAAAATCAATAAAATGTACTTTGACACTTCTTTAAACTACCCTTACTTATGGTCCGATCTTTTCCAAAAACAATCCAATCCCCGCCCATCATTCCCACAAAAAACATCTAAATATCAAATTTCAAGATAATATCTCATTTTGTTTAGACGTAATCTCGGTAACGAACGGCCGGGCGGCCGGTTCAAAAATTTTTTTTTGCAGTTTTGGATTCAGAACCGTCTGAAAAGTGGAGATCTCGAAAAATCTCGGAGCAAAAATTTTCAAAATTTTCCGATCATCGTATAAGCTATCCTCATTCAATTAGGAAAGCTAAAATGATTTACTTATAGCTGGAAAAAAATATTTTCTTTCTAAAACTGTGAATATGAGTAAATAAAATACAAAATTAAATTTTTTTTGCTGCCAGATTTTGTAAAATGAGTGTTTCATTTACAAAACTTTTTTAAATACTTAATTTAAAAAAGAATCTTAATTAAAATTTGTCTTTGAGAGAGCCCGGGGGAAGGTGAAGCGGCTAGTCAACCCCCCCCCCCAGGATCAAATCCTGGTTGCGCCACTGCAAGTTAGAAGAATGGTGAGATATTAGAAGAAATTTCGTCAAAGCAATAGCCGTTCATACGCGTTCTCTTTTGAAATCAGGAGGAGACTAGGCTTTTGTCTTGAATGTAGAAGGATAAAATTATGGTTTCACTAGTATGGTATAGGCATGGTCGTCATTGTTGCTTTTGGTGATCATAAGCTGAAAATATAATTATTATTCTAGCTTGTTCGAGCCCAGGATCCAATTGCAACTGCGGTAGCTGTGGCGGTTACTGTTAGGCCAGTGAACTGATGGTATGCTGGCTTAACACCACCATGGTACATGGCAGCTGGATGCTCGCCTAAAAACATACAAAAGAATTATTATTTTGTGTTAAAAATAAAAGTAATAGAATTGGATTTCCAAAGATAGTCAAGATCATAAAATTGAGGAGGTTATGGAATTCATGGATGATTAAAGACTAGCAAGAAATTTGTTGATGGGGAGACTAATTGAAAATGACTCGTTGGATGACTAAGGATTAGGTGGGCCTGATGAAGCTCTGTATAGAGATAGTTGGTGGAATGTGGATGCTATGGACTTGTTTTAAAAGAAATCTCGAAACCTCTATCTCTATATACCACTAACTTTGTAGATCATATGAAAAGAAATTGCCAATAAAGTAATTTGTTGTATGTTCTTTAAAATGGACCATCTCAACCTTGATTTTCTTGATTTTTTTATTTCTTGACTTTTTATTTCAAATACCTTTCCATTTTTGATCACGTAAACTAGGTGGACCTCGTTCTCGTTGACCTCAACTAGAGAAAAATTTCTTTGTCAGCATGAATATTTATATATATATATAAATAATTATATATATATAGCGAAAGGTTCAGAAATTTTGAGAGAGTATGATAACATGTCGTTAAAATTTTTAAAAAGAAGTTAGAATAAAATTTTTCCCAATTTTGCAAAAAAGATCAATTTTTGTTAATTATAATTTAAAAAAAACAAAACAAATAACGGAATTAAAATGAATAGAGAACACGAATTTGAGAGTCGTCTTTCTTTTTCTATCTAACCCGGTTTCATGTTCCAGGTCTGGCTGGGGCCTATGATACAGTGTTCTCCTAGCCTAATAAAATCGGGAAGTTACTTGAAAAGTCAGCTTACGGAGTTAAAATTGAGAAGTAGCTCTTCCGATCAAGAAAATCAACAGTTGAGAAGATCCGTTCTACTGATCATAGAACACCTTTACCGAGGCGTAAACCGAATTGATAGGCGCTGCCCTGTGGTAAGATGTACAAAAGTTAGAGGTTTTTGTTTATTAATATATAAACATCTATATAGTGGCGGACTAAGGCTAAAGTGGGCCCTAGGCAACATTGTAATTCCAGGCCTATCGGGAAAAAATTTTGCCTTTTTTTTAGCGACCCACGGTTTGGCCACAGTACGGGCCCTAGATTCGTAATTTTGGGACCCCCAATTGCGGGCCCTAGGCAGGTACCTAGGTTGCCTAGGCCTTAGCCCGCCCCTGCATCTATAGACCAGAGATGGTGAATATATAGCACGGCTGCCTCAAATTGCACGTTTGAAAAATTTGATCGCACACGCACAAAGACAACATTATTTTTTTAATAATTCTAAATTTTTTCAGTAGAAATGAATTAAAATTTAACAGTCCACACTTAATTTATAATTTATGATATAAATTTGTAGAACTGAACTCAATCTATCTTAGTAGGTTCACAAAAACCGACAAATTGAACATTTTGAAAGCGTCCGCTACAATTTATTTGTAAGATATAATCTAAATTATGTATATTAATATTTTCAAACTTTTTGTACATGAGACTATGTTCAAAATTTCCAATAAGATAAACGAAATTTTTATTGAATAAAACAAAATAAAAATTATATAAAAAATTATTTTTCTTGTATTTCATGAATATAAAAAAAAAACAAAAAATTTTTTTTTTATATGTACTATATAATATTTCTACATAATTTTAAAATTCTTCAATTCAATTTTTTAAATGTATAATTTCATTTCATATTTTGGATTTGAACTTGCCACTAATAATTTGAAAATTTACCCTTTTACTGTGCGCCCCCTCCGCATTGCGGCTCTTTTTTCACCATCCCTACACACACACCACAGATTATTCAAAAAACAAATAAATTCTCAATATTCAAAAATTTAAGGATATAATATAATTAAACAACGGTATATATATATATTTATTAGAAATTAGAGATATATAATAATATTCTAAATAAATACTTTTAGTCTAGTTACTTTAAAATTAATGTAAAAGACTGTTTTCTATATGCATGGTTTGTTTTTGTTAAGAAATAATCTTTTAGTCTTTTTACAAAGTCATTAAAAACTTAAGTAACATAAATATTTATAAAAAAAAAACAAATTATCATAAATAAATTTTTAGAAAGGATTAAGTTAGTTTTAATAATATATATTTGTAGGTATATATACAATATATATATATATATATATATATATATATTTAAGGTATATAAAGTTGGCTATAAAAAACTTTTGTAATCATTTAACTATGAAAGACTACTATTATATTCATTATCCTACATAACATATTTATTAAACTTATATGAAATAATTATAAATATATTATTAATTTATTTTCTGTTATTTTCAAATTAAAAATTTAGTTTTATTAGAACTTCTGTGATAAAACTTTGTTCTTTTTAAGAATTTTATTTATTACTTAGATAGGTATTTTATGTTTCTAGTCTGATTGATCTTTGTCATTCATGACGGGATTTAATCCTGAACATTGCCATAAATTCTAGAAAATAAATATTAGGTTCTTTTACATAAAGACAGTAGTCAATAAATTAAAATACACAACAGCCTATCTCCATCCATTTCAAATAAATGAATAAAACAAGATTGTAGACATAATTTTAGATAAATTGAACTGTGAGATGAAAATAATGAAAAAATAAGTGGATGGAAATATAGAAAGAAATCAAATAATCGATTATAAAACTTTTAAAGGCTTCACTCTTTTTCTCTCTATCTCTTGTTATTCAATTAATTATCTTTATTATTTCCTCCATTATTTTTAATATATAATAAAAAGTGATATATATCTTATCTTATTATACTAGCAAAAATTATATATATATATATTTATTTGTATTTTTTAAATATTAAACCACTTGTGAAGATATTTTTTTAAATTCACACCATAGATAATTTTTATAAAGAAAAATCGATCTGTATTGGTTTCAGCCTCGGTAAAATCATCTTTATTAGTTTTTTCTTAATTTAAAATAGGAAATTTAAATGACGTCAGCAACCACATCAGACAGCGCTTCTTTAAATACAAAATATTGCAAATAAAATAAAATTAAAAATATTTATGTTATATCTTTATCTGTCTTTTAGTGCATTAATACGTACTTTTAAATTATTTGAAATTGTTTCAGAATGTTTATTAGTTTAAAATAGGAAATTTAAATAACGTTAGCAACTACATCAGACAGCGCTTCCTTAAATACAAAATATTATAAATATAAATAAAATAAAATTACGAAATATATATTATATTATATCCTCAGGCCATACTATTTCAGTGCATTAATAAGTACGTTTAAGGGGTGTATGTTTTATGACTATTTTTTTCTAATTTATGTTCTTTTAAATTATTTAAGCGGCTGTTTTGTGAACCAGGACTTTATTTTAAAGGTCAACGAATGTAAATATTTTGGAATCAACTCGCCACAAAAGTCATCATATATTGTATATATATATGTAATTCAAAATCGATATATATATATATATAAGGGGTAAACTTAATCCTTATAGAAGTAAACCCAATCCCCAACAAGCGAATCAAATAATTTTTTAAGGTTTTCTTATTATCTCTTTCCATTTTTAAACATTTAATACTAATACTTATTATTAAGTCAAGTAAATAATATCAATTAGCTAATAGCAATAAAATTAATTAGTAGGTAATTCAAAATCTTTAAAAATTTCAGTCGTCTCTTGTGGTCGCCAATTTTTTTTATTTATAAAAGTAATATAGTGTCACCGAGATAACAATAATTCTCTAAGAGTATTAATAAAAATTCAAAAATATATTATTTAAATATTTAAATAAATAAATTTATTTATATATAATAAAATATAATAAATATATATAATATATATATATATATATATATATATATATTGAAAATCTTTAAAAATTCCAGTCGTCTCTTGTGGTCGCCAATTTTTTTTATTTATAACAATAATATATGTATATATATATATTATTTAAACCACCAATAATCTAATAATATATTATGAAAATTGATAATATCTAAAAAATATAAATAAATAATGAAATGGTGGTTGTTGGTTTGTTAGTTCGTGGCTGGTGTAGTGATGAGTGTGGTTGGAGGGGGATTGGATAGTTTTTGGGTGAGTTCTTACCGTTAAGGACGTGCACACGAATACTGGCCGGGTTGGCATTGCTGGGGTCGCACGTATAAAGTCCAGAGTCTGCCTGGATTGCTTTTTGAATGAGGAGTCGACTGGTAGTCGTCGGCCCCTTCTCAGTTACTAGACTGATGCCCCCTCGGGGCGAATCGAAGTTGATCACCTGTAAATGCCACATACAATTCGAACAAAAAGAAAAAAAGAAAAAAAAAACAACAAAACTAAAAAACTGACAAGACTTATAAAAATAAATTAAAAAGTGCCTCTCAAGTTTCTTATTCAATCTTTTTATTTATTTGATTCTATAAATTTAATTATTCTTTTTTTTGTTATTCTAATTCCAATCTAGAAATGATAAATTTATTGCATCCTATTTCAATATTGAACTACATACAATTAATTTGATATTATCGACTTGTCCATAGAATTAGAACCACTTTTTTTTCCCGCCTACAATCTTTTAAAGAAAATGATTTATGAATCAAGAAGAATACTCCTGGAAGATTTATTAACATGCATTTTCAATTTCACACACACACGCACACACACACATACAATCTTCTCAACCAAATCTCCATTTTTATTTTAAATTAAAAAAATTCAACTTAAAAAAAAAGACGATTACATTCATTTATTCATGAGATTGAAATGACATTGCTTTGTTATAATTTAATTTCTAATGTCAAATCAATTCATGCTGCTTCATACAAGATATTCTGAAACTCTCTATGTTGTTGGTAAAATGTTGAAGTACTGAACTAGTGAACTTGAGGATAAGAGTTCAAAACTTGGCAAGTACACAAAAAAATTATAATTTAATATTTAATAAAAATATAAATAATAAATAATATTCATGCTGCTGCATACAAGATATTGTGAAACTCTCTCTATGTTGTTGGTAAAATGTTGAACTACTGAACTTCTGAACATGAGGACAAGACTTAAAAACTTGACAAGTACACAAAAAAATTTATAATTTAATATTTAATAATAATATAAATAATAAATAATATTCATGCATACAAGATATTGTGAAACTCGCTATGTTGTTTATTAATATTTTTTAATAATAAAGCACGTAATTGAGTGGTAAAATGTTGAACTACTGAACTACTGAACTTGAGAACAGGAGTTCAAAACGTAGCATTTACACACAAAAAAATATTATTTAATATTTAACGTGATAAATGATAAATTCTCAAATAATTATGTATATAAACTAGACTTAGATTTCACTCTTTTTCTTGTCAAAAGCAATAAATTACTAAATTTACGTAAATAAAAATTGTAATATTTTTTTTAATTGTAGCATTTTTAATCAATTCAATAAATTATAAACTAAATTCGTTTTTTGAAAAATATTAATATTGAATAAAAATACTAATTGATTCAATAGCGCTATTTCATTTATATCCTTTAATATTAAACAAAGTTTTATGCACCATTTGCTACTCGTTATTACTTAGTCATAAACATAAACCATGCTCTTTAAAAATAAGTTATAAGGGCATGAATTAATTATAGATATATATACAATATTTATTAACGAATTTTCTAAATGAAATATTTAATATAATAATATATATAAAATAAATAAAAAAAGTAATTAATCTATTAAAGTAAAACCTTATTAAACATTATTTATTATTTATAAATAAAATTAAAATCATTTCTAAATATTAAATACTCACTTCTCGGTTGTGACTCCACAACATAATTGGTGGTGGTTCAGGTGCAAATCGTACCAAGCATGTTAAATTGATGGTACTATCTTTATTGATAAACACTTCTGGGCCACCCAAAATTTCAGTGATTGGTTCTGAAAAGAAACAAACAAAAAAATAAATAAATTTATTAAAATTGATAAAAAAAAAATAATAGCCAACTGTAGAGAACGCAAATATTGATAATATTCAGTGAAATAAGAGTCTTTATCTTGATTTGAGAATTGTCACCAAAATTGCAAGCAATTATAAATAAAATGGCATGTGACCAGCGCAATTCATTTTATTTTATTTAAATTATTCCTATATTGATTTCGCCCATCGGATTTGGCTCCTGGAAAGTGGTGCCTCTTACGAGGTAACCCAAAACCATTGAGGGATTCCCAAAACTTTATATACCAGTTTGCTCTCTACCAACCACAGGCCATTTATAAGACTAGGACACTATTGTCTTTTCTGAAACCAAGTTTTTGGCGCCACCATGCGGGTGCGAGCCACAAGTAATTGAAAAAAAAATCTGGCTTTGTGTGTGTGTGTTTCGCCTGGTTTTTGCATGCAGAGTTATCGGTTATGCGCCTGCAGCGCCTCTTAGCGGTGAAAGTCAGAGACATTACATTCGAAAGAAATGGTTTCAGCCTTTTCTATGTGAGAGTACCCCCCTGCTACCAACAATCGTAACCAAAATCTTGTAATTACAACTTGTGCCCTGCGATGCCTCATTTTTTCTGTAAACGATTCTTTTTTATATTATTTAACGATTCCAAATTTTTTTATATTAGTTTGCATTTATTTATCTGTGACTCTACGGAACTCGCAAGATCCTGGCCGCAGCAACCACATTTCTCCAAATGTCTCTATCCTGAGCCATGATTATCTAGCTCCTACCAGTGGCGGACTAAGGTTAAAGTGTAAAGTGGGCCCTAGGCAACATTGTAATTCCAGGCCTATTTTTCAGAAAAATTTTACCTTTTTTTACCGTTGGCATATATTATATAGTATGTAGGGCCCTATGCACCTAATTTTCGTGCCCCCAAAAATTACCGTCCCTAGGCAAGTGCCTAGGTTGCCTAGGCCTTAGTCCGCCCCTGGATCCTACCATCTCCCATCTTTCTCACGTTCCTTCCTAGATAATAGGTTTTGGAATGCACCTGGCTTATATAAGCTACGTACATTCCATGTTCCTAATTTTAATTCCCTCATTTTATTAACCCTAATATCTTTATCTATTTATTTACATTATAATTAATAATAAATTTAAATTTAAAGCCAGCAAGTATTAAATTAAAATATATTTTTATAATTCCCTGCATATATCATCATAATCGTAATCATTCTTTTCTGTTATAAATATTCATATTTGTAAGTGGAAAAAAGTTCATTAGTATTGATGACAATCCTTTGAAAAACCTGTCTGAAGATGAGGTAAAGGAGTGGCTTTTAATAGACGAGAATGAGTCTGTTGAACAAAAACTAACCGATGAGGACATTATCAACATTGTAGTAAACCCTCAAAAATCTTGAAGAAAGTGACTCAGATGCCCAAACCGGAAGAAAAGGAAAAAATCAGGTGGGCAGAAGCTGCAGAATCACTAAATAAGTTTATCTCTTTTGCTGAGGCTAGTACTAGCTACAATGCTTCAGAAATTATTGATTTCCATATCATTAGAAATAAATTTTATACTAAACGCCAAAAGTCAAGAAAAAAAAAAAAGAAATTCGTGACTTTTTTCAAATTTATGTGAAATATGTTTTACATACATTATATGAAATGTAAAATAAACTTTGTTATATGTATTTGCATACTTTAATTATTAACCTTATAATTACCGCCCGATAGTCTGGAATTTCCGGTAGTCCGGCACCGAGTCGGTCCCGAACGTGACGGATCATCGGACTTCTCTGAATATATAGGATATTTATTAAAATACTGTTAAATATAACTATAAATCTGTAAACTACTATATATTCGTACATGTTATTAACATGTTCCTTATAATTTAGTTACATATATTTTTTATAATTTTTGATTAATAATTGTTTCTAATTTTTTTTTCCAGCCTTTAAAAATTTCTATTTTATTGAATTATATATGAGATTAATTTACAATTATTTTCGAGGATTGTTCTTTTGTTTAGTTCAATTTTGTAAAACAAACCCCAACAAATAAATACCTATTTGTTTGAAATCAATATTCATTATTTAATTGGATAATGAAAATCTGCACAAAATACATATTTAACGTTATAATCATATTTCTATATTGGAAAAATGGAATTTGAATATTTTTTAAAATACTTTAAAAGTTTTATATAACTGAAAAAGAATGAGTGGATTTCGTGATATAATGAGAATGAGTATTAACGAAAAAAATATCTTTACTTGCAATCCAGAAAAAGGTGATGTAAAAAAAGAAGTAAAAATTACAAAAGGAAGAGGTTAAAATCTAGAGGACATCATGAAAAATGTATAATACAGAAATATCTGCCATTATTTGTTTACGAGGTGCCCACAAAGTCAAATCTTTTACTCTTGGAAATGATATGGCAAGAATTCTAACATAAAACATACTTCCATGTAAATATTTTATTTAATAATATTACTCTAATATCTATTTCTAGAAAAATATTTTTTGATTAATCTGGCTTCCGCAAAAAACATCTGCAACTCATAGCATATTCTCACTTTAAAAAATACGAAGGCAGTTTGATAAGTCAATGACTTTTTGAATTTCTCGCGGAATAACTTTAAATACACCATTGGTCCCTGACAACTATGAACTATCATCAGACTTTTTTGTAATTTTGGTAATCTGCGCCATTTAGTTTGTATTTCACAATCATTGAAAACAAACAAACCTAAATAAACCTAAACAAAATAAAAAAACTTTGGTAAATATTACTATGGGGAATCTGTACAAAGGTTAAGTAATAGTTTACTGAGTTCCGTTGTGAAAGTATCAGCACAAATGACAGGTCACCCAAAAGAGATTGTCAATCCAAAAATCATCCATAAAATCTATGGAATGATATTGAACAATCGGAGAATAAATGTGCATAAAGTGTCTAAGGCTGTAGACATCTCAACTGAGCAAGAACATCACATTTTACATGAATATTTGTATAAGAGTGCAAGAATGTACACACTGACTATAAGAGCATGTGTAGTCATCAGCAAAAATACATTCATTGGGCTACGAATTACTACCACATACAGCATATTCACCAGATTTAGCCCCTGAAAAAGATTTGGAGCGAATGAAGAGGTTACTGAAAAAATATTATTTGGAAGGAATCAAAAACTCTGGACTAAATTTATCGAATTAAAGGGAGAAATAAAACGCTTTATGGGGAAACTACTCTCGTCAAACTTGATGTTTGGTGTTTTTATGTTGTAGACTCCCTAAGTGGCTTAATGATAAACATTTTGTTTCTAATTTTTCACTCATATAAAATTAATAAAAACCTACAAAAATTTTTTGTGTATGTATTATATTTAAACCTGTATTATGATTAAATCAATTCATTTAAAATAGGAATAATTATTATAAGTCTATTAATTTTATATATATATATATATATATATATATATATATATATATATATATATATATACTTTTTAATAATTTCATTATTAGCATGAATTGCTATTCTAATAATTTCCTTAAGAAGATGAACCAATTCCGTTTTCGTTAATGAAGAAAATTATATAGCTAATAGGGACAGGTAAGAATGATCAGGTTGGAATGAATGATTACTTGTTTAATTTGTCTCCTCATTAAAGTAAACCTTCAGACAAGAATTAGAAACCTTATTGACTTTAATTGCCATTAATTATGGTATTTTTCAAATAATTGTTACGTTGTAAGGGGAAATTTTCATTTTTAACTCCATTACTTTGGTAAATAGAATAATTTATATGCCTTGATTAAAAGCTTCAATATAGCATTAAAATTCAAATTTATTTTTAAATTTATCTAATAAAAAAAAAAAACATATTCCTAAACTTCAAAAGTCTATTTAATAATTGAACAATTTTTAAATTATTTTTGTGGTTTCTGTTATAATTTTATGTATGAATAAAATAATTATATTATTTGATATTTGTAGGTATATCCAGTGATGTATTGATAAAATAAGAAGTAAGGGAACGCATAGTGGGAGCAAAAAAATTCCTATTATGAGTAAACTATTTTTTTCCATATAAGTTTTTATTTTTTCTTATTCTTACTATACAAAATATTAACGAACACAAACAAAAAAAAAATAAATTATAACAGTAGATTTAAGTGGGAGTTGTCGAGACATGAAAAAGTACGGAACGCGTTCCGGTTCTGCAAAAAGGTAAGGGAAGGTCGTTCCCCCGCGTTCCCCTCCCAATACACCAATGGGTATATCTAATTTTACTAAACTATCAAAAGTATATAGCTATGTATTTCTGAACTTAAAACTTATGCACAGGATTTTTATGAAATTCACTTATTAGGGTGTTTTTGAGGTTAAGAATCGATCTTCGCAAATCTTTTTCCATGTAGGACGTTTTTGAGTGGCCCAATCAGGTAAAAATCAGATGGGGCGAGGTCGGGATTGTAGGCAGGATGAGGTAAGACCTCCCAACCCAATTTTTGAAGCTTATCACGGATCAGCTTAGGAAGAAAGATGGGATTTATTTGTATTTTGATTTCCATGATTGGGGTTATGTATCGAAATGGCACAATTTTCAATTTAGAAAATCAGTGTTTTCAAATATCTATCTACTGCACCCACATCTCTCTTTCTGTTTTCATACGGTGTACCAGGCTTTGTAGTAATGACACTCCGAACAACAAATAATCTAATATAAAATTTAATATATTATACATTAATATTGAAAATGAAATTAAATAAAAAGAACAACACTAAGTTACAAAAAAAGAAAGGATTTGTGAGTAATTATGATGTTAACGGATACACACTCACACATGGATTGTCTAAAAAAGCTCAACACAGTGAAGTGTAATTAAGTCTTTGTTGTGTAAATTAATAATGACCATTGAATCTAAGGGATTTTATAAATGGGGTGAGGTATTGCGTTCTTTGAAGTTACCCCTACAAAGGGCAACTTACACTTTTCCATGTTGACTTTGAAAACCAAATCATAATATTTATACAAAACTCATCCTTTATTGTTATATTCAACTACTAAAATTTAAGTAAACTAACGCTTCAACTTTCAACTTTTAAATTACTTACAAATGTAAAATCATGCAAATCGGATTTTCTTGTTCATATTTTTTTATTTTTTTGTTAATTTTTTTTTTTTTTTAAAATATTTCAAAACTTTTTATCATCAAGAAAAACTTATTGAAATGATTGTCCCTGATTTTTTTTTATTAATATAAATTATATGTATATACGAATGAATAAATATAAATAAATATAATTGAATATTAATGTTAATTCAGATGGCTTAAAATTATATTTTTTGGAAATATATCTGTTTGGCTGTGAGAGGCTGTATAAAAACTATCCTTATTACAATGTAAATTAGCTGGAGTGTCTCCACTCGACCTATCACGCAATTTGAATTGGATTAAATAACATAATATATTATATTTAAATTAAATTTAATTAATTATAAATTAAAATTAATAAATAATATTTATTAAACCAGCGCATGTTTGGCTCTTTGTTGATGGCACCACGTCACGTGTTGCGCGTGAGATTTGCAGTCGTGATAAAAAATTAATTCCAGTACTTTCAGTAATTCAATCAAGCTGGAGTTCTATATATAGCAGTTTTATACAATTTTTAATCATGTGAAAAATTATCAAACATATATGTTTATCTTTACGGTCAGTTTAGAGCAGAGGTTCTTAAACTGTGGTCCGCGGACCCCTGGGGGTCCGCGAAGCCTTTACTGGGGGTCCGCAAAGCCATCGTACAGGTGCACGAGAAAATATGAGTCGGTTAAAACTTATTTAATATAAAAGAAGCGATGGCATGGCTTTGTGAGGAAACAGAGATAAAATACCCAAATTCAACGAAATGTGCAAGAAAACTATTGCTACCGTTTCCATCTTTATATTTAGCAGAATTTTCTTTCTTCAATATTATAATTTCTAATAAAATGTGTTCTACAATATGCAAAAAAATCGTTATTTACCAATCACTGTTAGAAATATTCATCATATATCCTTGTTCTTATGAGATCGTAAGCCAGAAATTAACTAATAAAATGACGTAAAGTACCTAAAGTTGGAATGGGGTCCGTCAAAAAAAATTGTTTCAAGTGGGGGTCCGCAGAGTACATAAGATTAAGAACCTCTGGTTTAGAGGAAAAGAAAATGAAAACATGGTCCTCTTTCGAATGAGCTACATTTCTCAAAAGTTGATAGAAAACTACGAATTTTGAATAATGCCCATGTACTAAATTTCATGATTCTAGCTCAAACCGTTTTTGCGTAATCTTGTCTACCTACATACACACATACACACACACAGACATTGTTCTCATCCTTAGTGAAAATGACCCAGGGACCTTCAAAACGTATAAAAACATCAAAATCTCAACATCGAAAATTTTCGTGATCGCAACATTATCTCTGGCGTGATAGTAAAAATGATAAAAATATAAACATGGAATCAAACAGACATTGTAAAAGGAGATGTAAGTATGAGGGAATTAGGAATTGAATGAAGATAGCTCTGGGTTGCAACAAATGGAGGAATGTGCTTACTGTATTCAGATATAGATAAAATATCAAACTAGAAAAAATAAAATAATTTCTATTATTTTTTATAGAATATTAATTTAAATTCAATTTAGTGAACAACTAACATTTTTAAATTATCAATTTTATATTATTTTTATTATATTAGATCCAGTGGTGTATTAGGAGGGGAACGCGTGGGAACGACGTTCCCTTACCTTTTTTCAGAACCGGAACGCGTTCCCGTACTTTTTCATGTCCCGACAACTCCCACTTAAATCTACTGTTAGAATTTCTTTTTTTGTGTTCGTTAATATTTTGTATAATAAGAATAAGAAAAAATAAAAACTTATATGGAAAAAAATAGTTTGAAGATAATAGGACTTTTTTTCCCACTATGCGTTCCTTCTTATTTTACCAATACATCACTGCAGTGGCGTACCTAGAACTTTTGCCGCCCCGGGCGATCTCCAGTTTGCCGCCCTTTTTATTATAAGTCAATCAAATAGTGGTATTTATAAATTAATGCACATAAATAAATTATTAAGTTATTTAATCAATATTAATTAATACACAGAGTAAATTTTTTTACACATATTTGTATGCACTTGTAAACATATTAATATAATATTTACTCTTCTAGCTTTCATACTAGAAAAATCGTGTATAATGCTCTCAAAATTTATATTTATATTTTTTCCGCCGGCCCTGCTTTTCAAAAGAAAAATCGATGATTTAAAAAAATATTGGTATATCACTTCAAAGTAATCATATAAACTTTTCAAAAGAAATGACATTTATAATCTGATATCAAAAAATTTTAGTTAGGAAAAATTGCCGAACAAAATCGTAAAGATGCGTTTACGAATTCAACGAATTTTAATGAATACAATCAAATAAAATTATTATCCTGTTCTTGGAATTAGAATTCAAAATTTACACTAAAATGCATTTATATACCCCGAGGAATAATATTCGAAATCATATAGTTAATCATAATTTATAGAAATCAAATAGTAAACTTATAATAATCATAATAATCATTTATTATTCAAGAAAGAAAATAAATAAATATGAAATGAATAAGTTGCTTTTTACAACTATAACTAAATATAAAAAATGCCGCCCCAAGATAAGTGCCGCCCCTCCGCACCCACCTAGGTACGCCACTGCATCACTGTTTAAATCATAGGGATTTCTTGATATTTATTTACGAGATATATTATTTTTTGATCTAGATAGAATTACTATATATCTACAGCATTTTGTGTGTGTATGTGTGTGATCAGGTTAAAAATATATAATTCTCAAATGAATAAATGTTATGTCAGGTAAATACTACGTCAATGATGCATATCTACGTCACAGAAAAAGGAGGTAATTTTGAACAAGTGCTTGTCTCGAATATCTTTAATTATAAAAATTAATTTTTTTTTAATTTTTCACGAATATATTTCTTTAATTTTTTAACGAATTTATAGAATAATTTACCTAAGAAAAAAAATTATTTCAAAAACATTACCAAACACTAAAAAGTCAATTAAATGCTATACCTATATATAAAGATGGATATACAATCATATTAAATATTTATAATTTCAAAATTAATAAGATAAATTGATCATTTATAAATTTTACATTATTTAATTAATAAATTTAAAATAATTGCTTTTTTACTGATAACAGTGTGCGCTCTAACATTTACGTCACCCAAGGCAATAGAATAACTTGCCGCTTCTATAATCGTAAAATGCTTTACATTCAAAACGAAAATACTGCCCTTCAGATTTTGCCGCCCTGGACAAATTCCCGGTTTGCCGCCCTCTATAGCGGGCCCTACTGATAATAAGATTTGCTGTTTATTTATTATATACTCCGGCGCTATGCGAAGCTAATCACGGGGCTCCGCCCCTGTACTCCTGATGTAATACATAATTTGTTGAAAGTCTGTATTCGAAAGGTTTTAATTCATTTTAATTCAATCAGTATATTTTGTATTTCATTTGGATTTTCGTTTTCACTCAAATTTGCAAATTGCACTATTTTTCAAAATATAAATTTAAATATAAATAATATTGCTTACTTTGTTTTAGAAAATATTAATGAATAGTCGATAAATATATTAATATAACACCTCGTTCAATAAGTCCCGCGACGAACAACGAAACATTTTTTTTTTCAAAAATCATTTTTATTCATCAATATAATCTCCTTTTAGAGTGATACAATCTTTCCAACGCCTTTCCAACATTTCTATACCATTTTTATAAAAGGATTTATCCTTTGCTTCAAAATAGACAGACGGATAGATATCATGCTAAAAATATTTTTTTCTATTAAATAAATGGATGATTCGCGGAGATATGTAAAAATCTCCACCTGTGAAATTTGGTGTGAAAACAATATCTCCCTTACTATCGTCGGTCGGTAAAAATGTGATTTTTCGACAGCAGCGCCATCTAACAATTATAAGAGTAAAAACACATAAGGATTCCGGAAGTCAAATTTCCGTGTCACCCATCTGCTTGCTATCTTAAAGAGAAATATTTGGTTGTTAGTTTAATTGTAAATCCAAATCCAAATTTAAAAAGTTTCTATCACAGACCATCTGGTTTATATTACTTATTACCTAGTATATATTTTATAATTGATAATACATTAATCAATTAAAAATGAATCTTGATTCCCAAGAAGACACAAAATATCCAATTTATATAGGTTAGTTTTTTATTTCTGTTTTTTCATCTAAAGTAATGTTAATTGTCATTAAAATTATTTTTTTTAATATTATTTATAACGATATAATTCCTTAAATTCAATTATAAAAGAGTATTGATTTAAAATAACGAAAACAATTCTTTTTTTAGGTCCTCTATATCCTTGTGTATATTGCCATACGAATTTTATAAGTGAAGAATTTTTATCGAAACATCTGAAAAAATGTTTTCATCAAAAAATATTTTCAATTTTCAAAAATAATATAAAATTCAAAAAGGATACAAAGAAATATTTAGACGAAAAATTTAAAGAAGAAACTGATTCAAACCATACAGGAAACAATCGCTTTGAATGTAATTATTGTAAAAAGGAATTTAATGATAAATCAAATTTAAATCAACATTTATTAATTCATACAGGAGAAAAAGCTTTTGAATGTAATTATTGTGAAAAGAAATTTAAACAGAAATCACATTTAAAATCACATTTATTAATTCATACAGGAGAAAAACCTTTTGAATGTAATTATTGTAAAAAGAAATTTAAACAGAAATCACATTTAAAATCACATTTATTAATTCATACAGGAGAAAAACCGTTTGAATGTAATTATTGTAAAAAGGAATTTAATGATAAATCAAATTTAAATCAACATTTATTAATTCATACAGGAGAAAAACCTTTTGAATGTAATTATTGTGAAAAGAAATTTAAACAGAAATCACATTTAAAATCACATTTATTAATTCATACAGGAGAAAAACCTTTTGAATGTAATTATTGTCAAATGAAATTTAATCAGAATTCAGCTTTAAATAGACATTTATTAATTCATACAGGAGAAAAACCGTTTGAATGTAATTATCGTAAAAAGGAATTTAATGATAAATCAAATTTAAATCAACATTTATTAATTCATAGGGGAGAAAAATCTTTTGAATGTGATTATTGTAAAAAGAAATTTAATCGTAAATCACATTTAAAATCACATTTATTAATTCATACAGGAGAAAAACCTTTTGAATGTAATTATTGTAAAAAGAAATTTAAACATAACTCAAATTTAAAAAAACACTTATTAATTCATACAGGAGAAAAGACTTTTGAATGTAATTATTGTAAAAAGAAATTTAATAAAAAATCAATATTAAAAATACATTTATTAATTCATACAGGAGAAAAGACTTTTGAATGTAATTATTGTAAAAAGAAATTTAATATGAAATCAAATTTAAATAGACATTTATTAATTCATACAGGAGAAAAACCTTTTGAATGTAATTATTGTGAAAAGAAATTTAATCAGAAATCTGATTTAGCTAAACACATATTAATTCACACAGGAGAAAAACCTTTTGAATGTAATTATTGTAAAAAGAAATTTAAACAGAAATCTTATTTAGCTAAACATTTATTAATACATAAGGTTTGAAAAATAGGCATAATAATTGAAACAAGATTTTCTTTAAATATAGCTTATATACCTTATAGCACAAATTGTAATTTAAATCAATAAAAATTTGATTTATTTAACTTAGTATTTATATTAACTATTTTATTTGCTCTATTAATAAATACATTATTACTAATTATCTATTACATTTAAGAATCCTATCATTTTATTATCCATATGTTAATTTATTTATTATTTATTTATACAAATCTAAAATATGTCCATGATTCTTTCATTTTACTAATCTATAACACATCGTTCATTAAGTCCCGAGACTAACAACGAAAACAACATTTCAAAAATCATTTTTATTCATCAATATAATCTCCTTTTAGAGTGATACAATCTTTCCAACATTTCTATACCATGTTTATAGAAGGATTTATCCTTTGTTTCAAAATAGGCGTCAGTTTCGGCAATGACTTCCTCATTCGAGCCAATTTTTTTTCCCTAGAGCATTTTTTGAGATCAGCAAAGAGCCAGTAGTCGCTTGGGGCTTAATCTGGCGAATACGAGGGGTGGCGAAGCAAATAAAAGCCCAATTAGTTCAATTTTGCCATTATTTTCATGGACTTGTGGCATGGTGCATTGCCTTGGTGAAAAATAATTTTTTTCTTCTTCATGTGCGGTCGTTTTGCTTCGATCTCCTCCTTCAAACGTACCAACAAGTCAATTTAATAATCACTGTTGATCGATTTACCTTTTTCCAGGTAGTTAATGAAAATAACGCCATGTGTATCTCAACAAACAGGCGCCATGACTTTACCAGTAGACTGCTGCGTTTTTGGACGCTTTGGGCGGCTTTTGACCAGCCATGCGCCACCCAGATGATTGTCGACTCGACTCTGGAGTGAAATGATGTATCCATGTTTCATCCATGGTCATGTATCGACGCAGGAAATCCTTTTTATTGCGAGTAAATTGCGATAAAGAGCTCTCTGAATCGTCGACTCGTTGCTGTTTTTGTTCCACTGAAAGCAATCGCGGCACCCACTTGGAAAAAACCGTTTTCATGCTCAATTTTTCATGAAGGATTTTAAATACGATTCCAGATGATATCTGTGTCATTTCTGCAATCTCACGGACCTTCACTTTGCGATTTTTCATTACAATTTTTAACACTTCATTCACATTTTCCTGAGTAATGGCTTCCAATGGCCTATCCGAACGTTCCGCATCGTTTGTGTCCGTAGGACCACGTTTAAATTCAGCATACCAATCGTTGTTTTGGATGGAGAGGGGTCCGGGTAATGTCCTTCTACGGTGTTTTTATCCATTAATAAACAATGTTTTACCTACACGCGAAACTCCCTTTTTTCCATTTTTCAAACAAATTACAAAGTGACTTTACTCTAACCTCGATAACTCTGCTTTCTGTGATCAGATCGACGTGAAATTTTTACACGTTTCATGTAGAGGTTCCATATGGAAACTGACCACTTTGGTACTACTAGCACCATCTCTGGGTTAGTCTCGGGACTTATTGAACGATGTGTTATATTAATAGGAGGTTGTTTTTCAACAAATTCAAACACCAAGTAGAAATTCTATTAAAAGAATGAAATATAAGCATATTATATTATTTATAATATGTAGAGCCTGTGGAAGGGTTGGGGTGTCTAGGAGTAAATTTAGGTAGGTAGAAAAACATTTAACAAAACATGTTAAAAATTGCCCTTCGTAGAACGGCCGAAACTTTCACTTCGCACACATTATATATATATATATATATATATATATATATATATATAAAATATGTATATATTAAATAATAATTTAAAAAATAATTAAATAATTTAATTCATTATTTAATTAAATTAATATTTAAAAGAATGAAATATATATACATATATGAGGCGTTGAGCGCAACAGTGGCCTAACCCGAAAAAATATAAAATTCAGCTTTAACGTGTTTTCATTTCATTTTTCTACTAAGAATTAGAAGCCACCATTTTCTGAAAAATTCAACTTTTTGGGTTAGGCCACTGTTGCTCTCAATGCCTCATATGTATATTCAATTAACATTTTTTTAAAACACCCACATCGAATAATGCCATCTAATGATATGTGGCTGAATTATGGCGTTACGGAATGACGATGGCTTTTATATATAATAATTTGATATTCTTGTATTTATTATAATATTTTATATTATGCAAAATCTAAAAAAAATATGATGAGTCTACTCATTTTATTAAGTTTTAATAACCATCACCTCAACTACACCAACCCCTAAATTTTTATTAATTAACAACCAGTCCAATAAACAACTACATATTCAATAGTTATGAAATTGTAAATTTTGATTAGAATAAAAATTTATATATATGAAATTTAAAAATATAACAGTATAATTTAGTAATTAATTATAATTAGTGGATATGTTTTAGGATGAAAAATAAAAAATATCGAATGGACAATGCAAAATGATTGGTAATAACATAGAACTAAATTAATATTTGCAATGAGGTTGTTATTATAAATTTTATACAAGAACTGCTAAATTTGAATTATTACCAATATTTCATTAAGAATTTGAAGAGCCTGAAATTATTATACTATATATATAATTTAAAAAAAATAGCAAAATTTTGTTATTTCAAATGAAATAAATCAATATACTTAATTAAACCATTAAATATTCATTGGTCTCTATGGTAAGCTAACAAAATTGAAACAATAATCACCACATATCCAATTTGTCTCCAATTTGAATTCCCTCGCAAATACTAATTTATTCCACTTAGAGGTTCAAATAATTATGCCATCAATTGCTGATGTTAAAATTACTAATCAATTGTTCTATATTACCTATACTTTATATACTCGTATAATAATAATAATAATAATTTTAGTAAAATAACTATAAAAATACTATTTTTTTTATATTTGTGTAATAATATTTAATATGGTGGTTTAACGATATTTTTATTTATAAAATTAGATATTATTCAGTAATTTTTAATTTTTTAAAGAACATTTATCGCAAATAAACGTATAATAATCAGTGGTGTATTGGGAGGGGAACGCGGGAGAACAACGTTCCCTTATCTTTTTACACAACCGCAACGCGGTCCAGTACTCTTTCATGTCCCGACAACTCCCACTTAAATCTACTGTTAGAGTTTATTTCTTTTTTTGTATAATAAGAATAAGAAAAAATAAAAACTTATATGGAAAAAAATAGTTTGCTGAAAATAGGAATTTTTTTGCTCCCACTATATGCTGCGTTCCCATACTTTTTATTTTACCAATACAATTACTATGAGTAATTATACATTCATTATTGAAAATGAATAGATTTTCAAATAAATCACATGACTAAAAATAGAGAGTGAGCTTTTTTTTATTGAATCTCATGCCATTTTTGACTCTCCATCTGTAGGGAAGAGGTAGCACCTTCCAGATTTCTTTTCAGTCATTTTATCATAAATTAAATTGCAATTTTATTTTATTATTTATATACGAGGTCTGTTCAAAAGAAAAAAAATTGAATTTTCGCGGGCTGAGCACATTTGATTATCAGATTTTTTTTTGTTATGTTGGTACACATATGATTCTCATATGTTGATAATATCAGCTATTTTGGATTAGTAGTTTGTTTTTGACAACTAAAAAGTTAGTGACGTTTTGTATGTTCTTCGAACTTTTACTTTAAAAAAAAATAAGAAATACTACAAGGAAGTTATGCAACGTTTGCGTGAAGCAATACGGCTCAAACGGTCGAAATTGTGGAAAAACATATCATTGATTCTCCATCACGATAATGCACCAGCTCACATATCATTGTTTGTTCGTGATTTTTTGGCCAAAAACTACACCGTAATCTTCCCTCAACCACCGTATTCACCAGATTTGGTTCCCTGAAACTTTTCCTATTCCCAAAACTGAAGAAACCAATGAAAGGAAAACGTTTTGCTACAATTGATGAGATAAAGTCAGAATCGAAGAATGTGCTGATGGCCATGCCGAAAAGTGCATTCAGTGAAAAATAATAAAAGATTAATTTCTTGAGCTAGAATCATGAAATTTGGTATACGGTCATAATTCAAAATTCGTAGTTTTCTATCAACTTTTGAGAAATGTAGCTCAACCGGAAGAGGGTCATGTTTTGATATTTTTTCCTCTAAAGTGATCATAAAAATAAAGATATATGATTGATAGTTTTTCAGAAGATTGAAAATTGTATAAAACTGCTATATATAGAATTTCAGCTTGATTTAATCGCTGAAAGTACCGAAATTAATTTTTTAACACTGCAAATCACGCGTCAACACGTGACGTGGTGCCATCAACAAAGAGCCAAACCCGCGCTGGTTTAATAAATATTATTTATTAATTTTAATTTATAATTAATAAAATTTAATTTAAATATAATATATGTTAATTAATCCAATTCAAATTTGCGAGATAGTCGAGTGGAGACACTCCAGCTTTTTTTATTGAATATTTTATTTTGGTGTTTTGGAAATTGGAAACATGTCTTTATATTCGTCGTTTCAATATCTCTCCATTGATATTCGAATAATGTCTAAATTGTTCAAATAATACTTTATATAAAAAAAAAACTTTTTTAAAAAACCACGTTTTTAACGCACTAAAAAGAAGAAAATAATTTTTCTGAAACCCCATAGGTACTGACATTACAAACAAGAGATATGATTTGAAGAAAATTTTCTATAACGTAAAACGTGGGGCGCAACTATGGCTAAAATATTCTGTATCGTATAAAAATTTATAAATAAATGTTATTAGGTACAAATTAATAGGATAAATGAATTCATATTTTAATTAGCTTGAAAAAGTAAAGCTTATAACTTATCGAAATTTTTAAAAGAGGTAAATTTAATTTATGAAAAGATTACCTTTAGATTACTAATAATATTCACTTTTAAAAAATTCTGATAAAAAATGACATCCTAACAATATTCTGGTAAATAATATAAGAAATTTAACTTGAAGAAATCTAAAACTAAATTTTGCTACTGCAAAACTTCTAGCAAATATTTAATATTTATGTTAATAAAATTTCTAAAGTGTAAATTGAAGATGTTTATTTAATATTAAGGAATTAATTTTCCAAAAAAAATTTACATTAATAAAAGTATTCTGTTGGATTACTAATAATATTCCCTTTTACAAAAAGTCTGGTAAAAAATATAAAACTTAAAATATAAATCCATGGATATTGAAATAAATTAATCAAAGAAATTATATTGCATTTAAAAAATTTATTATTATTTGCGCCCCACGTTTTACGTTATAGAAAATTTTCTTCAAATCATATCTCTTGTTTGTAATGTCAGTACCTATGGGGTTTCAGAAAAATTATTTTCTTCTTTTTAGTGCGTTAAAAACGTGGTTTTTTAAAAAAGTTTTTTTTTTATATAAAGTATTATTTTCTACTTTTTAGTCTTCATATATTGCAATCGATTTCACTTGACCTATACTACTTTTAAGTTTTTTGATTGACTTTAATAATCATGAAATACTATTATCCTGTAGGTAATAAATTTAAATTGAATTATAAAGAGAAATTTTTAAATTTGTCATATTTTAATTCTTTATTGCCTAAAACTCATCATAAATTTAAATTTTGTTTTCTAAATTACAGTACAAAACATTAATATACCTTCTTTCAAATTTATTTACATTTTAAATATTATACATATTATATTATTCTTTTAACGGGTTTTTAACGGTTTTTTTCAAATTTAAATATTTACACTTTTTGTTTTGATTTTCCCATACAAAATTATATTCATTAATTATGCTCTAATTAAACACTTGCAAGCTACGAATTATTATTGTATTATTGTATTGTCATCCAGAATACATTACTCTGAAAAGTTTCAGAGCGATTGGATGACTGGAAGTGGTCGAAATTTCGATTGCAAGATTTGACCCGAACAGATAAATAAACAAACAAACAAACAAGAAAGCAAGCTAAGAAAAACGTGGTAAAATACACTCAGTTAGCAAGAGTGCTAATGATGACTTGGTGAGATGCAGAGAGCAAATGATAGCTGAAGGAAATTGAGGGTGGCGTTTAAGTCGAAAAAAGGTGTGTCGAAACAGGCAACCAATCAGAAGACCCGTTAAGTAAAAATAAGAAGAGGGGAGTTTGAACCTTTTTTCTACCTCCCTATTATATTTTTTCAATATTTTGATTTTATTAATTTTTTATCTCTCTTTGTAAAGACGAAATTATAACTTTAAAATGATTTTAAATGTAATCAATCAAAAGTCAGAAATTATAATTTAAAAAAATCAAAATTCTTCATAAAAAAAAAATGGCTTTTTATTTTTTCTAATACATTTACCGTGTATATAATATATAGAGATTCTTTATTTCATTAGATTGAATATTATTTATTAGTAATTCATTTAATAAATATCTAATCGTTATTTGAAATTTATTTAATTATTATTTTAGAATTTATGATGCTTAATCCAAATTTAATTCGCAGCATGGAACATACGATCAGGACTGTCATTTAGTTGGAGGGGAGCGACCTGAACATTTTTTCAAACTTCTTATTTAAACGGATTTTAATATTTTGATTATTATTATTAATTAATGTATTATATTTGCATCCCGTCTCGTTTTTGTATTAGATATTGTATCAATATTTTTTATATTTAAAATATTTTAAAATTTTTTAATTAATTTCGAAAGAAAATTAAAAATATATTTATACAATTTTTGCTAGTATAATAAAATAAGATCTAATGAAATATATTTATTTTTATCGTCAATTCACAATGTGTCATTTATTATATTATTAATTTGTGAAATGATTACAAATTTTATGTAAAATCCATTCTCTATTCGTTTAGATCAAAAATAATATATTTAATATTTAATATATTGAATATATTTAATACATACTAGAATCAACTCTTGAATATTTTTTTAAACAAGCGGACTATGGACATCTGTATTATTTATTTTTAATGTTTTGACAAAGTCCCTTTTGTTGTTTTCTTCTTTTGTATTATGTATTGAGAAAGGTAAGTTTTGGAAAGGGCCTTTTGTTGTATTATTATTGTTTCTCCTTTTTAAGTTAACAAAATACAAATATTCATTAATTATGCTCTAATTAAACACTTGCAAGCTACGAATGTGTTATTTTATTGTATTGTCATCCAGAATACATAACTCTGAAAAGTTTCAGAGCGATTGGATGACTGGAAGTGGTCGAAATTTCGATTGCAAGATTTGACGCGAACAGATAAACAAGAAAGCAAGCTAAGAAAAACGTGGTAAAAACGGGAATTAGATTGATAGAAGAATAAGAATAAAATTCATGGTTAATGGTATTTTGTATACATATGTGAATTGTGTATCTATTAAAATAAAGATGATTACTCTTGTAAATTAAGTCAAGTTACTAAAAGGATAAGGTAAAGTAATGTAAGACTATTAAGGGTGGAGTTGGAACCTTCTCTGGATAATTAATTTACTAAATTGGATCTGAGAAATTTCGTTTAAACGATTTCAGAGTATCTCTTTTTTCTTCTATTAAATAAAAAAAAAAAAAAATGAAAATGAAAATTGGAATGGATTCTAGAAAGGTAACTAAATCTATGACAAGTTGGTTTCGCCTTTTGGTTGTTGACTTTGTGCATAAGCATAATATATAGCCTGGGCTTTGGGCCGATAAGAAATTGACCGTCACGTATGTCTTGGGCTCTGCCAAGCCATAACTTAATGACCCTGGAGAAAAAGGTGGCCAGGACATAGCGGAAGGGGTGGGTCCCATTAGAAGCCTTCATCTTGCCTTGCATGAAGATGGGGCGAATGGGGCCTCCTGATAAGAAAGTCCAACTGCTTGCTGACCCAGCACCAGCACAACTGCCCCGGCCAACAGCCCATTAGAGCAGAGCCCCGCCTCAGGGCTTAAGGGGCCTGAGATGACATTTCGAAATATTACTCATTGCGTTTCACCAACAGTATTAATAACTCCCTGCTCTCCACTTAAAGCATTAAAACAACGATATGCGCAGCTCTTTCTCTTCGTTGCCACACTCATCGAAAACAAACAACAGACCAACTAAAAACTTTCTCTCGCAATACTTGATAAAATTAAAAATTAATATTTCACATTTATATCTCTTAATAAGTAAAATTATTTAATAGAAATGATTTTTACATAATATATCATGGATGATTTTTATTTTAAATTTTTATTATTTTATTTAAACTCATCATATATATATATTGATTAATATATATATATTTATATATATTATGAAGGCGCCATAGGGTGTGGGGGTAGCGAACCTGCCTCACATTCACATGGTCCAGGGTTCAAGTCCCGGGCCTGGCAAGGGAATTTCCCTAGCTGGAGTCTATGGGACGGAGTCAACCCAGCCTCCGGGAACAACATTGGGGAAAAGCTCCTTGATAGCGCCTCCGATCAAGAAATTCAAGGTAAAGGTTGAGAGGACCCGTTCTACTGATCATAGGACACCTCATTGATATAACCAGCTTGATAAGCGTTGTCCTTGCGTAGGACGTACAAAGTCAGAGGTTTTTTTTATATATATATTACTCAATTTTTTCCAAGTGAAAATACGGTTACTAGCATTGACCCATCAAATTCATTCCAGATGGACGAAAGTTGACTTTTTTATAGGTATATTTAATCTTACACAAGCTTTTTAAAAATAAATTAATGAAATCAATTGTAAAATAAATAATTAAAATGTCTATGTTATATATATTACCATATTATGATAATAATAATAATTTTGGTCCTAAGACAGATTTAATGAATTAATGGAAAAATATATATATTATTTTTATAATTAATAATTTTAATCTATATAATAATAATTCTTTATATGTATTATATGGGTGTGAGTCAGGGTCTATGACCTTAGTTGACGAGAATAGATTTAGAGTATTTGAGAATAGGATTCTACGAAGTATTTATGGGTCAAAGAAAGATGAGGTCACCGGGGAATGGCGAAGATTGCATAGCGAGGAATTGCATGACCTCTATGCATCTCATGATATAGTTAGAATTATAAAATCGAGTAGGTTGCGATGGGCAGGGCACATGGCTAGAATGGGAGAGGAAAGAATGGTGAAAAATATATTGGTGGGGAGATCGATTGGGAAACGTCCGCTTGGAAGTCCAAGGACGCGGTGGACGGACAATGTAGGAAGGGACGTAAGAGAGATGGGAGACAGTAGGAGTTGGATGGTTATAGTTCAGGATAGGGACAGGATTCAGGGCACTTGATGAAATGTGGTTGTTGCGGCCAAGAACATTCGATTTCCGTAGAGTCACAAAGATAGATAGACAGAATTAGGTATAATAAATTAATATTTTAAAGTAATTTTTTAATGAATTTATTTTACAATTATTTTGTTAAGAATCACCACCTTGGGGGTTGAGGGTGTCACATCCTCGTGGTCCCAGGTTCAAGTCCCAGGTCTGAAAAAGTAATTTCTCTAGATGAGATCTATGGGACGGAGTCATTCCAGCCTTTGGAATTTGGGGATTTGGGAAACTATTTGATGAAAAGTAACGCCTCCCATCAAGAAAATCAAGATAAAGTTTGAGAGGACCCGTTCTACTGATTATACAACACCTTTACCACGCTTAGGTGACAACCGAACTAATAAGAGCTGTTCTTTCGTAGGATGTACGAAAGGTTTATTTTATTAAGAGTCCAGTCAAAATAACATTTTAAAATGGTTCTTTATGCAATAAATTAGGGTCTTTTAGGTTATATATATTTTATATTGTTCATGGGCGGTTATGGTTTTATATTACCACTTCCTGCAATCAACTTTATCTGGTGAGATTAAACTTTATTTAGTTTTCTTTATTTGAAATCAAAATGATGATGACAGAAAGGCGATGATCAATAAATGTCAGTGAAGGAATATGTACTTATATAAATAAAGTCAAAAAAAAAAATTAAATATATTTTTAGATTTTCAATTTAGGATGCCAAAATGTCTTATTTAACATTCAACTATAAACACGAAACTCTTTAAAATATGAAAATGAGTTTGTGAATTTCAGAATACTTGTAAAAGTAATCAATCATTAAGTAAGTTGGTATGAGCTTGAGGTGGGGTGGGGAAGGGTGATTTTCTCTTTATAATCGTGTTGGAAATATTCTTAAGTAAGTAAAATTGGTGTGACATGCTAATTTTCAATTAAAATTCATGTCCATATTGAAACGAGAGCATAGAAATATGATTTTCTTTAATAGTTTATTAATTTAATTTAAAATTTTTAATAGTTTACAGAGATTATATTGAGATAATATAAACTAAATATATATAATTGATAATATATAAAATATTATTAACTGTAATTGTTTCAAGTAATGTAATATGATAACCAATACTATGATAACTTTTAAATAATAAAAAAAATCCTCAGATTTTGTACGTCCTACATAAGAACAACGCCTATCAAGTCGGTTATACAAATGATGAGGTGTCCTATGATCAGTAGAACGCGTCCTATCAACCTTTACCTTGATTTTCTTGATCGGAAGCGCTACTTTTTATCAAGTAGCTTTCCAATTTTGATTCCGAAGGCTGGGTTGACCCCATAGACCCCAGCTTGAGAAATTATCTTGCCAGGCCCGGGACTACGCGATTGTGGGGCAGCTTTGCTAACCTTTCACCCTGTGGGGCCTTCATTTTCAAATAAAACCTAGTATAATAATATTTCAAATATATTTAAAAAACAACTTAAATTATTATGGAATATAATTAATATATATATATATATATATATATATATATATAATTGTTTAAATTTATTTATTTTGTTGTAATGTAATATGATTTCAATTCTATGCTTTGGAATACAATTTTTCTTTTTCAAAATAACAATAGACAGGGGAAATTTAAATCTCATTATTGTTTTATTACAACAATCTACACATTAATATTCAAATTCTCTTTGAAAAAGAGATATTAAAAATTAATAGATACGAGAACAAGAGAGGTTTTGAAATTATTGATGAATATAATTTAAATTTCAGAGAGTCAATTTTCTGGTATACCAATCTCATAACAATAGATTAAAGGTTATTTGTATAGGCTATTTATATAAAAATATTATCATTCAAAATTGGAGAAATCTTGGGTCTCCTTTAGAATGTCTATTTTAGTTTTATGTTTTAGGGATCGATATTGTTTTTGGTTTGATTAATATCAATAATAATTTATTGGTCTTCCAACCGGACATTTCCCAATCTCGGTCTCCCCACCAATATACTTTTCTTAAAAATGGCAATTAAAATAATTAAATGTAATTATCTTTATTTTTGTTTTCATTTCAATTATATATAATTATTAATTATATTTTACAATTAAAAATGATTATATAAATAAGAGGTGTGTCTAAAAAGTTCGGTGAATGGTATGATAAAAATATTAAAAAGAGAATGTTAATTGTAAATACCTTTATTAACCTTCAAAGTACTCTCCACTTGCCACAACACACTTCTGACAACGTTCGTATAACGCTTGAAAACTGTTGGAGAAGTCTTGATGTAGAATCGTTCTCAGAATAGCCGTCACAACGTTCAGGCCTGCAATCCACAAGCAGGACACCAGAAAACACTACTTACTGTGTCTTTGTTAATACCCAATTCTTCGGCTATTAGTCACAGAGTCAATCGCCGATCTTTTGTTAGCATCTCTCGTACACGTTCAGTGTTTTCTGGTGTCCTGCTTGTGGATTGCCGGCCTGAACGTTGTGACGGCTACTCTGAGAAAGATTCCACATCAAGACTTCTCCAACAGTTTTCAAGCGTTATACGAACGATGTGAGAAGTGTGTTGTGGCAAGTGGAGAGTACTTTGAAGGTTCATAAAGGTATTTACAATTAACATTCTCTTTTTAATATTTTTATCATACCATTCACCGAAATTTTTAGACACACCTCGTATATATAGATTACAATCAAATATGATTTTTTAGATAAATTGTAAAAAGATGTTGATTTAAATTTTTTATTTATTTTTTAAAAATTAGGTAAATTTTTATATTTGCTATAAATCCAAATGATTATATTCGATCAAGTATATTAATTCTTAAAACTAAGTCAAAATAAAAAGAAAATGATTTGGCCCCCCTTGTATATATATATATATACCTATATAAAATATATAGTTAATTTGGTGATTAAAAATTAAAAAATAAATAACAAACTAAAAAGAAAACGAACGTTTTAATATTACCAATTGAAATAAAATAAATGGGCAGCTATAACATGTAGACAAAATAAAATGCTATAGAGGGTACAGGGGGCAGAGACCATTTTCTAGGTGCAAAAAACGATGAAGGAGGTCTGGGCAGCTAGTAAATTTATAAAATATATTAAACCGAGCATTGAAATAATCAATATATATATAATTTCCTATGTATGTATATATATATATATATATATAAATGAAATGTCTGTAACATTATGAAGTTAGCTACAAATTTAGAATTTTATAATTTACAATTTTTATAGAATTTAAAATAAAAACAATTTGAAATACAAATAAAAATTTTCTAATTTTGGATATTAATATTTTTTTTTTCTTTTAAAAGAGAATTTATTAAACATATTAAACATAAAAAGAAACCTATTAATTTGTTACTAACTTCATTTTTTTAAGTTTTGTTTTGTTATTATTAAATATTAAAAAAAAATAAAAATAATATTACGATGATTTGAATAAAGTTATTAATTTTATATTTAAACATTGTGCTGTTTTGTAAGTATTTGTAACAATTTCCTATAAATTATTATTCTTAATCAATCTCGTGCGGCTAGAAGCCGCCTGTCCCTCTAAGAGGAGTTTTATGCCGCCGGTAGAATATGATGCCGGGAACGGCTAGTATTTTATATAATAGTAATGTAATTAATTTGTAATTTAATTTAGAAATCTGTATAATATTATTAGTATCTTGATTTTATTGATTAATTATTCAATTTCAACTAATTTAATTATTTTTAAAAGTTGTTGGCTTGCTTCTCTATAATTAGATTAAAATGAATATTTTATTATAGTAATAATCAAAAAAACAAAACAAAAACCTCTGACTTTTGTACGTCCTACGCAAGGACAACGCCTATCAAGTCGGTTATATCAATTAAGTGTTTTATGATCAGTAGAACGGGTCCTCTCAACCTTTACCTTGATTTTCTTGATCGGAGGCGCTACTTTTTATCAAATAGCTATTCCCCAATATTGATCCGGGAGGCTGGGTTGACTCCGTCCCATAGACCCCAGCTAGAGATATTCCCTTGCCAGGCCCGGGACTTGAACCCGGGACCATGTGAATGTGAGACAGCGAGGCTAGCCTCTCACCCAATGGCGCCTTTAGTAATAATCAAATGATAAATTTATTTTAAGAAAGCAATGGCTATCGGAAGAGTAACTATGGTTCACTCACCAACTACTGTAAGATATACAGGATGACCAATTGGAGGAGTAGTAGAAATTTGGCATTCGTAAATTCCGCTATCCTTCCTCTGAGGGTATCGAATTCGCAATGTCCAATCTTCCGTTTGTGGTAAATGAATAGCTTCGAATCGTTGATCTGAAGTGTAAGTATAGCGGCCGACTGTGAGCAAATGAATATCTCGATGACGCACCCACGACACCTGTAAATAAAATATTTATTATATAATAATAATTATCCAAAGATTAATTAATTTTATTATTTTTAGAAAAGTTTCCATTTATAAGACTCCTGGATACGAAAGTTAAAATTAAATTAAATTATTTTATTATTATTATTATTATTATTTGAAGATCGAGGCACCTCAGCAACGACCTTTAGTGCCTTAATGAAATCATCCATCGTGTATGATTAATCTCATTCTTCTCTAAGCAACCCATCAGGGAGAATTTCATCCTCTTCGGGGCTTAGCTAGGAAAACAGTCAATTACTGAATTCTTACCGAATCTATAGTGTCAGACTCAATACTCCCTCCTTGTTATATAAAAGAGGGTAACGATCATTTTTAGTCAGTCCGTTTGAGTCGGAACAAGCGTACGGTACTTGATAACGACTGCAAAATAAGCAGTCGAAACATTGTAAGTTTAATTTAATTATACAGATATGTGGCCTTTTTTAAAAATCCCTGTAGTATTTATGAAAAAACCACAAAAGTTTTATTAAATATAACCTGTTAATCGTTATTCTTTTTTTTAGGAGCTTCAGACTTAACATTGGCAAGAATTAGAAATAAAGAATATAATTTTATAATTGGAATATTTAATAACTACCGACTGTGGCAAATATATAATTAGAATAAAAGGCAATGTTTGATACAAGAAAATAATTTATTTGTGAAACTAATTACAATCATTAAATGGCCGATAGGGGAGAATGATTATCGAAAAATCTCGTCACTACTGCACTCTACTGACTCAACTAAAGCCGAATTTACACAAGCTTAGTACTTGTCATTAGTTCAGGGATGGGCAAATACTTTTATGCGCGGGCTTTTTGAACTCCCGCCGGCCCGTTGAAAAAGTTGGCTCTTATTTTGATTTTTCGTTCAATATGTCTCTAAAAAAAGATAAATTTTTTTTATTAGTGTTTTCGAGATATATGGTCCTCCGGCCTGGAAGACATTTTGAAAATTTCATTTTGGCCCGAGCTTAAAAGTATTTGCCCACCCCTGAACTAATGACAAGTACTAAGCCCGTGTAAACTAGGCTTAAGTCAACTCTACTGACTCAACTAACTCTACTCTATCAATACTGACTCAATACTAACTCGATACTAACTCGACTCAGTCGCTTGATAACGATTGCAGAAGTAACAATCGAAACGTTGTAAATTTTGTAAATAAAACCACATATTGATATTTTTTATTGTAAATTTATTCAAAAAAATACAAAAAATACACAACGTTTCGATTGCTACTTCTGCAGTCGCTTGATAACGATTGCAGAAGTAGCAATCGAAACGTTGTAAATTTTGTAAATAAAACCACATATTGATATTTTTATTGTAAATTTATTCAAAAAAATACAAAAAATACACAACGTTTCGATTGTTACTTCTGCAGTCGCTTGATAACGATATTTTTTTGAATAAATTTACAATAAAAAATATCAATATGTGGTTTTATTTACAAAATTCCCTTCAAAATAAAAACAGCCACCAAAGCTTTAATAATTTAATATAACCATATACATAAAAAAAAATATCAACGAGTAAACATTGTAAACAAAATTTAAAAAAAAAAATTTCTAATAGTTTTATCATTTCTCTTCAAATACCTTATCACTTGAAATAATTTTTGTTTCTTGAAGACACAATTTTCCAAGTAAAAGGTAATTCATTTATTTCACTTTTCAGATTTACTTTTAACTGTCTCAAGGAGAGCCACCAGCCAACAACTACCTTGGAACAAGTTACAAATCTATTAAATAATAATTTTTTTAAATTTTTCTAAAATGGATAGATGATTGAAAGTTATTTAATAATGTAGACAATGCTTACACGAACAATGGCTAAAATTTTGACAAGAATTCATCAATAACAACAAAAATTAGAAAAAAGATTGAACAAAAGTTCCCCAAATGTCACTCACCTCTCTCTATATATATTTTAATTTATTTTTAATAAAACATTTCTTATAATAAAAAATTATTTTGTTTTTTAAAAATTATTTTAAATATTGATTCATTAACTTTCCATAGAAAAGTCATACTAGGGCTACCATATGTACTGCTTTATTTATGTTATGTAAATTTAATTTCTATTAAACGTTTTCCACTTTACTTTCCATTATTCTCCCACCTTCCAGTTTTCAAATTGCTCCATTAGGTGAAATTTTAATACCAAATAATAATAATAGCCTTTCATGTTCCATATATACGGTATATATATATATATATATATATTGTCGTATAAAAAATATAAGGGGGTTGGTATTTTATAAGAAAATTTGGGTTTTAAAATTAGTTTAATTAATTGGTAGCACTCTGGATGAATTTTGGATAATTAAATGGGTTTTTGAATCCGCGTAGGTTGATATGGGAAATAATAAGATTGAATAGGTTCAATAATAAATGCTTATATAAAATTATAACAAATTATTTATTTAATAAAACTAGGAGACTTAAATTTACAAAATAGATAATAATGAAATTAATATGAAATTAAATATATTGAAAGGTACCGTAAAAATAGAAATATAAATTAAAAGAAATTTAATTTATATTTTAGCAATTGCAATTATAATTAATTATTAATTATGAAAGTGTTATCACTTAGCATGAAAGAAAGGAATGGAGAGTTCATTGGAGACTTGAGTCCTGATTGTCTTCCTGCGGATTTAACTGGAACATCTATTGTGCAGCAACATTTCTCAAAAAGGGGTTGTGTATGATGTCCTTCCTGCAGGGATATGTCTGTCTCCCTCCAATGCCTGATCAAGACCAACTAAATATTCATTTTCACTAATAAGGAAAACCTTTCCCCCACTTTGAACACATGGATGGGTCTCTGTACATGTGCAGACACATGTCCCATGACCAATCGTCTTTTTCTTCAATTTAGCACGTGTTCAAAAATGAAAGTTCTCGCTTTCGCACCCTTATATACATAAAAAATGTATTTTTTAGGATTATATATTACAATATATATATATATTATCTTATTATACTAACAAAATTTATATATATATATTTACAATTTTTGAAATATTAAACCCCTCGAAAGATTTTTTGAAATCCACACCATCGATAATATTTATAAAGAAAAATCGATCTATATTGGTTTCAGCCTCGGGAAAAATCATCTTTGTTAGTTTTTTCTTAATTTAAAATAGGAATTTTAATAATAAAAAAATAGCACCGGGTTACGTCGGATAGCGCTTCTATTATTACAAATATTATAAATATAAACAAAATAAAATTGAAAATATTTATTTTAATAATATTTTATTATCGAAATATGAAATAAATATTATGTTATAACCACAGGCCATACATTTGTCTTTCAGTGAATTAATACATACGTTTAAGGGGTGAATGTTCTGTGACTATTTTTACTATCTCGCCAGAGAAAAATTTATTTTATGAATAATTATTTTTCTTATTTATTTAAATTAAAAAAAATAATGGGTACTTGAATTTTTACTATCTCTCCAGAGATAGTATTGCGATCACGAAAATTTTCGATGTTGAGATTTTGAGGTTTTTATACGTTTTGAAGGTTCCTGAATCATTTTCACTAAGGTTGAGAAAAATGTCTGTCTGTATATATATATATATATATATATATATATGTGTGTGTGTGTGTACATAAGTGTGTATGTATGTAACCAAGATTACGCAAAAACGGTTTGAGCTAGAATGATGAAATTTGGTACATGGGCATTATTCAAAATTCATAGTTTTCGATCAACTTTTGAGAAATGTAGCTCAACCAGAAGAGGATCATTACCTACAACGTTTTGATTTTCATCCTCTAAAGTGACCGTAAAAATAAAGATATATGTTTGATAATTTTTCACATGATTAATAATTGTATTAAACTGCTATATATAGAATTTCAGCTTGATTAAATCGCTGAAAGTACCAGAATTAATTTTTTAACACTGCAAATCTCACGCGCCAACACGTGACGTGGTGCCATCAACAAAGAGCCAAACATGCGCTGGTTCAATAAATATTAATTTTTAATTTTAATTTATAATTTAATTAATTTAATTTAAATTAATATATGTTATTTAATCCAATTCAAATTTGCGAGATAGTCGAGTGGAGACACTCCAGATTTTTTTTAAATTTATGTCGTTTTAAATTATTTGAAATTGTTTCTGATATTTTGTCGTTTATTTATTTTAAATAATAATCTTAATCTTCAATATTCATAGTTCCTAAGGAATAATTTTTTTAAAGTACCTGGCTCGGTGAACCAGGTACTAGATATCAATTGAATATTGGATTATAAAGTTTAATAACAACTTTAAAAGATACTTGAAAGAAAATAAGTAATTTTTTGTTTTTCTTTAATAGGTAGACACACATGTCCTTAGGTTATCCTATTGATCACAATGGGCCTTCCAAACCCCCTTTAAATCGTGTAGTGAGACATGACTTTGGAATGATTGCTTACTCTTACAACTGCAATGGTTTAGTCTGGTTAAATGAATGGTGGAGGAAGGATACTTATCGACTTTATCGAGAAGTTGGACTTTCTTACTGGTTTCCAAGCTCAAGGAAATTTCCTAGAATTCAATGAGCACTAAATTGTATTTGTTTTTTTTTTTTTTTGTTTTTTATTTTTTTTATTTTTTTCAAATTTGAATTTAATTACAAATAAATGGATTAAATGAATCGTCTTTTTAATGACGATTTGGTTTAATGGTTTGCCTAAAATCTCTTTTAATGTCTGTGACAAATTTATTTATTTGTCCATTTTAACAATTTTTAATTTTAAAGGCGTAATTTCACTGACATAACACTGAACGACATGTTAATGAAGATATATAAATGTTAAATTATCATATATATCAATTTTGTTTGGACTGTAATTATTTTGACAACCTTTCATCTTATCTAAAATTTCATTCATGTTCTGAATAGATAATTTCGAATATATAACACAATTTAAAGTGAAATCTTACAAATATATTGTACTATAAAATGAAACAAGTTACTTTTTTGACAATTTTCCAAATCCTAAATACAGATAGATACATTATCTGATATTAAATGAGATACAATTTATGTATATATATATATATTAACAGAAAAAATATTTAAATTTTCTTCAATTCTATGTTAATGTTGCTAACTTCATAGACATTATTTTTTGATTATTTTAGGAAAGTTAAATGCACAGACCATCTAACAGACAAGTACACTCTATTGTCTTTGCTGACCCAATTCACTTGGTTTTACTCCTTCTTCAAATAAATATCTAATGACAGAGCGCTGCTCTTCTAAGTTGCAATCTTGTAGTAGACCTGGGAACTGAAAATTTTGAGGTTATGTTGACATAAAATGATGAAACAGCTGAATTCCAAATCCTATTCTATCCAAATGACGTTTACCAATCGGTCTCCCCACAATTATACCCTTCGTCATTCTTTCTTTTCTCATTCTAACCACATGTCCTTACACATCAATTATAAAATAAATTTAAAGTCCCTTTTTTTTATACACTAAAATAGATTTATATATAATATAATTTAGTATTAATGCGTATTAAATAAATTTATATAAAAATCAAATTAGTATAAATTAACTTTCAAATTTTTATATATTTTTACAATTTACACATTGGTGATGATATTCCTAACATCAGACAGATATATATATATATATATATAAATTTAATTTAACTTTTATCTGAAACTTAATTTTTATTTATTGTTTCATAATATTTTTGGTTAATATTAATTGTAAAAGATTATCAATAATTTAATTATTTTTTTACTATCTCGCCAGAGATGGTATTGCGAT